>CAUYUJ010014847.1:78090-105590 GCA_963575745.1 Prorocentrum cordatum | reverse complement strand
ATTGAAGCTCCTGAAGCCCCTGGAACCTTGTGAAACTCCTTAAGCCCCACAGCGTCAAACACATCAGAAGCGTCGCGAATCTCCTGGGGCTCGGAGCCCCAGGAGCGTCAGAAGCGTCGCGGGGTTCAACAGCGCCAGAAGCGTCTGCAGCGTCAAAGTCGTCGAAAGTGTCGGAGGGTTGGCGGCACCGCTTGTCCCGTCAATCGCTTATCTGATAATCTCACGTCGGGGTGTGATGAGTTTACGATTGTACACGCGTATTCATGGACATGCCGACAGGCAGGGATGGGGCCACAGGAGTTTTACCGCATTGCTTCCTGCTTCCCCTCGAGCTGACCGACGGCACCGCGGACAGTCAGCAAAGCTGACGCGCCTCAGTCTAAGTGCAGCGGGTTCGGGGGGTATTCAGCGTGGCTTGCGGTGTGTCGGTGAGGTCTGTGGGAAGCCATGGGCCTATTTCCACTACAGCCGACTGCGAAGGCCTTACGGCCAGTGCCGCCGACCCTGAATGGCGACGACGGCGACGACGACGACGACGACGACGATGACGACGACGACGACGACGACGAGCGCTCTCGGGTGCCTCTTGGGGGTGGTTGGGGGGCCTCTTCCTTGTGGAGCCGTCTTGGGGGCCTTTTCGGCTGTCTCGGATGCCTCTTGGAGGCCTTGGGCCATCTTGGGGCGGCATGGAGCGTCGGGAAGCTGACAAGGCGAGACTGCCGACATCTTTCAAAAACCCAAGGGAACTCGATGGTTTGTGCCCCTTGGGGCCCTCTTTGGGAGTCCTCTTGGAGGCCTCTTGGGGCGTTTTGGAAACCTTTTGCCGTCTGGAGTCTACTTTGGCGACTTGGACCGATCCTTCGGCGATTCGGGGCTCTCGAGCACCGTCTTGGGGGCATCTTGGGGCACTTCCGCGTTCTTTTGGCACCCGAACCACCCAGGGGGGAGTCGTATCTGGGTGGCCCCCCCCCCCCGGGGGGGGATTCGAATCTGGGTGGCCAACCCCCCCCAGGACCCCCCCCCAGGGACCCCCCCCCGGGACCCCCCCCCCCCCCCGGTGGGTAAGGGATCAAAGGGAAGGGGCTCCACTTCGACTCAACTACAACGGGGCGAGGGAAAGGAGAGAGGAGCGGCGAAGGCGACGACGACGACAACGACGACAACGGCCACGACGACGACGACGACGACGACGACGACGAGTAAACGAAACAGCCTCTTCCACACGCCGACAGGGTCGGCGGATTTTGGATTGCCGACCGCGACGTCGTGGTCATCCGATTGCGCCACTCCCTCGGCCATCCCTGTCCGCCACGACAAGTACTAGGCCTTCTAAGGAGAGGGCGGGGCCTCTCATGAGCACTCCACGGTCCCTGTCTTTCGAAAAGGCTTCGAAAGCTTCTCGGAAGGCGCGAGTCATGCTCAGAAGCCCCGCCGCCTTCTGACAGTGCCTGCCACACCTGGGCTCGCCGCCGACTCAGAAGTCAGTCGTCCTCCCGAGCCCTGAGTGCGGCATGGTTGGTCATTCCTGGCCAGATGGTGCTTTTTGCTGGCAGCGCTGTCTTTCTTTAACTGGCCACAAATGCTGCATGAGCTTGCTCGCAGGTTGGAGCAAGTCTCCCTTATCGCAGGTTGGCATTCCTCCTTCTCCTCCTCCTCCTGCTCCTCCTCCTCCTCCTCCTCCTCCCCCTATCCTTTCTCCTCCTCCTCATCCTCCTCCTCCTCATCTTTCGGGAAAGCTATACAGCTGCCTGCGGCAAACCCCGCCACCGCGCATGTGCAATAGCGAGTGCAGCGGGAAGGAGGCCAAGTGCGATACTGTACACCCGCCGCCAGATACCCATCCAGTGGCCGCCGGATGGGTATCCCGCTGTGCCGGCTGGGTACCATCCAGCGGCCGCCGGATGGGTATCCAGCCTTGCCGGCTGGGTACCCCTACCCGGCCATCCAGCGGCCGCCGGATGGGTATCGCGCCGTGCCTGCTGGGTACCCAACCCCAGTTAGCGCCGAATGGGCTAGCGGCTACCCATCCAGCGGCCGCTGGATGGGTATCTGCCTGGAGCCGGCTGGGTACTTCTGCTCATCCAGCGGCCGCCGGAGGGGTATCAGCCGGGTGCCGGCTGGGTACCTCTACCCATCCAGCGGCCGCCGGATGGGTAGTATCCGTCGGGTACCGGCTGGGTACCCATACACATCCAGCGGCTACCTGCCAGGAGCCGGCTGGGTACCCCTACCCATCCAGCGCCGGATGGGTATGCCGCCGGATGGGTATCTGAGCGCCCCCCCCCCCCTGCCGCCGGATGGGTACTTGCCGGGAGCCAGCTGGGTACCCATCCAGCGGCCGCCGGCTGGGTATCTGCCCAGAGCTGGCTGCTACCCATCCAGCGGCCGCTGGCTGGGTATTTGCTGGGAGCGGGCTGTGTACCCATCCAGCGGCCGCCGGATGGGCGTCTGTCGGGAGCCAGCTGGGTATACCCCTACCCATCCAGCGGCTGCCGCATCCGCCGGGCGCCGGCTGGGTACCCCCCCCCTAGCGGCTGCCGGATGGGTATCTGCCGGGAGCCGGCTGAGTACCTCTACCCATCCAGCGGCTGCTGGATGGGTATCTGCTGTGAGCTGGCTGGGTACCCCTCCTACCCATCCAGCGGCCGCTGGATGGGTAAGTATCTGCCAGGAGCCTGCTGGCTACCCCTACCCATCCAGCGGCGGGTATCTCGAGCCGGCTAGTATACCCCTACCCATCCAGCGGCCGCCGGATGGGTACTTGCCAGGAGCTGGCTGGGCACCCCTATACTTACCTGAAGGAACGCGTCGGTTAGTAATAGTTAGTTGGAATTGTAACTAGTTAGTAATTCGTTATAACTAGTTACCGTGTCAGAGTTTTTGGAGTCACAGGTTCGTTGTTTGGTTTATCATTGAGGTTTTGTGCAATTTGTTTTTTGGGAGATTGCATGCTGTGTCTTTGCATATCGATGTTGTTTTGCTGTACAGTATGCGTTAACAGAACTACTAACGGTATTCAACGGGCCAAATTCACGTGATATGATCGCCAGCTCTCCTGTAAACCATTGGAGATTTCAACGAACTGAAGGGGATGAGAACGGGATCGCGGGCATCATCGATGACATGCCTAGACAAGTGTTCGCTTGCATGCACATGCTTTGTAATCAGAATCTGAACTAAGCTTTGCGGCGGATCGCCGAACCACACTTGGACTGCAACGTGGCCACGATCGCGACCCATCAAAACTATGTCGCCACGTTTGATTATTCCTCCATGTTCGGTGTGCGCTTTAATGGTCGAGACTGCTGCGTGCGTGCCTGGCCGCAGCTGCTGCAAAGCACTCAACAAACGTTTGCTTGCAGCTGTGGCGCACTCGAACTCGCAGTCCAGTGACAACCCGCGGATGTTTTGTAGATCGTGCATGTGCTGAGCCGTGAGCTGGATCATTACAGCCTTCTCGGGCCTCGTCTTGCACAGGTGGCCCTTTGCAAATATTTTGACATGTTTGTGTTTCCGCTCTTGGACAAAACATGATGAGGCACCATGCCTCTCAAACATATCAGCCAAGTGGATAGCCATGTGATGCTTATACACCCAATACTGGGCACCAGATGCGCGCTGGTGAAGCTCCAAAAGTTTCAACACTGCTGACTCAACCACGTCGCGTGTGCATGGCAATCGCCTCGACGCGCAGAGAATAACATCCACGGCGTCACATAACGCCAGCATGCTTGCTATCTGGTCTGCGACTGCATCGCATGATGGTATACTGGCAAAGACTTGCCTGATGTATAGAGCCAGCGCGGGAATCGCAGATAGCTCTTGCGAGGCACTCGCCTGGAAGTCTCCCGTTTCCCAGACTGTTGCAGCAGAGTGGCGTTTGGATGGCCATGTCCACTTCATGAAGTAATCGTGGAGGTCGTCGGCGCTGCACAGTTTCTTGAAATCTTTGTGCTCTAGGAGGGCCCTGACTTCCCGATCAAAAATACCACTAACGATCTATACGTGCATCCAATCGAAGCAGAGGAATGTCATCACCAAGTATCTAAGAAACGGGTCCAGTGCGACATGCGTTGGATGGAAATTCCAACCTTCCACCTGCGTCACAGATGTGTAGCAACTTTCCAAGATCGCGACGATTGTCGCGTCGGTGTTGTATACGAGTTTGCCATTGTCAAAGCAGGCATCATCAACGTATGCCCCCGAACTGTCGAATCGCGTGTAGCCGAATTTCTTGTTAAGGACGTTCCTGCAAATTGCGCAGGGCTTAGAGCCAGCGTGCCCCTTGTTGATATGAAGCTCCCTCAATGCCTCCTCGTCTCCTATCACACACGCCAATATCGCAACTATCGTTGCGTATGTTGTTGCGTCACCCAACGCAGATACATCCAGCGTGACCCCCATTGTCTCAAAGTTAACGCCACCCCGTCTATTTTTTTGATACAAAAAATGCTCGCTGAGCATCATGCGGATAGATTGCCCGATGCCCCCAGGCATGTCTTTCACCTTGGCAACGCTCGCGGTGCTGAGGGTGAGCCATAGATCTTCGTTTCGCAAGTGTTCGTCAAATTCGGCAAAAGACCAGTACACAGCATCCATACTGCGGTAGTCTTTGCCTTTCGCGAGAGGATCGCGTGGCGATATACCATCGAAATAAAAAAAAATATTCCAAGGCGCAACTAAAGAACATGGGTGCTTTTGCAATTGTTGGCGCATCAATGACCTGAACGGCCCGCTTTTCTTGCATATGGCGTACAAGAACGCCCCTGGGTTGCGCACCCAATTCTAAACTGTGTTCCCATCGGTATCGTCGCCAACAGGCATCTGCATGCCATTCAATGCAAGGCCATATGTGCTACGATCATTGACCGCATGTTTCTCATATGCCCTATATTGGGACCCCCGCGAGACAGCGTCTGGCAGCCCATTGTCACGCACGTGAGTGAGCGCGTGAGACAATGCTGCCTGGGAAACATACGGGCCGCGGTGGACTTCAACTAATGCCTCGGAGTGTGTTCGGGGCCGCTTCGGCCGCGGACCCGACGCCATGCCAGCCAAAATGCTTACGGACTGGTGCGATATGCGATGACCGCAACGCCATCGACACGAGTGAGACAGGATGCGACGATCGCACCGCATTTGTTTTACACCACAGATGCACACGCGAATACATCGCTGCAACAACAAACGATGAGATGCGCTGGCCTACGACCGATCGTCGATGAACGCCAAGGCAACGGGCCACGCCTCAGCGCGCGAGCGCACGCCGGGGCCCCACTTGATCCTCTTGTCGCTCCGCCCCACTACGGAGCGATATACCTGCTTGTCGTTCTGGGTCATGACGTAGCCAGCCCTGTAGTGGAGGTTCCCCGCCTTTGCAGGCGGCGGCAGCACCTTCGGCTTCGCGACGTGGCTTGAGGGCCTCTTCGCGACGACCTCGCCCGTGCTATTGCCCGTGCAATTGCTGCCCTTGCCGTGTCCCTTGCATGCGCTGTGGCCTTTGTGCTTGTGTTGATGCCCTTGCCCTTGCCATTGCCCGTGCTCTTCGGCTGCTCTGCATCCCCTGATGCATCTGCTTCGGCGGCATCGGCGACCGCGTCGCCAGCCGCGGCGGGGCTCTTGCGCGCGGCCGTCGCAGCGGCCGCCGCCTTCGCCTTGGTGGCGAGCAGCTTGCGCAGGGCGGCCTCCTCGTCGCTCAGGTTGGCATCGGGCTCTTCGCCATCGACGGTTGGCTCGGCCGCCGCCGACTTGCCGAGCGTTGGCCCCTCACGAGGCGGAAGCTTCGCCTTTGGTGGCTCCAGAGGGCAGCCCCCTGAAGATGCCCCTGTGCGCGCCCCTGTAGACGCTCCTGCAGACCCGCCTGCGTGTCCTCCATGGAGTGCCACATTGGCGAAGAGCGCCGCGGCCAACTGCCCCCCGAACATGTTCTGGCACATCTGCATCTGCCCACCAACCGTCACACCTGGCATCGCGGCCTTGGCGCGGGGGGGGCGCGACGGGCTCAATTCTGGTAGTCTTCCTGATCTTGCTGGGAGACCCTCGCGCGAACTCGGGCTCGTCGGCGCCCATGTCCTCCATGCACGGGCCGTCGGCGTTGTCGTGCGCCTCTCCCCGCCATGCCTCGCTATGCATCTGGTCGATGGCGTCGTAGGCCCAGATCGTCCTGTGCCCGCGCTTAGCCCGCGCTTTCGCAGTGACAGCTGCGCCCAACTTCTTCTTCATATCCTTCAATAGTTTCATCCGCGCGTCTGCGTTGTCACATTTCCCAACGGCATGTGCCACCACAGCCGCCACTCGCGCCTTACTTTTTTTCAGATAATGTATGCATGCCGATCAGCGCGGCACGGTTGACCACAACGTTTACACACGCTTTCTCGGATAAGTCCCCCCTTCAACTTAGCGAGCTCAGTCGCTGCGAGGCATTTGGAGAAGATGGTTACCGCCTGCCAATTCTTAGAACCGCCGGCGTATCCCAGCAATCCAGTCTTGTTACCAACGGCCGAACAAAGCTGGGCAAGTCCCCGCGAGCGCCAGTGTTCCAGCGCATTGTCTCGAATGGCATTCGCGAGGAGTGACGCGTCATCGGTGCACAAGTTTCCCAGATTGTCAACTTTGAGGAGCAACTGGTAAACTTGACATTTGGCCACTGCGGCGGGGTCCAACCCACGGCTTATCTGAGTTTGCACCCATTCGTGCATATGGTTTAGCTCAGCGGTAGGGTTTGACACGGACGTCATTGCGTAATACACGCAAGTAGATGGCGCGACAGATCGCGACGTGGCAAGTGGATATCGCGAACGTCTGACTCGCGAGCCAAATGGGATACGGATAAGATGCCAACTGCAATATCACATGCACTTGCAGGGCGGCCCGACCGCGGCGGGGGGTGCATTGGGGGGGGGGGGGGGGGGGACAGTGGTACAGCCCCCCACGCCGTCGCCAATCACCCTCCCCTGCTTCGCTGTCGTCGTTACCACTCTGCGGCCAGGCCGCAAACCACAAACGGGATCGTATGCAATCATGTGCATGATGTTAATTGCAACAGATGCAAGATAGTTCGCCATACGACGCACGGCTTTACAGCCCGCATTCAAATGCGCGGTCCGACTCGGGATCAGGCCACGTCCATGGACTTCGCATGCTCAAGCCATGTGACTGCGACGCTGTGCGACTCGATCGCAGCCTCACGGTCCAGAATTGAGTTCATCCACCCATCCTGCGCCTTGAGGAACGCGGCGTAGTCGACATCTGCCTGTTGAGGCTGCTGGGGGTCAGGGTGGGAGATGGCCGTTGTTGTGGGGCGGGAAACTTAATTAGCAATGCGTTATTAACCACATGCATGCCTTCTTGGTCAGTGTTTTCACACGGGAGCGAGTCGACGCCACATCCTTGTTCGCAGCCTTGACAGTCTTTTTCTTCTGGCGAACCCGCTCCTCACGCTCCTCCCTAAGCTCATGGCGAACCTGTGCTTCCATCGCCTTCTGCTTGATGGACTTCGCCATTGCAACCAGAACAGCTTACGTGCCAGAGCCTGCGCGCACGCACGCACATACACGCGCACCTTGGGCCAATATGCTTACGAAAGGCTCGATCGCCGCCGTAGCGCCGCCCTATAGACCCCACTGGCGCGCAACCCGACATGCGCATGACGTTGCATTTTTGCACGCAGCGCCACAAGCGATGCGATGAATGCGTGTGCACGCATGGAATACCCTAGTAGCTACCCCGCTACCCTGTAGCTAACCCCGCAAAGCTGCTAGAGCGCACTACGCGACGCCAAGGGCCTTGCGGCCCCGCGCCCGCGCGAGGCCACCCACTGCAACGAGGCGATCAGTTGCACGGATGCGCACATTCCTCCACACCTCTGCCTCCCGCAAAACCATGCGGAACACCTCCTCGGCGGCCCCCGCCTGTTTCATGGCTCGCTCCAGCTTCTTGAACGCCGCATCTACCTTTCGGGGGGGGGGGCGATATGGCGTGAACACGACCCTGCCAACCCACACCTGAAAACATTCAAACCCTGTAACACACGAAGCGATTGGGGTGTCGAATCGAATCACAGCAACGCAATACAATCTGATTCGTACACGTGTGTATCAACACACATATACATGCAACGCAATGCAAGTCAGCATAGTAGCGAACACTACTAAGCATAAAGACTACACAACGAGCCCAACCTTCTTGTCGTTCTTCGTCGCCTGTGACTTAGTGTATTTCACGTGCCTGACGGTGGCCGTGAGCGCGGCGTTGAAGTCCGCCCTGCCCTCGCGACGGCGTTGGGCCCGCAGTGCCTTGAGTTGGGCGGGCATCGCAGGCATGATGCGCACAACGGCGCGCAGACGCCTCGCGTGAGAGAGACGCGCCTCGCGTGCCACAACGGCTACGGCCGAGATGCATATTGCGACTTAGTCGCACAATGCAATATCTCATCATCCCCCCCCTCACATTCGCACTGCCGGCGGCGCCGGCGCCGTGGCTCGCCGTCGCCTCACATCATCATCATCACCGTCACCGTCGTCATCGTCGGCATCCTCATCATCATCATCAGCGTCGTTCGTCGTCATCGCCATCATACTCATCATCGCAATCCGCCCCTCTTCCCCGCCGCAGCATTCGTCGTGCGCCATCCTTGGGACCCTTCCACAACATCAACGTTGATCGCCGTCCCTCCACCCGCCCTCTCATTCGTTGCACTAAGTTTGAACCACCTCCCGTGCCGCGCATCCTGTCCGTGCGCACTCTCCTCCCCATCGTTATCTCATGCTCCCACTCGTGGCCGTCGCCGTCGTCACCATCGTCGCCGTCGTCGCCGTCGTCGCGCCCCGACCCCCCTGGCCGCGGAGGGGGCGCGCGCAGGACGGTGCCGCTCTGGAGGGGGTCGGCGCGCGACGGCGCCGCCGACGACGACGACGGCGGCGGCGACAACGGCGGTGACGAGACGACGATGACGACGACGACGGCAATGACGACGGCGACGAGGACGACGGCAACGGCAACGGCGACGGCGGCGGCGACAGCGGCGGCGACCACGAGGGCAATGCGACACACCACAACGAGAAAACGAGATGACACGGGGCGGGGGGGGGGGGGGCACATGAGCTCGAACGAACGAGGGCCTGGATATCTGATAGTGTCGACTGAACACTGGGAATGGGACGAGGCGGTGGAGGAGAGCTGGTGGCGATGGCGACGTTGGCGAAGGTGGTGGTGACGGTGGTGACCGACGACGACGAAGACCGATTGCGGTGGTGGCGATGACGATGCTGATGGTGAGGCGATGAGGTGACGACGGGAAACGAGCGGCGGAAGATAGAAGCAACGAGGGAAGGACGATGGACGGATGATGAGCGAACGCTGGAGGACGACGGTGGACGGGCGATGGGGGCAACAAAGGAGGGGCCATGGAGGACGGGCTGCGGGGACGATACTGCGAGGATGATGCTGCGCCGTTTTTTTTGCGGCTCGTGGCCCCTGTGGCGGTGTGTATCTGCGCACGCGCCGTGGGGCCGATAACAATCATCGTTTCCATTTAAATTATCCACAACAGATGCACGTCTGTGGGTTCTAGACAAGGCGCCAACTACAGGAGCGGGAGGTGTATGCTATCAACTGATCACGAACGACCCCAAAGGCAAACCCGTCGACCGAAATTTCACCCCTGGAATGATCCAAGGCCGCTCAAATCGTCGCCACCAGGACTCACCCCAGGAAACTGTGATCCGACCACCCCGCTGTCGTATATGAGAAACTCAGATACGACAACTTTGTCGTATATGAGAAACTCATATACGACAGCGCTGTCGTCAACACTATCACACCGAGTTTGTCGTATATGATTTTCTCATATACGACACAGCTGTCGTACATGAGAAAACTCATATACGACAACTGAGCCTCTGATCGCTTCAGAGGGAGAGGAGGGGGGAACCTGTTCTCGCAGTCGCGATTGCGAAGGGATCGGGCGGCAGCGCGTGAGCCTAGAATTAGCGATGCATCACCTGTCGTGACCGCCGTTGGCCGCCTGTCGCGGCAGCCCTTGGCCGCGGTCGTGGCAGCCCTTGGTCGTGGCAGCCCTTGCCGCCAGTCGCGGAAGCCCTTGCCGCCGTCGTGGCAGCCCGTGGCAACTGTCCTTGCCGCAGCTGTAGTAGCCACCGACGCGGCGCTTGCCACCGTCGCGGTAGCCGCTGTCCTACGACAGGTTGGCATCGCGCCACGCGCGCTGCGCCTCCCTCCACACATTCGCGTGGAGCCTCTTGTTCCACTCGGTGTACTTCATCTGCTGATAGTTGTAGCCATCGAAGCCCTCGACCAGCTCTTTCACCGCCAGGGCCTTGGCGAGGCGGATGTGCTTGCCGCCGCGCGGCCGCGGGACGTAGTAGTCGTCGTCGCCGCCCTTGTGGCCGTTGCCGTTGCCACCGTCGTAGTAGCCCTTGTGGCCGCTGCCCTTGCCACCGTCGTAGTAGCCCTTGTGGTCGCTGCCCTTCTCGCCGTCGTGGCCGCCGTCGTTGTAGCCGACGTCGTTCTGGCTGTTCGTAGTAGCGGCCACGCTTGCCGTAGTAGTTGCTGCTGTCGTGCTTGCCACCGTGCTTGCCACCGCTGTGGTAGTAGTCATCGTGCTTGCCACCGCTGTGGTAGTAGCCATCGCCCTTGCCACCGCTGTGGTAGTAGTGGTCGTCGCTCTCGCGCTCGTAGTAGCCATGGCGCTTGCATGGGCGCTTCTTCGGCTGTGGTTCCTCACCGTCGTAGCCGCGGCCCTTGCCACCGTCGTAGGCGCTGTCCTTGCCGCCGCTGTAGTAGCCCATATCGTTGCCCTTGCCACTGGTGCCCTTGCCACCGTCATAGGCGCTGCCCTTGCCACCATCGTAGTAGCCCGTGCCGCTGCCCCTGCCGCCGTCGTAGGCGCTGTCCTTGCCACCGCTGTAGTAGCCCATATCGCTGCCCTTGCCACTGTCGTAGCCGCTGCCCTTGTCACCGTCGTGCGCGCTGCCCTTGCCGCCGTCGTAGTAGCCCATGTCGCCGTTATCGTCGCCGTCTTGAACGAAGTGCTGCAGGCCGTGCATCTGGTTCATGCTCGGGCTCATCGCGGGCGCCATGTCGAACAGGTCGAGCAGCTGGTCCGCCGTGCACTGCCTCGCGTGCGTCGGCGGCAGGGCGGTCGGCGGCGGCCGCGGCCCGTAGTGCTTCGCCTCAGGCGGGACCGCAGGCTGCCGCGGCCCGAACTTCGGCTTCGGCCGGAGCAGCGGCGGCGGCGCTGGCGGCCGCAGCGCTGGCTGCGGCTCGGCAGCACTGCCGCCGCGGCGGCGGCGGTTGAGGTCCTCCGCCGCGTCCAGGAGGAGCGCCACCGCAGCTGCGTCCATGGCGCTGGTGCTGCTGCGCGTGGTGCGCTGCTGGTTGCGCGGGTGCTGCTGCGCGTGGTGCGGTGCTGGTTGCGCCGGTGGGGCTGCGCGTGGCGCAGCACCGCACTGACGCGAAGGCCCAAACGCTTGGGCCTGAAAAATGGCAACGGATGATGATATGGAGGTGAGGCTGCTGAGGATGGTCGATGCAATCGTTTGCAACATGCGTGCGCTGCCCTTTTTCTGCGCCGTGCAACCCCATGCGGTGTGCCGCAACGCATGCGCGTTGCGATACTAGCTGCATGCACCCCCTAATACAGAAGTGAAACACTATGGGCGGCCGACGGCAGACGACGGGCGACGGGCGACGGACGCCGACGACGGACGCCGACGACGACGACGACGACGGCGACGACGGAGGGGGTCACCGCCGTTTGTGCTCAATTCCGAGGCCCCATGCAGGGCCACGTCCCCCCGCGGCCCTCCCAGGGCCCATCGGGGGACATCCATGTGCCATGGGTCCCAAGGTCCCTCGAGGACCATCTCGCGAGCCGCGGTGATGGCACCGCGTTCGACGAGGGGATCCTCGATGCCATCGCGAGGTCAGCGATTTCGGCGGCGTTCGCCGAGCTGAACGAGGAGCTTGGAATGAGACAGGGAGACGGAGGGGATGAGAAGGGGTGGATGGATAGGGTTCATAGCACACACCCCCCATAAGGAGTTGAAGCGCCAGCGCGAACGCGCAGGCGACGCAGAGCGCGAGACGAAGAGGCTGAAGCTGGAGATGCACAAGGGCAGCGGCGACAAGGGCGGCGACGACGACCACAAGGGCAGCGGCGACAGCAGCGGCCACAAGGGCGATGACTACTACCACAGCGGCGGCAAGGGCAGCGGCCACAAGGGCGATGACTACTACCACGACGGCGGCAAGGGCAGCGACATTGGCTACTACGACGGTGGCAAGGGCAGCGACGACGGCTACTACGACAGCGGCAAGGGCCACTACGACGGTGGCAAGGGCTTCGATGGCTACGACCATGGCAAGGGCAGCAATGGCTACTACGACAGCGGCAAGCACGACAGCGGCAAGGGCAGCAATGGCTACTACGACGGTGGCAAGGGCAGCGATGGCTACAACGACTATGGCAAGGGCAGCAAGGGCTACTACGACGGCGGCAAGGGCAGCGATCAGCAATGGCTACGACGGCAGCAGACGAAGTACATCGAGTGGAACAAGAAGAATTGTGTGCAGGGCGGCAACTATGACGGTGACAAGGGCAGCGGATGCGACGGCGGCGCGGGCTGCCACGACGGCGACAAGGGCTACCACGACGGCGGCAAGGGCTACCACGACGGCGGCAATGGCTACTACGACGGCGGCAAGGGCAGCACCCACGACGGTGACACGCCCGCGGGCAGCGACACGGGCTACTACGACGGTGGGGGCAGCGACTACGATGGTGGCAAGGGCGGCGCCTACGACTGCGGCAAGGACAGTGGCAAGGGCATCGACGCCCGCAATGACAAGAGTGCGGACGACAGCATCGTTAGCGCTGCCGCGAGCAAGGTCACTGGCGCTTCTGACTCAGATGTGATGGTGCACGATTCTGGCACTCCAGAATCTGATAGTTTGGACTGACGCTCGAGGAGCGATGTAGAAAACAAAAGGGAGAGGGATGGGGATGGGAGGGGAGTCAGACGGTGAGCGAGCGAGCGCGCGCTAGTCGCGATCACTCGGCCGCGTTCTCTGGATCGACGCCGCGCGCAGGCGAATCTTCGCCAGGTTGGTCAGCAGGCGAACCGTCGCCATCAGCATCGTCGACCATATCGTTCCCCTCGGTGGCAGGTGTGATGTTGTCCCGAAGACTTTGTGCAGCTTGAGCGATGTATACTGGTTCCCAATCATCGACTTTAGATTGCACCCGTTGCGGCATGCCTTTGTACCACGTATCGTCATGAACGATGTCTTGCGACGCTTGTCGCAAAATACGCCAGTGACTCCAGACGTGGACCTGGCTCGCTTCTCTCGGCCATGCGTGTCGATCGCTGCAGCCACCGCTGCAACGCGCACGTACTCCATAGCAGCAGGCACACACTCGATCGAGACCTTCTTGCACGCCTTTAACTCGAACAGAAACGTCAACGTGATAGCATCGTGCTTCAAGTGCTGGCCGCCGTGCGTGCACTCCACCGCTGGGAACGATGCAGTCACGGTCTCTGGCATCAGAGATGCATCGAGTATACCCCGATTGATCTTGACGGTCGAGGCCTTATCGGCATCGTCCTGAAGCAACGGGCCGGTCTCTTTCATGCGTTGCCAGATCGCATCGTCGCATGCGGCGCCCCTCATCTTCATCAGATCACCAAAGAAAGCGTTGTGCGCTAGGGGAGCGTTTGACTTTGTGGGGTTCGGGGCTCCGATGAAGTTCTGAAGCTTGCGATCGCTCTTCGACAGCTCCAAGAATAGCGAACCAGCCGCTTGGATGATCTGTCTGGGGGCCCATGGGTCTTTCAATGCCCCCCCCTCGATGACAGTGCGCATTTGCACAGTCACGGGCATGATTGCAAAACAAAGCTCGAGTGGACACGCCTACGGACAAGGCAACGACTGCCGACGTCCATGCGGTATGTGAGCGACATCTCATGGCAATGCGTTTGCCGACATGGGAGGGTGGAGCGACGTTTTGCAAATGGCCATATTGCAATCAAACGCGCGTTTATAAGTACTGCATAGATGCATGCATACATCGTCACTTCCTAGATTTGTTTCACTGCGGGCGCAGGCGCACCCTCAGCCTTGCGCTGTGGCATGAGCGATGCCAGCGGTGCGATCAGCGCGTCTCCCTTCGCGACGTCGCTTTTGTTGGTCAGCACCTGCGCAGACACAGACGGTATCACATCGGACTTCATGGTCACGACCTTCATGTTTGCATTGAGTTTGGGGGTCGACTCCTGCACGAACCAAAATGGAATGACTAAGGAGCCAGGGGCCTTTGCCAGCCCCCTTACACCCGTATTCGCCTGCACCTTGGGCATCTTCATGCCACCAGTGGGGAACAACGCGATGTTGAAAATGGTGCCCTTGAGGTCCTTGTACGCTTCACAAACACGCTCCGGTTTGGTGAGTCTTCGTTGGATTTCTTCATGACGATGCTCGCAGTGAGTGGGGCAAGCACTATCTCTCTTGCTTTGAATGCACGCGTGGTAGTGATAGACCGATACTTAACAGGCGATGTTGCGCCAGTCATGCCCTTCAAGCAATCTGAATGCTGGGCGTGCATGTCGTCCAAGGCGATTCTGATTTTTGCCTCCTCAATTGACCACTGCCAGTCGACGCTCATCGCGGGGCCGTGGTCAGCAAGCTTTTCGATTATTTCTTGGAAAGGATGGGGGAGGGCATGCGAGAGGCATAGCACTGGATGGGCGAATGTATTGTTAAAATACGTAGAGCGGGGGACACATAGACAGAGAGCGAGCGGGGAACGAGAGAGAGAGAGAGAGAGAGAGAGATGGGGCGAATGATATATGCATAGAGATGGATAGACAGATGAGATAAAGGACGGGTATATATATATATAGAGATGTCGTCAAAACAATTGAAGGTCGGGTTGCGGCGGGATCGCATGTTGCCCCGTCCTTAGTCGTGCTCAAGACGTACTTCCCATTTAGCATCTCGTCAATGCTCTCAACCACTGTCTTACTCCCGATCATCAACTTCACGCCCTTCGCATCGACCCCAACGAACTCGAACGCGCTGTCCCTGTCGTCACCCTTCGCCAAGCAGAGCTTTGCTTTCGACACGAAGCCTCTCTCCGACAACTTATCTGCCTGGTTGGACCATGCGCCTGTCACAGTATACTCCTTCACACCCGAGCTTGTGGCCGTTTTGGGCGCTTCTGCAGGGGCGGCCTTGACCCCCCATGGGCTTTCCACTGGTTTGCCCACATGCGTTGCCAACGCAGCACAGAAGCTGGCGCCAATATCTGGCAACGTTTTGGCGCTGCCCAATCGTTCGTCTGGTTTGTTGAATACGAAGTGCACGACGCGAACATCAGTCAACCCTTCGATGGTGCCGTAGGTGAGCGTGTCTGGCGTAACGCGTTGTTTTTTCCCAACCATCCAGTGGTGTCGGGTCTTCGTTTTGAAGAGACGTCGCCCCGCGTCCCTTCCTCCTCATTCTTCCTCCTCCCCTTCCTCCCCCCCCCCCCTCCCCCTCCCACGCCAATTCTGGCACACCCCTCACACGCTTCGTGGCCCCATAGGGCGCTCCACCGACGGCCCCAATGGCTGCGCCCGCATGCGGTTCCACCCGCCATTCTGGCACACCCCTCACACGCTTCGTGGCCCCATAGGGAGCTCCACCGAAGGCCCCAGTGGCTTCGCCCGTATGCGGTTCCACTCCCCATTCTGGCACACCCCTCACACGTTTCGTGGCCCCATAGGGAGCTCCACCGAAGGCCCCAGTGGCTGCGCCCGCATGCGGTTCCACCCTCCATTCTGGCGCACCCCTCACACGTTTCGCGGCCGCACAGGGGGCTCCACCGCAGGCCCCAGCGGCTGCGCCCGCATGCGGTTCCACCCCCTATTCTGGCACACCCCTCACACGTTTCGTGGCCCCATAGGGGGCTCCACCGAAGGCCCCAGCGGCTGCGCCCGCATGCGGTTCCACCCCCCATTCTGGCACACCCCTCACACGTTTCGTGGCCCCATAGGGAGCTCCACCGAAGGCCCCAGTGGCTGCGCCCGCATGCGGTTCCACCCCCCATTCTGGCACACCCCTCACACGTTTCGTGGCCCCATAGGGAGCTCCACCGAAGGCCCCAGTGGCTGCGCCCGCATGCGGTTCCACCCCCATTCTGGCACACCCCTCACACGTTTCGTGGCCCCATAGGGAGCTCCACCGAAGGCCCCAGTGGCTGCGCCCGCATGCGGTTCCACCCCCATTCTGGCACACCCCTCACACGTTTCGTGGCCCCATAGGGAGCTCCACCGAAGGCCCCAGTGGCTGCGCCCGCATGCGGTTCCACCACCCATTTCGGCACACCCTTCGCACGTTTCGTGGCCCCATAGGGAGCTCCACCGAAGGCCCTTCTGGCACACCCCTCACACGTTTCGTGGCCCCATAGGGAGCTCCACCGAAGGCCCCAGTGGCTGCGCTCGCATGCGGTTCCACCCCTCATTCTGGCGCACCCCTCACACGTTTTCGTGGCCCCATAGGGAGCTCCCCGAAGCCCCAGTGGCTGCGCTGGATGCGGTTCAACCCATCTTTCGGCTCACAGTTCGGGGCTCCATAGGGAGCTCCACCGAAGGCCCCAGTGGCTGCGCTCATGCGGTTCCACACCCATTCCGGCACACCCCTCACACGCTTCGTGGGTGGCTCCATGGGGAGCTCCACCGAACGCCCCAGTGGCTGCGCTCGCATGTGTTCCCCCCCCCATTTCGGCACACCCCTCACACGGTTCGTGGCCCCATAGGGAGCTCCACCGAAGGCCCCAGTGGTTGCGCTCGCATGCGGTTTCACACCCTTTTTTCGGCACGCCCTTCACACGTCTCGTGGCCCCATAGGGAGCTCCACCGAAGGCCCCAGTGGCTGCGCTCGCATGCGGTTTCACCCCCCATTCTGGCACACCCCTCACACGTTTCGTGGCCCCATAGGGAGCTCCACCGAAGGCCCCAGTGGCTGCGCTCGCATGCGGTTCCACCCCCCATGTCGGCACAGCCCTCGCACGCTTCGTGGCCCCATAGGGAGCTCCACCGAAGGCCCCAGCGGCTGCGCTCGCATGCGGTTCCACCCCCCATTTCGGCACACCCCTCACACGCTTCGTGGCCCCATAGGGAGCCCACGAAGGCCCCAGTGGCTGCGATCGCACGAATGGTTCCGCACCCCAATTCTGGCACAATCCCTCACACGCTTCGTGGCCCCACAGGGAGCTCCACCGAAGGCCCCAGTGGCTGCGTTCGCATGCCGCCCCCACACCAACTTCGGTGCACCCCTCACACGTTTCGTGGCTCCATAAGGAGCTCCACCGAAGGCCCCAGTGGCAACGTTCGCATGCCGCCCCCACACCCATTTCGGCACACCCCTCACACGTTTCGTGGCCCCATAGGGAGCTCCTCCGAAGGCCCCAGTGCCCGCGCCCGCATGCGTCAGCCACACACATTTCGGCACGCCCCTCACGCGTTCCGTGGCTCCATAGGGAGCTCCAACGAAGGTCCCCAAGTGGCTTTTCTCATGTTTTGGCGCTCGCATGCGGTTCCACCCCCCATTCTGGCACACCCCTCACACGTTTCGTGGCCCAATAGGGAGCTCCACCGAAGGCCCCAGTGGCTGCGCCCGCATGCGGTTCCACACCCCATTCTGGCACACCCCTCGCACGTTTCGTGGCCCCATAAGGGGGCTCCACCAAAGGTCCCAGTGGCACTGCCCGCTTGCGTCCGCCACCACCCAGCACAGCCCTTGTTCCCTGCGCTTCACCCACCCAGAACAGCGCTTCGTAGCCCTATAGGGAGCTCACCAAAGGTCCCAGCGGCACCGCCCGCATGCGTCCGCCACCACCCTGCGCAGCCCTTGCTCCCTGCCTGCGTTTCACCCACCCAGTACAGCGTTTCGTGGCCCCATAGGGAGCTCCACCGAAGGCCCCAGTGGCACCGCTCGCATGCGTCCGCCACCACGCAGCACAGCCCTTGCTGACCGCGTCTCACCCACCCAGCACAGCGCTTCGTGGCCCCATAGGGAGCTCCACCGAAGGTCCCAGTGGCACCGCCCGCATGTGTCCGCCACCACTCAGCACAATTGCGGCATTCACAACTGCATATGGTTGGGTCCTTCGCCAGGCTAATTTCTGCGATTTCTCGCACCTCCTGCAATAACTCATCCGCATGCAGAACAATCGTAGCATTCTTGTCACCAGACAGCGCGGACACGTCACCTGGCCTTAAGAGCATCTGATGGCCGTCCCTGGCGTACTTGCCACTCGCGGCCGCCGTGGCTTTCATGCATGCGAGTTTGAATGTCACCGCAGCCCCCTCGTTTTTGATCTTCACTTCGGCGAGGCTCTTCGCCATGGCGCCTGTGACCACGCACAGGGCAGTTAATTGCCGTGAGCAGTACCGCAATTTGTAGAGGAAAATTGGCTCGCCCAAACCACCCGACATCTCTTTCGCATACGTTGCCAATCCGTCGATTTCCCCAGGGAAGATGGAAACCGCGCGAGTCGCCTCTTGAATGACCCTCGGCCAATCGATCTTGCCTCCATGGTTCGCCAGACGGTTCGCAATGGATGCGATCTTGAACTGCAGGCTCAATCGGGACTCGCAACGTGCGATCTGTTGTCCCGCATTGCCTGCTTCCTGGGCAAGGTTTGAAATCCAAGGGAAAGCTTTGACACATTCATGCCGAAAGACCTTCCATTCAATGCCCTCGTCGCAAGCCTTTGCGTAGTCGGGCTGTGCTTCCCTCAACCTCTTCATTGAAAGAAACCCAGATTGTGAAATCCTGTCGAATCGTTCTGGGTCTTTCTGCGGCACGGGAACTTCTGTATATAAACAACGCAACCCCATGCTCGTATGTCGACACGTGCAGCTTGCGAATTTAGCTTCGCATTCATATAAAGGCATTTGGCCAGCAGAATCTTTCATTATCTTATCGTTGAATGCTTTGACCTTCTCATATTGCGCACTGGATTTTGAAGGGCCGAGTTCTTGAAACCGTTCCTGAATATTTTTACGATGAGATCTAGCACATCGCTCGGGACAACCCTATCCCAACACCTGTTTTCCATGCGCACGAACATGTATTTGCTACGAATCCTCTCCATCCTGACGCAATCGATGCCAGGCCGCTGCGCTATGGCGCATACCTCTTCGAACAAAGAAACGATGGGGGCGTCTGGCTGCTCATACGCAGCCTTGATTGCATGCGTCTCCCCAACAACATTCTGTATGTTCAGTTCGCGCTTGGAGGTCATGACGCCTCGCGCGGAAACCACCTCTGTTGAGCCAAAAGCTTATGCGGTGCATGCATCTGTATATATATATGTGCGAATGAACATCGCCATCTTGCAATGTGCACCCTTCGAAATTCACGAATGCATTGCGCCGATCGCACTCTCATTGGGGGGAGTCAGGCAACACTCTAGCAACGCCATACCGAAAAACGAACAGCCACATGAAAAAAAAAAAAAACCTAAGCACCAGGGAAACCAGCCTACACGTCATCGTTTTCCCAACATATGTTAAACGTTAGCAGAGTTGCTAACTTTTCTAATTCCGCGTAACTATACTTAACTCGAGGGACCAAGTTAGCGAAGTTAGAGGGCTTATAACCTAGTAATAACAAATATCACTCACCTATAACTGACATATAACATAGATATAACATGGTTATAACTCACGGTAGCACTTATTAACCACGCCGATCCTTTAGGTACCCATCCATGCGGCCGCCACATGGGTACTGCCGGGAACGGGCTGGGTACCGGTTGGTACCCCTACCGATCCAGCGGCCGCCGGATGGGTATATGCCGGGAGCCGGCTGGGTACCCCTACCCATCCGGCGGTCGCAGGATGTGTATCTGCTGGGAACCAGCTGGGTGCCCCTACCCATCCAGCGGCCGCTGGTACCCCTACCCATCCAGCGGCCGCCCGATGCTTAGATGGGTGCGGATACTATAAAACACTGAATCTATATATTGTGCACTATAGGATCCAATCAACATGTACAAAAAAAAAAGAAAAATAGTAAACTATAGTGAAAGAGTAGTGAACACAATAGTGTTGAATCGTGAAAATAGTAAAAATAGTGAAACATAGTGAAAAAATAATGGAACAAATAGTGAAAATGAAAAAAATATGCAACGTCTAAGAAAAATCACAAACCAGCTTGCTTCTCTTCCTTTCTCTCCTGACTTTCCGCAGCGGCAGGCCGCTTTTACATTGCAAGTTGCACAGTGCAGCGGTTTGGCCGCTTCAGAACTTTCCTTTTAAATCACGCCCAGAACGTTGCGCTCCAACGGGGGAGGGGAGGTTAAGGAGAAGGAGGAGGGAGGGCAAATGCGTTCGAATCCCTGGATGACAACCTCTTGTCGCGCTCGTACTGGGCCCGTGCAAGGCGTCGCTGTAGCCCCTGAGATGACAATGGCAGCGGCAAAACTGAAGGGAACCAAGAAGCTGAAACGGCAAAGCGGTCGCACCGCTCCTCCTCCTTTTTTTCTTTTGTTTCTTTTTTTTTTTTACTTTTTTTTTTCTTTTTTTTTTTTTTTTTTTTTGTTTTTCACTCTTTTTTTTGTTTTTTTTTTTATTTTTTTTTTTTTTTTTTTTCCTTTTGTTTTCCTCTTTTCTTTCGTTTTTTTTTTTCCCTCCTCCTCCTCCTCCTTTTTTCCTCCTCCTCCTCTTCCTTTTCGTCCTCCTTTTGGATAACCTGCAAAACGGTCATTCCCATAATCAGAATTTAAGGGGCAAAGCGGACGCGCCGCTGTTCCTCTTCCTCCTGCCCCTCCTCCTCCTCGCCCTCCTCCTCCTCTTCCTCGTCCTCCTCCTCCTTGTCCTCTTCGCCCTCCTCCTCCTCCTCCTCCTGCTCTTCCTCCTCCTCCTCCTCCTCCTCCTCCTCCCCCTCCTCTTCCTCTTGGATGGCCTCGCAAAGCGATCGCGCGCGAAGGATCGGGGCATGAGGGGCAAAGCGGACGCACCGCTTTTCCCTCCTCCTCCTCCTCCTCCGTCCTGCTCCTCCTCAACCTCCTTCCCTCCCCCTCTCCCCATCCTCTTCCTCCTCCTCCTCCTCCTCCTCTTCCTCCTCCTCCTCCTCCACCTCCTCCTCCTCCTCCTGCTCCTTCCTCCCCCTCCTCCTCCTCCTCCTCCTTCCTCCCCCCGCTCCCCCCCTGGATAGCCTCGCGCAGTGGCAAAGCGGTCGCGCCGCTCCGATTGTCTCTCCTCCTCCTCCTCCTCCTCCTCGCCCCCTTGTCCCCCCTCGGGTAGCCTCGCGAAGCGGTCGCGCCGATAAATCTCAGGAAATGCTCTGGCAAGTGCAATCGCGCCAGCGCTCGACGCTTGCAGGCACTTCAAAGCCTGCGGGTACTTATGCCATATCCACCAATGACAGCGTTCCAGAAGCCTCTTGTGTCCAGAGAGGCTGTGCCATGAAGGAGTCGCACTGCGCGAACTTCGGGGCGTCGTCCTTTCGCCACCGCGAGGCGCTGGGCAACGCCTGGCAAATAAAATGCAACTCCTGAACAATCAACGCCACGTTGCCGCCTTCCTCGGCGCCGCCGAGGATAAAATGGCGTTTCTCACCAATGCGCAGAATATCTCCAGCTGGCATGCGAGAGCCACCCGCAATAACGACCTTCGAAACGTTCATGACGTCGTTGTATTTGATGCCGCACGCCAAGGCATTCCCACATGAAACATTATGTTGCGCATCGTGGCACTGAAGGGCAATAGCTCGGGTCAGTAATGATTTCTCGAAGCACCGCGTGTTGTCGATGAATTCAGCGATCCGCAGTTATTTTTTATGGTACCTCTCCGTCACAAGCGTATCAAGTGCGAACCCATCCCTGAGCACCTGTCGCGGCAGGTGCCTGCAGAAATGAAACTTCGGGGTGTGCATGCCGCAATCACCGTGCGCAGACTCGAAAGCCACGGCGTGGTCGCGGAGCGCCACGGTCCAAGCATCTGCCACAGCCGCGCCCCTCTTGGCCAGCAAATACAGAAATATTGATTTGGCCAGCGCGGCAAAGGAAGCCAGCTCCTTTGCAAAGTCCAGCTTGAACTGAGCGGACCCAGCGGTAAGTACATCGAGAGCGTACCGAATGAGCGGAACGGCCGCGATGAACTCGCTCGCCTTGGCGCTGTATTTCTTGTTGGTCTGCAAGTGCTTTTGCCGCTGGTCGCTGAAAAGCCCGTTGGCGTCCAGCATGCCGCTGGTCGCTGAAAAGCTGCAAGTCTGCCACTGCGCGCTGGCGATGTCCCTGAAGCGCTCCAACGTCAGGCCGACGGCAGCGAGGCGGCACAGAAACCCACTCAGTTCAATCTGAGCGATCCCATTTATGATCACGCAGCGTGCTGGGTCGTACGCGCGCATGTCCAGCGACGCGTGCTGGCGAAACTCAGCGTCCAATAGCAAACCATCTGGCACGTGATTAACGCCGTGTACCTTGCATTGCTCCTCGAACGCGCCCTTGGGCAGCGTGGCTTGCAGACGCTGGAGCAGGTCCGCGGAGAAGAACAGGTCCTCCGCGGCGCGCGCGTCGAACAGGTTGGGTTCAGAGCACGAAATGGGCACCAGCGTGCTCGTCCTGTCATGCGCTGACAGCAGGGGCTCCGAGTGGTCGTATATGCCGTGCACATTCTTGCGCAGAGCGCAAGGGATTACGCCAGCGGCGCCCTTCAAGCGCGAGGCATTTTTAGCGCCATCTTCGTCGTAAAGCAGGTTCGACAGCTTAAAGAAGATGAGCGCAGGGGCGCCGCCAGGCCCAATGCCATCAATGAGGGTGCCCCTCTGCGACGCGCTGTCTGGGCCAATAAAAAGTCGTCGCAACAGTTGGCGAACGACTCCAGACATCTTGCCCGCAACTTGATCGACCACTGTGTGGCGAACAAAAGCGAGAGGCAACCAAGCGTCCTCGCACGACACCGCGTCAGGGCCGAAGGAGCGGAAGCTCCCGTAAAACGAGAGCGTCTTGCGTTTGTTATCTTGCCGCAAGACGTTGCCTGGCACGAACTCATCGAAGTGCAAGGTGAAGTCCCACGGCGCCGCTGGGGAGCACGGGAATTGTCTTAAAGTTGTGGGCAGCAAATTTCTGAAGCTCGCAGATTCGGAAGCGCAGTGTTGAAGGAGGCTGGCGATATTGACGACGGGCATGTCGAAGGCCGTGCCGCTTGCCAAGTTCAACTGTATTGGCGCATCCAGAAATGCTGTTGCGAATTCATCGCTAGCCTTTCTGATCCTCCACTTCGCCATGTCGTCAATGATCTCTGGCTGCTCCTTCAAGCAGCGCGCAATGCCGATCACTGCCGCGTTCGACGCTTAAAACGAGGCAATCAGCGGAGCAAATGCGCGCGACCTCTTGGAGACGTTCTCGCCCGCATCGGAGCTTGAACGTTTCATCGGAGATGGGGCTGGCTTGCGCAAAAACTGGCTCGAGCCCGAGCTGGTTCGGGCGAAAGCTGGCATGGGCCAGCGCTACGGTTGAGGCGGCGCTGAGCGGAAGCATTGGCATGAACGCGCAGGCGTAACGAAGCGGTCAGACCGCTGCGCTGGGGCAAATACAAGCGAAGCGGCAATGCCGCTGCAAGTTGAGAAGGACATCACTATAGCAAAGCGGCAATGTCGCTGCAATGCAACTACAGGTAAAGCGGCAATGCCGCTGCAAGTGAAAACGTCATCATTAGCAAAGCGGCAATGCCGCTGCTGCATGCGACAACATCATGATGCATTCCGTGGTTGGCGAGGGGGGATAAGCGGCCAACTCGCGCAGGAGGGGGGGGGGGGGGGAGGAGAAGGAAAAGGGGGAGGGGGAGGAGGAGGAGGAGGGAAGCGCGTTTGCTATGGGAACTGCATCGGCGCGGACTGCTGAGAGGAGCAACGCAGCAGCTCCCGATGTATACGACGCTAACAAGAGGAGCAACGAGCTCCTTATATATCCCACGCGAGAGCGGTTACGTCCGCTGTGCGCCCCTGCAAGCACGCTCAGGAAACGAGCTCCTTATATATCCCACGCGAGAGCGGTTACGTCCGCTGTGCGCCCCTGCAAGCACGCTCAGAAGCCCAGGTAGCTTCCGCCACGGTCATGCCATCGGTAACCAACCCGTCGATGGAGACTTACCCCGAAGTGATCTGGTCAGAGCCCCAGTGGATCACTTCTTCTTGGCCCACGACTGCGTCTCGAAAGCAGCCTTGATATTCTTCATCCACGCTGTCATGTAGTTGACAGCCGTCTTAACCTCCTCCTCCTTGACGTCTGGGACGACATCCTCGCCCTCCAGGCACTTGTTGCAATGCTCCACAACATCATTCAGAAACGTTTGTTTGTTGGTGGCCTCCTCAGTGTACGTCGTCGGCGCCTGAAATGAGAGGGGGCGACTCCCCCCTCCTCCTCCTCCTCCTCCTCCTCCTCCTCTTCCTTCTCCTCCTCCTCTGCCTCCTCCTCCTCCTCCTCCTCCGCCTCCTCCTCCTCCCCCCCCTGCCCATCGTCAGATCCGATCTGACTCCGTCGCCTTTTCGCGCGCCCATCGCGCAGAAGATCCCCCGTCTTCTTCAGCAATGGCTTCACCGCCAACAGCACCTTGTTAACGGTCTGCAAGCCCTTGGCGCGCTTCTTCTGTTCCTGCCTTTTGCGGGCTGCCTCCTCTTTGGCCATCTCCCTGTCCATGGCTTTCTGAATCTTCTCAGCCTCGCGGGCCGCCTTCTTCTCTGCTGCGAGCTTCGCCTTGCGCTTGGCCGCGAGCTCCTTTGGGCTGAGGCCCGCGTCAGACCCTGAAAGCCCTTCCTCGTCACCGTGCTTGCCTTTCTTGTCCTTCTTGCCTTCCTTGCCCTTCTTTCCCTTCTTGCCCTTCTTACCCTTCTTGCCCTTCTTCTTTTCTTTTTCTTGTCGGAGCTCGAGGAGCTGGAGCTGCTGCTGCTGTCGCTGCTGCTGCTGCTGCGCTGGCGCTTCTTTGAGCCATTCTGCTTCGGCAGCTCCGCTGGGGCCTCCTCGAGCGCCGCTGCTGCTCCTGCCGCTGTTGCGCTCTGCGGCTTTTCAGCTTCCTCGGCAGCCTCCAGGAAGGCTGACGCTCTGCGCTTGCGATTGCTGCCAACTTTTCTAGCTCTCCTGCATGATGACCTCCTTGATCCTGGCCTCCGAGATCTCGTGGATCTGAACCCGGTACGTCTTCCCGAGAACTGGATGATCCTCGATGTCAGCAGCCTGTGTTTTCTCCTCAATATCTTTCGTGTTGTATCCCAGCTTCTCGCACACAGACAAGGGCAGGAATTGCCCAGTGTGGGTATCCGCGATGCGCTTCATGCGCACATTCATCAGCACCCCCTTCATCGCGTCGCGGCAAGCAGCAGCTGCTGACCCGCAATTCTGGTAGAAGTGATCCTGCTCCTCCGTGGCGAGCTCGTCGAACTCCGCAATCGGCCACCCGCCGAAAATCCGTCGAAGTGTTTGGTCGCGCACCCTGCACGCGGCACACGTGATGACCGTGCCGCCATGGGTGATCTTACAACCCTGTGCAAGCGGATTCGTTTCCTTCTTGCACATGGAGCACTTCGGGTCGCCCTGCGAGAGCAGGGCCTCAACCTCTTCCCCCCTCTTGTCGTCGTCCGACAGCTGCTCCACTGGCACGTCCTCATCTTCAGCCTCCTCGCCCGCCTCCTCTTCAGCCTCCACTGGCGCGTCCTCCTCTTTGTCAGGCAGGGTGTCCCCTGTTGCCTCTTTGCCAGGTTTTGTCGCCCCCATGGCTGCCTCGGGCTGGGGCGGACAGGGCGGGCGGGCGTCGCTCCGGGATTCTGTTGGCGCGACCTCGACAGCGTCCCCCGCCTTTGGCGCATCCTGGCTGCCTGCCGCGGTCTGGCGCTGGAAGAGCGACTGCAGCGCGTTCTGAGGTGCCACTGGCGCCATGGGGGCAGGGCTGTCGTCGGAGAAGCTGGGCATGATCATCGTGTTGGCGATGACCTGTGCTGCGTCTGCTGCATCAGTAGTATCGCCTGAAGAGGTGCGGGGGAGGGGGGTCGGGTGCCAAGCGGTCACGCCGCTGTGAGGGCATGAGAAAAGAGCGGATGGGGAGATGATGTGAGGGCATGAGAAAAGAAGCGGCATGATCGCCGTCATCGTCACGAGGCAGCGAAGCAACCTTTCCTTGACACCGCTTCTTCGCCGCGCGCTTGGACGCCATGGCGTGCGCGGGAGAACTTCCGACGAAGGCAGTCGCCTCGGGAAGCCCTTCAAATGGCTGCGAACGGGAAGCGCGAACGCGGGAAGCGTCCGCGCCGCTGAATGCGCAGAGCAAAGCGGGTAGACCGCTGTGGAGAGGGGAGGCGGGGGAGGGCGAGGAGGAGAAGGAGAAAGAGGAAATGCATGCAACAACTGCAAGGCAAAGCGGTTGGGCCCGCTGAGGAGGAGGAGAAGGAGGAAGGGGGAGGAGGGAGAGGGCGAGTAGGAAGAGGTGGAGGAGGGCCCAAAACATATAGATCACTGATCTGTCTGGTGTCGGCCGCCCCCCCCCCCCCACCTCCCCAACAGTGGCCATGCAAAGCAAAGCGGTTGCACCGCTGAGGAGACCGCGGAAGGGGAGGAGGAGGGGGGGGAACTGCGCGCGGCGCCTCCTCGACGGGGGGCGCCACCCTCCGCTGCGCTCATGCGGGCGCAGGCGGGGAGCACAGCTCCCGATTCGAAACGCGCGGCGCGCGGATTCACTCAATGAAGCCGTCGCCGCTGGTTGGCGCGCCTGTCCCTCTCGCCGTCCTGGGCAGCGCGCGCCTGAGCCGCGATCGCCAGGCGCTCGTCGACGAGCTTCGTGGCCGTGTCCGCGTCGACGGTGAGTAGCGCCTCACCTCAGCACCGGTTAACCTAACAACCCCATGTAGCCCCCCACCAGCCCGCCCCCTCCCGCCGCCCCCGACATGGGGATATACACCCCGAAACCCCAGGTATTCCGCCTATATCCCCATGTCGGGGGGTAAATCCCCTAGTGGAGAAAAGGCCACCGAGATGGGGACAGGGTTCGGTTAAACGATGCTCATCACCGAAGCTCGCTCGGCAATTCCGAACGCACTGCAGGCAGCAGCGGTGCCACCAGGAGCCGTCCTGCGCGAAGTGCCACGCGTCCATGGCGGCTGCGGGGCCGAGGGCGCCGCGCGTGGCGCAGCGAGCATCCCAGGCAGCCATTGAACGAATTCTCGAATTCGGTTAGGCGAATTCAAAAAACTTGAAGCCAAAAACGGCTGCGACGAAATCGTTATCCTGTCCTCCTCCTCCTCCTCCTCCTCTCCCCCTCCCCCCCCTCCTCCCATGCAGAGCGGTTGGGCCGCTGAGGGGCAGAATGGGGGGGCAGGAGGGAAGCGAACGCAAAGCGGTTGGCCCGCTGAGGAGGGGGGGGGGGGGGCGGAAGGGGGAGGCGACGGAGAGCGGTTGGCCCGCTGAGCAGGGGGATTGCGGGGAGAGGCGACGGATGAGGGAGGTG
>CAUYUJ010014847.1:64562-77990 GCA_963575745.1 Prorocentrum cordatum | reverse complement strand
GGGGAGGAGGAGGGGGAGGAGGAGGAGGGGAAAGATGATAGAGGAGGAGAGGTAGGAGGAGAAGGAGGAGGGGGAGGAGGAGGAGGGGGAGGAGGAGGGGAAAGAGGATAGAGGAGGAGGGGTAGGAGGAGGAGAAGGGGGAGGAAGAGGAGGAGGAGGAAGAGGAATGGGAGGAGCTTCGGAGCTTGAGATTTGGGGGTGCCGAGGCCCAGGAGCGCCAGCACCAAGGGGGAGCCGAGGCCCCAAGAGGGGCGCCGAGGAGGAAGGGGGGGGAGGGGGCAGAGGAGGACGAGGGGGAGGAGGAGGAGGGGGAGGGGGGCGGGGAAGAGGAGGAGGAGGAGGAGGATGTGAAGGCGTAAAAGAATGAACGCGGACAGACCGCTATAACAAGCAAATCTGGCAAACCCATGCAAGCGGCCAGGCCGCTGTAGCGATATTGCAAACGCATGCAAGCGGACTGGCCGATATAGGAAGAGGGGGGGGGGAGGAGGAGGAGGAGGAGGAGGAAGAACAGGAGGAGGAATGGACGGCACGGGATCTCGCGCAGCCTCTGTCTCCTGCAAAGCCGCGCAAAGCCCGAGCGTTGCCGTCTCGAGCGGAACTCCGCTGGGCGCTGGCTAAACAGGGGCGTCTCCAACGCAAGACGCGAAGGGCTCTAATACGAACAGGCTCGCAGCAACTGAAGAAGGATGAAATTCTCGATGGTGAGATTCTCGACGGTGAGATTGCGATTGTGAGATTCTCGATGGTAATGAGAAGAAAAGAAAACGAGCCACTGCAGATGCCGCTCAGCCGCGACCGCCGAAGACCAGCCCCGACGAGTGCGCATCGATGGGCTGCTGGATGGTCTCGTCGGCGTCGTTGAACGTCTGCAGCTCGTTCGAGAACGCGACCCTGGCGCCATCCAGGAAGCGCAACATCTGGCTCGACGCCCTGCTGCACCGCTTGACGTCGTCCTGGAGCGCCTTGAGCTCGCCGGGGCTCATGGTCACCCTCGCGGCGTTGTCCACGATGGCACCACTGCCCTGATGCATGCGCGCCAACACGGCTGGTGACTTTGATGCCGTCCCTGGTGCTGCTGCTGAGGGCGCTGCAGATGAAGCCCCTGATGCGGCGAGCTTGGACGCCGCCAACTCAGCGATCTGCTCCGTGTCGACGCCACTGCCAGAACGACCACGGCGAGCCCTCTTGGTGTCGCGGTCCCTGTCGTCGTCGCGGCGGTCCCTGTCGTCGTCGGCGCGGCGGGCCTTGTCGCCGTACTGCTTGCGGTCGATGGCTTCTGCAGCCAGCCTCTTGTTTTCCTGCTTCTCCGCCTCCCATTTCATCCGGCGCCTGTACTCGTCGTCCTTCTTGTTGATGACGCGATAATCGACCTCGACCGCCTGCGCGAACTCCTTGCGCTCGTCGTCCGCCATGCCATCCACATCGCTCTTGTGCTTGTCGCCCCAGCGCAGGTGCATGAACAGCTTATCCCGCGCGTCCGCCTCGGAGTCCCAGCTCTGGCACCTGTGAGAGCGCTTAACCCACTTATCCTGCGGGCAATTGTGGCTGAACGGGCACTCATGGAACCGCCGCTGCGTGCGCGTGTTGTCGTCGTCGACGCGATCGCTCGCCATCGCTCGCGCGCTGGCGGGGCCTCGAGCGGAGCCTCGCTCGAGAGGCGGGAAGCGGCGTGCCTCGCGAGGAGGCGGCAGCGGAGCTCGCAGCTCAGCGCTCGATCCGAAACGCAAGGATGTGGCGCAACCAATGCGAGGCTACATGGCGATGGCAAGGCGCAAAACGGTCTTGCCGCTGTTTGGCAAAGGCAGGGTTTGCGGGATAAGGAGGGGGCGCAAAGCGACCTGGCCGCTATTTCGGTGGAAGGGACAATGGAGGTGGACAGACGGGGAGGCAAAGCGGTCTGGCCGCTACATGGGTGGAGGGGGTGGTGCAGGAGAAGGGGGAGGTGCAAAGCGGTCTGGCCGCGATATGGTGGAGGAGATGGGGCAGGAGAAGGGTGAGAGGCAACGCGATCTGGCCGCTACTTATACCTGATGAAGGACGATGGAGGTGGACGGACGAGGAAGAATATGAAAAGCGGTTTGGCCGCTATGAAGAGGAGGTGTTGGGGCGAGGGGGAAGCATGGCAGCTGCGCGGGAGCTTGAGGCAGATGCTGGAGAGCACGCTATTTTGTATCTCCGCGCGGGGCGCGGGGGTGCGCCCGATGCGAGGCGCGTCGGACATGGGCTTGCCGCATATCGTATTCCTCATCCCGCACTCCCTTCTCCACGTCATCCTTATGGTGGCCCTCGTCTCCTTGCTCGTCCCCCCCCTCCTCCTCCTCGTTTCCTTGCTCGTCCTCTCCTCCTCGTCTTGCTCGTCCTCTCCCCCATCGTCCTCCTAGCGGTCGCGTCCGCTACTGCAGCGCTGAGCTGAGCGGTCGCATCCGCTAAGCGGTCGCTTCCGCTGCAAAGCTAGGCGGTCGCGCCCGCTACTCAAAGGAAAGGCTTCATGGGTGCATGCGGTTTGCCGAGCTGGTTGCTGCTGCTGGCCGCGGTGCTGCTGGTTTCCGCCTTTGCTGCTGGCGGCGGTGGCGAGACCGCCCGGGCGACGTGCAAGGCGTTCTGGTAGAACTGCCACGCCCTCTCGAGCTCCTTCGGGTGCGGGTTCTGCGCCTTGAACGCCGCCACAGCCGCAGGGCCCTCATTCTGCGCGCGCTTCAGCAAGCGGTAGTAGTCGCGATTGCGGCCACCGCTGATGCCGCACCGCGCCTTGCCGCCGTTGACCCCCGCCCTCCACGGCTCCCCGTTCGGCGATTTCCAGCCGTGGGGGCCAGGCTGCAGAGCCTGCGGCGGCGGATGTGGAGGTGGCGTCTGCTGAGGCGGCGCTGGAGTCGCCGCTGGTGGAGCCGCTGGAGGCGGCGCTGGAGGCTGCAGCAGAGCCTGAGGCGGCGGCTGCGCAGGTGGCGTCGGCTGCTTCGGAGGCGGCTGGCGCGCCGCTGGTGGCGGCGCTGGAGTTGCCGCTGCAGGGGCCGCTGCCGATGGCGCCGCGATAGGCTTTGCCGTCGGCGAAACCTCGGACTGCGACGCCGCCTTCGGCCAAAGCGGCATTGTCCCCGAGGGGGGGCCTGCTGCAGCTGCCGCAGGAGGCGGCGGTGGAGGGCCTGCTGCAGCTGCCGCAGGAGGCGGCGGTGGCGAAGCTGGCGGTGGCAGCGGTGGTGGCAGCGAGGTAGCCGATGTCCCCTGCGGCTTTGGCGCGCGACACTTTGAAGTAGGTTCCATGTGCTTCTTCGGCAGCTGCTCGGCGCCGAGCTTTGAAGGAGGATCCATCTTCTTCTTCTTGCGCACAGGGCTCTTCACCTGGCGGCTGCCAGGGCTGTCCAGGCCGTGATGCCGATCGAGCACTCGCGCCATGGCCTCTCTGTGGCGAGTCGCGGCCCCCTTCGTGCTCGGGGAGGTCTGCCACGACCACGGAGTGCTCGTTCGTGCTGGCGCTGGTATTGGTGGTGCTGCCGCTGATGCTGATTCATCGCCGCTGCTGCTGGTGCTTCGTGCTGCCGCTGCTGCTGGTGTTGCCGCTGCTGATGCTTGGCCAGCATATGCAGGAGCTTCTTCCTGGGGCACGGGAGGGGCTCGGAGTGGGACAACGCAGGGGGAGGTGAGCACGCAACTCAAAACAATCGACGACTAGCGCAAGCACATCGACGCTGTGTTGGTGTAGAAAGAAGCAGAGACAACAAATGCGGATATATCCTCTCCAAGAAGAAAGGAGTGCACCGCCGCGTTCTCCATTTCGAGGAACGCCTCCATGGCGCTCGCTGCAGGGGGCCTCAGGGAGGCTCAGCGGAGCCTCGCAGGGGGGCGCGGCGCAGGCGGCCGCGCAAGCTGGAGGAGGAGGAGGAGGAGGAAGAGGGGGAGGAGGGGGACGATGAAGAGGAGGAGGAGGAGGAGGAGGAGGGGAAAGCGGAAAACATGAAAGCGGACAGACCGCTATAACAAGCAAATCTGGCAAACCCCAAGCGGCCAGGCCGCTGTAGCAATATTGGCGAACGCATGCAAGCAGACTGGCCGCTATAGAAAGCATCAAGCAAAGCGGTTAGGCCGCTGCACCAAACGTGGGCATGCTGAGATGATGCAAGTTTGCGCGCAGATGCTCGTATACGGCCAGGGCTGCTGACGCGCAAACGCAGCGATGAAAGTCTGAGCTCTGGCGCGGTCACTTCGTCGAGAGAAACTCGTGGCCACTGGGCACGTCCACGTTGGCCTTGCTGCACGCGTCTTTGCAGGTCTTGATGGCCTGCAGGCTGGCCCGCCTCCCTTCCCTGCGCGCTCCCCTTACGCCCCTCTGCATGCACCCCCCTACTCCCCGACTCTCCCCTGAACTCACCTACTATCCCCTACTCGCGCCTATCCTCCCCCTACTCTCCCCAACACTCCCCTTTCTCCTGCTGCTGCTGCTCCTCCTCCTCTGCTGCTGCTGCTCCTCCCGCTCCTCATCCGCGAAGTTCGCCCCCCTCCCCCCCCCCCCTTCTGATGGAAATGCCTCCTTCTTTGTCGCCTGCTTCGTCTTCGTGGTGCACGGGAAGCTCATGGAAGCCTGCGTGTCTGCAAGGTCCATGAAGCGGACGAGGAAATTAGGGCGCGTTGACTCGTCGTACACGCGCGGCATTTTCACGGAGCCAGCGGCCGCTGGCTTTTTCATAGCGGGTTTTGTAGCCTTCTTGAGCTCAGGGGGTTCGCCATCTTCCTTCCTTGCCCTCTTGCGGTCGGCCTTCTGCGAACCGTAAGCCTCTGTGATCCTTGCTGCTGCTTCGGCTACGGTCAGCTTGGGCTCGGAACCCGTCAGGGCGTTAACGGCAGGCGCCGCCGGTGCTGCTGGCCCGTCTGCGAACGGTGCTGCAGCTGCTGCTGATGCTGCTGCTGCTGCTGCTGGTGCGTCTGCTTCTGGTGCTGCTGCGGACGCTGATGCTGATGCGCTCTGTGCTGGCGATGCTGCTGCAAGCGCATTTGGCCCTTGGGGAGGCGTCAGCGCTGCAAGCGCACCTGGCGATGCGGCAGGCTGGGGTGATGCAGCAAGCGCTGCAGGGGCCGCTGCATGCTGCATTGCAGCGCTGGCCGCTTGAAAAAAAGCTCGGACCTTGCGCCATCCCGCTCGGCAGCCCTGTGGGAGATTGCTGCAGCACCTGATGGGGCACCTGCTGGATCTGCGACTGCATCGGAAGCAGCGTCGGCACCATCGACGTAACCAACTGCGCGACCATCGCAGGCGAGGCGTCCGGGCTCGGCGGCAGTTGTTGATGCTGCTGCTGCTGCTGCTGCTGATGCAAAGAAGGCCAGTGTGGAGAACCTGCAGGACTCTGCTTCGAGACAGCTGGCTGCGCCCCGCGGATGCTCCACGAGGAGCTCGCAACGCTTGCGGGCCGATATAAACGATGGCGCATCTTGGTAGTCTTCTTGAGGATGTTCCAGCCGACGGGGGCGAGATCGAAGCGCTTCGGCGGGAACACGCTGTGCGCCCGCTGGTACGCAGTGGGATAGTCGTTCGCCAGGTCACTAGGCACCGTCGGCAACTTCATGATGACAGGATTGGGGGTCGTCCGCGTACGCGTGGCCACCCTCTCCGCGAATAGCGCGCCGACGGCCAGCACAGAGTCCGTCCTTTGCGCAACGTCAATCTGAAGTGCGCCGTCAAGACCCTTCCCTGCTTGCATGAACAGGCAAGCCATCGTCTGCTTCGTGGGCTCTGAAGCTCTGCGGAGGCCGAGGTCGATCAGAAAGTCGAAGAGGGGGTTGGGGTCCCCTGTCGGCAGGGAGTCCCAGATTGCCTGGGGCAAGAACTCGTGGAGCGACTCCCAGTCCTGAAGGCCAGCGACGCAACTGGCAGACTCGCCGCTGCTAGCCAGCTCCGAGATGCAGGTGTTGAGGGCTGCCTTGTCGGCGTCGGCGAACCGTGACTCCGCGATCGCCTGCAGAATCGGCTGAATGTCCTCTGGAGGCAACCTCGCCTTCTTGAGCTCCTTAACCACCTGCCCCGCTTGCGCGGCCGACACCGCGGCAACCTGCAGCGGGTCGCAGATCGACTGCAGGATGAAGCCGACTGCGGAGATGCGCCGCGCAATCGCAGGGGCGTCCATCTTGCGGCGCAACCGTCAGCGGCGACTATAGCCGCTCTTGAGCCGTCGCGCTTCGCGGCTGTGTGCGCATGCTGCGGCGCGACGCTTGGGTGGGGAGAGGCTGCGAAGCGGTCAGGCCGCTGATAGGAGGGGCCGTTCCTGGTCTTGCTCCTCCTCCTCCTGCCAGTTCCTCCTCCTCCTCCTCCACCTCCCCTTCATCCTCCTCCTCCTCATCTTCATATGCTGCGCGCAAGCAACAAGCGGGCATGCCGCTGTGACGCCCAAATCAATGCACAAGCTGCGTGAACCAAATAGTAAAGATTTAGCGGTCAGACCGCTGTTGCAAACAAGGGCGCATATGCGCACCTTAGCGGTCAGGCCGCCGTAACAACTGAAGCGGCCAAGCCGCTGCAACGAGCAAGGGCGATATTGCGTGATATGGAACGTGAAACCAAATGCAAAGCGGCCTGGCCGCTGCGAAAGTCAGGGAAGAAGGAGAAGGGAAGGAGACAAACTGATACTATGCAAAGCGATCTGGCCGCTGTAGTATACATGGAGGAATAGAAGAGGAATGCAAGATCTGGCCGCTGTTGAATACATGGAGAAATCGAGGAGGAATGCAAAGCGGCCTGGCCGCGGTAGAAACCATACAGGAATAAAGGAGGAAGAACGAGACAATATGCGAAGCGGTCTGGCCGCTGTAGAAAGGTACGAGGCACATCATAGAGGAGGAAGAGGAGGTATCAAGCGGATGAAGAGCGGGATCCCCCCCGCGGCGGCTCGCGCGGCATGTGTCAGGATGTCGAGTTGCAGGTAGTAGAAGCCGACCAAGAAGAACACCTCCTCCTCCCTCCTCCTTCTCCTTCTTCTCCCTTGGAACACAACGTTCTGGCGTCGGTCAGACAAGGAAAAAATAGCGAAAAGTAGTGAAAAAGAGTGAGAAATAGTGGAAAATAGTGAGAAATAGTGAAAATAGGGAAAATACAAAAAAAAAAAAACAAAAAAAAAATGAAAATAGTGAAAATAATAAAAAATAGTAAAACCATACATATGTTTAGGGATTCCAAGTTCAGCTGATGATAGGACACTGTAAGCTCCTATAGATCCTATAGTGAAACGCAGGGGGGACTATCGGGGACTACACTATCGGCATTCCTATGGAACCTATTGGGCCTCCTAACCAATCCTAACTCATCCAAACCTCTCCTAAAATAGAACCACTTACCTATACTATAACCACATATAACTTCACACCCATCTAAGTGGGTATTTGCTTGGAGCCACGGGTACTTGCCCATCCAGCGGCCGCCGGATGGGTCCTTGCCGGGAGCCGGCTGGGTACCCCTACCCGATATCCAGCGGCCGCCGGGTGGGTATATGCCGGGAGCCGGCTGGGTACCCCTACCCATCCAGCGGCCGCAGGATGGGTTATTAGAGGTAACCCAGCTGGCTCCTGGCAGATACCCATGCGGCGGCCGTTGGATGGGTACCTGCCTGGAGCCGGCTTGGTATCCCTACCCATCCAGCGGCCGCCTTATGGTATCTGCCGGGAGGTGCATCCGGCGGCCGCCGGATGGTATCTGCCTGGAGCCGGCTGGGTACCCCTACCGATCCAGCGGCCGCCGGATGGGTATCTGCCGGGATACACATCCCGCGGCCGCCGGATGGGTACCTGCCTGGAGCCGGCTGGGTACCCCTACCCATCCAGCGGCCGCCACAAGCGGCCGCCGGATGAGTACCTGCGTGGATCCGGCTGGGTACCCCTACCCATCCAGCGGCCGCCAGATAGGTACACCCCGCCTTCCAGCGGCCGCCGGATGGGTATCTACCAGGAGCCGGTTGGGCGCAGCGGCCGCTGGATGGGTATCTGCGGGGTGCCCATTGGGTACCCGGAGATGCCGAACAACTAAGGCTAAGGTTTTATCCTGGGGATAAAAATTGCTTTTATTCCTCGGGGATATTTCTTTTGGAGTTTTAGCGCGGGGATGATTTTATCCTGCGGCTAAAATGTTCAGGACTTCGACTATTTGTCCCTCAGCGCTAAAATTCTAGCTTGAGCCGAGCTGGTGGAGAAGGAGAAGGAGTAGGAGGAGTGGGAGGAGGAGAAGGAGGCGGAGGAGGAGTAGGAGGAGGGGGAGGAGCAGCAACAGCAACCGCAGGAGCAGTTGTGGGAGGAGGAGGAGGAGGAGAAGCAGGAGGAGGAGGAGGCGGAGGAGGAGCAGGAGGAGGATGAGGCGGAGGAGGAGGAGGAGGAGGAGGAGGACGAGGAGAAGGAGGAGGAGGAGGAAGGAAAGGAGGAGGGGGCAGCAGCAACAGCAGCAGGCCGCAGCAAAGCCCCACCCCGAGCGGCGGTCCCGAAACTGCAGAAGGACAATCACCTGACGGTGCGGTCTCCTCCGGCTGCTGCTGCGGGTGTTCCTCGGTGCCCTCCTCCTCCTCCTCCTCGCGCTGCTGCTGCTGCTGCTGCTGCTGCTGCTGCTCCTCCTCCTCCTCCTCCTCCTCCTCCGCCTCTTCTGCTCCCCCCTCTCCGTTCGCCTCTTCGGCTAGCTCTTCTTCCTCCTCCTCTTCCTCCTCTGCGCTGTCGGACGTCGCGGCATTTCATTGTTCTGCATTGTTTATATTGGGTTTCTGCTGTCGTTTTGTATATGTGGGATCTCTCGTGTTTTTTTTATCGTCTGACGTCTGTTGGACTTGCAGTTTCTGTTATGTGTCTGCCATGTTTCTGCTTCATGTTTTTTTTCTGTCGTTTTTCGGTGTTCTGTCATTTTTCTGTCGGAGTTTTGTGCATTTGTTTTTTTTTGGGAGGGGGCGGTAGGGGTTGGGAGGATGAGGAGGAGGAGGAGGAGGAGGAGGAGGAAGAGGAGGAGGAAGAACACCAGCAAAGTCGCCAGCCTCGACGCCAGCACTCGCGCCGCCAGCGACGCCAGCAGCGACGCTTGCGTCGAGACCGGCACACCCACCAGCACCGACGACACGGCCCACCTCAGCAAGGCTCCGCAGCTGGAATGCAGGTTCCTCGAGCGGAAGTCCAGCCTCGATCTCGCGGCCACGAGGGGGCCAGCGGGAGTGGGAGGTGGCGATGGCTACGGGGGAAGGGTGGGGTGGAGGAGGAGAGCGCCGCCAGGGCGGCTCGCGCTACCGCCGTCTCTCAGGAGGAAAAGAAACACACAGACACAAGTAATCTTCGTTTTCCCAGAAAATATGGGAACACATGGGAAGTGGGCGGGAAGACAGAAACCCAGAAAATATGGGAACATGTGGGGGATACTTTTATGTGTGTGTATGCATTTGTGTGTCCTTGGGCCCCTCGAGTCTCGCTGGTCTTTCTCGTCGCTTCCTCCCCCCCTGCGCTCGGCCATCCGCTCGCGCCCCCCCTTCGCCCCTTCCTTCCTTCCGGGCTCCCCGTGCGTCTTCCCCTCCTATTTGTCCGCTGCCCGCTCCCCCGCCAGCGGTCGGTGTCCATTTTCGGGATGGTCACCCCCGCACTCTTGACCTCGTGCTGCCCTGCTCGCGCGCTGCACGGCACGCTCGCGGGACACCGCAGCCTTGTGGCCTCGAAGAGGACCTGGAGTCCGACACGCGTCGCCCGCCAAAAGTGGTTGAGATCGGCAATGCACCAAGTGCTGTGCCATTCGGCACACGCATTCCAGGAACGCTGGAAGCACCCGCGGGGCCCTCGTGCCGTCAGCAGCAGGCGCAGGAGGAGGGAGAAGGAGGAGAGGGCTTATTGGGGCCCTCTTGGGGCCTCCTGGGGGGCTTCCTGGGGGCCTCATTGGGGAGCGCTTGGAGGCCTCCTAGGGACTCTTGAGGGCGTCCTGGGGCCTCTTGGGTCGTCGCAGTGGGGCGATTGGCCCGTTCGACGTTCGGGGGCCGTCTTGGGGGCCTCTCTGGGCCGTTCTGGTACCCTCCTGGAGCCATTTAGGGCCGTTGTCGGTCAATCTTGGGAGCCTCTGAGGCGATCTTGGGGTCCTCTTGGGCCGAATCGGGGCCCTCTTTGGGGCATCTTTGGGCTGTCTTGGAGTTACCGTGGAAGCCTTTGGGGCTGTCTTGCGCGGTTGGGCATCCAAATAGGCGAGCCGCCAAAAACCTGTTGGAAACTCAGTGGTGTTGGCCTCCTCGGGCTCTCCTGGAAGGCCTCTGTAAGCCCTCTTGCAGCGCTTGAGGGCCGTCTTGAAACCTTCTTGGGGGCCGCTTGGGCGATCTTGGGGCCATCCTGGGCCGATTCGGAGCCCTTCTGGGGGCCTTACTTGGCTCCAACAAAAGTTTCCTTGGAAACTCGCAAGAGGAATAATATGTATGTAAACCCGTCGGCATGATGAAATGTCGCGCGCGCGTGCTCAGCGTTCGCACGCACGCGATCCCAAGACGTCCCATGGCCACAACATGCTTCCAGGAATGCCTGAGGCCACGGACGATAACGTCCAGAGGACCCAGGATGATGCCACCCCAACGCGATCCCGCCATGGATTCTGGACCGTCTCAGGCCGATCCGCAGATGACGAAACACATGAGCAACGCGTGACGCCGAGATGGCCCGATGGCAACAAGATGGATCAAAGCGCACCCAGGGTGACCTCATAATGACCACGCGATGGTTGCGTGATCCAAACATGACCGGGATATGATCTCAAGATGACCTCAAGACGACCCCAACACGGCAATAATACTGCAACTTATGAGCCCCATCTTACTTCGAGCCGATCCCAGCATGGTGGGATCCGTGAACGGCCCGGGATTTTGGTCTACCGCATTTTTAATGGGTGGGATTTTCATCGCCCTGAATTAAACGTATAATATTAAAGCGGAATAAGCCAGGCGGGATCCCGCCCGGCCCACGGAGGAAGACAATATTGCTAGGCTTCTACGGGGGTAGGGGTTCGGAAGGGGCGTCGTTTACTTCCGCTGACATTGGCAAGCCTTCCGGCGGCCTTCCCCCGTCTTCCGCCTCGTTTTACTTCCGTCGACTTCCGCCGGCCAGCGTCGTGATGAAAATTCCAGGAACTTTCATTGGGCCGATGCGTCGGTTTTTACATCCCGCGCGACAGGGATGGCAATTCAGTTCGGCAGTGGGACAAGTCGGCGTCATGGCCAACGCGCGTCAGAGGCCCGAGTGCGCCCCCTTCCTCTGGTAAACGACCTTGCACACTTTCTTGAAGTTCTGAAACTTCCGCTTGGCGACAGTCTGCGCCTTCTGAGTTTTGAGCAACCTCTTGAGTCTGACCGTCCAGGTGGTCTTTCCCAAAGCGGGCCGCTTGTTCCTCAGGTCCTCGAGGTCCCTGCGGCTCATCGCCTGGCGCAGCCAGCCCCAGAAGGACTCGATGGGGTTGAACTCGGGAAACCTCGCGGGGATGTTGAGCAGCTGGATCCTCCCGTCGCGCTTGCCTCCTCGAGGCTTCCTCGCCTTCTTGGCCGCCTCCCAGGCGTCGTGAGCGTTGTTGAGGGCGGTCTGGTCTTCTGCCTTGCCGCCGCGGTCGGGGTGGGTCTTCAAGGACACTTGCGGTAGGCGCCGCTCACCTCCTTGTCTGGCGCGTCCCTCTTCAAGGTCAGCGCGACGCCGTAAGCCGCAGCAAGGGTCCGAAAGAGGCTGACCAAGGCGCGCTTCGCCAGGTCGATGGCGGATGGCATGAAGCAAAGTACACTCCTAAAATACAATGCTTCCCCAACCCCCCACCAGTGAACGTGGAGCCAAAATGGCTACGGACATGCGGGGGCTCGGACAGGCTTGGCTCCAACAAAAGTTTCCTTGGAAACTCGCAAGAGGAATAATATGTATGTAAACCCGTCGGCATGATGAAATGTCGCGCGCGCGTGCTCAGCGTTCGCACGCACGCGATCCCAAGACGTCCCATGGCCACAACATGCTTCCAGGAATGCCTGAGGCCACGGACGATAACGTCCAGAGGACCCAGGATGATGCCACCCCAACGCGATCCCGCCATGGATTCTGGACCGTCTCAGGCCGACTCGCAGATGACGAAACACATGAGCAACGCGTGACGCCGAGATGGCCCGATGACAACAAGATGGATCCAAGCGCACCCAGGGTGGCCTCACAATGACCACGCGATGGTTGCGTGATCCAAACATGACCGGGATATGATCTCAATATGACCTCAAGACGACCCCAACACGGCAATAATACTGCAACTTATGAGCCCCATCTTACTTCGAGCCGATCCCCGCATGGTGGGATCCGTGAACGGCCCGGGATTTTGGTCTACCGCATTTTTAATGGGTGGGATTTTCATCGCCCTGAACTAAACTTATAATATTAAAGCGGAATAAGCCAAGCGGGATCCCGCCCGGCCCACGGAGGAAGACCACATTGCTCGGCTTCTACGGGGTTAGGGGGTTCGGAAGGGGCGTCGTTTACTTCCGCTGACATTTGCAAGCCTTCCGGCGGCCTTCCCCCGTCTTCCGCCTCGTTTTACTTCCGTCGACTTCCGCCGGCCAACGTCGTGATGAAAATTCCAGGAACTTTCATTGGGCCGATGTATGTCTTGTTTTCGAGCTATATTGGAAGCCCAGAGGGCCGACTTCGGCGGTCGGGAACCCAGATAGGCGAGATCCTCGGCGATCTTCAAAACCCTGGAGGGTCTCGTTGAGCCCTCTTGGGCCGTCATGGGGGCCTCTTGAGCTGTCTTGAGGCCTTTTGTAGGAGCCTCTTGAGCCGTCTTCGGCCATATTGGGCCGTCTTGGTGTCATTCTGACTGAGTTGGAAGCCGTTGTTGAGACCACCCTGGCCGTTTAGAGGTTGAGAAGAGAGCTGGGCAGCAACTTCTGAGAGGGGGCGATTTTTTCGACGCGCACTAAGAGGGGGGGCAGCCCTGGAACTCATTCGTTTCAACAATAGACACAGCAACAACAACAACCTCCCAGGCAATAGCCTAGCCGTTCTAACACGCCCACTCCGTGCAGGCACGGTGGTGTTTTTTTGTTTCTGCGTCGGTCTCGACCAATCCTACCCCAGATGGTCCTCTTTCCCTCCTCCCCGCCGCTCGCGAGTTTCCAGACCGTTGGCGCAAAACGCTTGGCATCGGTTTCGCGGGAGCATCAGCAGCAGGACCAGAAGCCGCAGCTGGAAGGAGGGATGGACGGGGAGATGGAGGAGGAGGAGGAGGAAGAGGGGAGGAAGTAGAGCATGAGCATCTTCCTGAGGCCCGCTCCCCCGTCCTGGGCATGGGAGCGGCCCCCACGGCCCGAGAGCAGCCAAGAACCTCCAGGCCTCGTTTCCACCACGGCCCGCGAGCCTCGCTGGGATGCGAGAAGCCGCGCAGGCTGCGCTGTGACCGAAATCTGGCGGCAAGGCCAGCCGTTGCGATGAGGGGCGCCCCTG
>CAUYUJ010014847.1:42062-54562 GCA_963575745.1 Prorocentrum cordatum | reverse complement strand
CGTCCTATGCGGATTACCACGAGACCTCGCCATCCCTTGGGAGGATGCGATCTGCGAAATTGTCGCCACTTTCGCGGGCTGTCAGAAGGCCCAGCGGAGGTACGTTCTACGCGGATCACCACGAGACCTCGCCGTCCCCTGGGGGGGCTGCGGTCTGCGAAAGTGTCGCCAGTTTCGTGGGCTTCTTGGAGGCCCAGTGGACGTGCGTCCTACGCGGATCACGGTGTCTTGGGGGTTGCGATCTGCGAGGCCGTCGCCACTTTCGAGGGCTTCGGGGGGCTCAGCGGAGGTGCGTCCTACGCGGATCACCACGGGACCTCGCCGTCCCCTGGGGGGGTGCAATCTGCGAAATTGTCGCCTGGTCCGCTGCTTCCTGGGAGGCCCAGCGGACGTATGTCCCATGCGGATCACCACGGGGCCTCGCCGTCTCTTGGGAGACCTCGCCGTCTTCCTTGGGGGCTGCGATCTGCGAAATTGTCGCTACTCTTGCGAGTTTTTGCAGGCCCAGCGGAGTTGCGTATTTCGTGGATCACTACGAGACCTCACCGTCCCCAGCGGGGGCTGTGATGGGTTTCTGGGAGGGGCAGCGGGGTGACGCGGCGTGTGCCCGGCGCCGCGCAGCGAATAGCGCATGGCGTCGTCCGTTGCCCATGCCGTATCATTTCTTCAGTTGCCGGTGGCTTGTGGCGCATGCGGGCACATGCTACGTTTAGCGAATGGCGCTGTATTGTCATAGCGCGCACAGCGTTGTCCTGCAAGGCGAACTAAGCGCAAGGCGCTGCTACTCCCACGAACTACTGTCTTGAATCGTCCCTCTTCGGTATGTTTCCACGCCCCCTCGTGGTCGCTTTCCTGCCATCGACCTGACTCTTAAGGGTGGCGCCGCATATTTTGACTCAGGCCCGACGTTTTTGGCAAAGCCTTCAAGGGTATTGCGGATTATCTAATGAGCGCCTTGGTCCTGAGCGATCCGATGTCTACTCGCCACATGCTTACACGGGTTGTGTGCGTGCCCGCAAATTTCCAATATTTTCGGATTCGTGCTCATTTTGTTGTTTGTTGTTGTGTGTTTTCATATTTATATATACATAAAACACATATATATATATAACAAAAAACGCCTGTGGTATTCTGTGTTCGGGATCGGCGCGCTGTGCCCCCCCGCCCGGGGCCAGAGGGCAGCAGCCTTTTTGCTGGGCACCGCCACGAAGTCGTCACCGTAAGCTTTTTTGGGGTGCGCCGAAGCCTACTTCAGATTTCGTAATAAAGGGAGGGGGGTCTCATTTCGGGGGGGGTCTCTTCCAGGCTATCTTGGAGGGCCTGGGGGGTCTGGGGACGATGTTTTGGAGGGTTCTCCCACGGGGGAGGTCTGAAATGACTTGTCTTGGAGGGTCCAGACCCCCTCCCTTTTATTACGAAATCTGGAGTAGGCGTCCGACGACGTCGTCGCTCGCCATCGGCGCTCGTCGTTCGTCGTCGTCATTGGTCGCGGCCGCCGGTCGTCGACAGTCGTCGACTCGTCGTCGTCGTCGTCGTCGCCGCCGTTGTCGTCGTCGTCGTCGTCGTCGTGGTCGTCGTCGTCGTCGTCGTCGTCGTCGTCGTCGTCACTCTTCGTCATCCGTCATTGCCGACTTCGCCGCGGTTGTCGTCATTCGTTGTCTTTGGGATTCGTCGGCATCGTCGTCGTCCTCGTCTGATGTGCCGTTCTGTCGATCGCATCTTCTGCCGTCACCTGGGGAGGACGTGACACCGAGAGAGGGGACACAGGGACGAGTGGATGAGACAAGGGAGTAGGCATGAGAGACTTCGCTTTGGCCTTTCTTGTGAAAAGGGGTTCCACACACAATGTGTGCAGAGGTGCCCCTAACTCGAATTGAGCAGCCACGCCTGGCAACGATGCTGGCGGACCACAGGCCTCTTGGAAGAGCCCCCAGGGCAAAGCATCGACCTGCGGTTGAACATTGACTCCACTGGTCATGGTGGTCGTCCCGTCCACCGAGACGGTTACTGGACACGCTGCGATGTTGGCATGCGCGGCTCATTCCTTCGCTTCTCCGCCTCTCCTCCCCTCTTCTCTTCTCTTGTCCTCAGCCTGGACCTGGGGTTCAAACTCCTGGCCAGGTTCGCAAGCGCATGACACTGTCTTCGCCTGGCCGATTGCCTCAGCGCAGTCATCGTCCGGAGGCTGCCACCCCGTCCCCAGCCTCCGAGAAATTAGCTTGGCGAGGACCCCAATACTTAGCAGCTTCGTGTAAGGCTGGTGAGGGGAACCTCTCTATGCACGATTTGTGTGAGGTGTGTGCTGCTATTGCTGGGGGGATGCGGGCAATGTTTGCCCATTTGGTCTGTATGCGGAGCTGCCTGGGAGTAACGAGCCGTGCACAGGGGACGCCAAAATGCGAGCGACATCGCATGCTCAATTTGTTGTTCACTGGGCCGCTGGTGGGCCTCGTGTAGCAGTTGTGCCGACACGGGCGTTGAGTATGTTCCGCCTCATGTTGCATGTGTGCCCTTGCACTCGCGTGCGACTTCATCGTGGTTTGGGTTAAGTCGGGGAGTAGTAAAAGAATAGTCTGGGGACAATTTTTTAATCTTATCTATTTTGGACTTTTTTGTATTTTCGATTTGTCATCCAAAATCCCCTTGTAGGGGGTCCTTCGCGACCGAAGGTTTGGGGGGGGGTCGCAGATCCCTTCCCGCCTCCCGGGCTCCTGCCGTGCCCATCCGCAAGTGGCGCCCCATCCCCCCCCTTTTGTAAGACGAGGCTGCTGGGAAAGGCACACACACACACAAAACACACACGCGCGCACACAAAACACACACACACAAAAACACACACAGTGTTTTTTTTTCGTGTGTGTGTATGTGTGTGTGTGTGTTTTGTGTGTTTTTCCACAGTGTGCTTTCTCACCAGAGATCGTCTCGGGACGCCTCTGGGAAGCGCTGCAGGCCCCGCGCCGCTGCCAGAGAGGGACGCTTTTCTCTCGCCCAGGGTCCGGCTCCAGATCACTGGATATTCCAGACTTCGTAATAAAAGGGAGGGGGTCTGGACCCTCCAAGGCAAGCCATTTCAGACCTCCCCCGTGGGAGAACCCTCCAAAACATCGTCCCCAGACCCCCCCAGGCCCTCCCAGATGGCCTGGAAGAGACCCCCCCCGAAATGAGACCCCCCTCCCTTTATGACGAAATCTGGAGTACTGATGTTTGTTCAGTCGCGATCGGTAGCGACCGATCGGCACTCCAAATCGGTCGCGACCGATCACGACCGATTCCAGAATCTGCCGCGGCCGGTCGCCACCGATCGCGACCGACTGGTCGCGAGCGATCGGTCGCGACCGATTCTGAAGCAAGTCGGCCCGACCGATCCCGAAACTTGAAGCAGAATCGGTAGCGACCGTTCTCGTCGGTGGCGACTGGCAAATTCCAGCATCCAGTGATCAGGGGTAAGGGGGGATAAGGGGCCCGTCACGTCACGATCTGCGCTGGCGCCGTCCAGACGTGTTCAACTGAGGCAGATTGACCGAGAAGGCTCCGGCACGAAGCGTGGCGTGACCAGGGGAGGGGCCGGGCCAGTCACGGGCGCAGTAGAGAACAGCAGGAAATGGGCCGAAGGCTCTCCGCCTTCTCCGCCAAGTCCTTTCCCAGCAGCCCAGTCCCGACTGTGCAGCGCACACTTGTGGGCGTGCGCCCAGGTGGCCCCCTCGACGACGGGGGCAAGCCGTGGAGGCCGCAGCCTTGCAGCGGTAGCAGCCATCGCAGTAACCACAGACGATGTAGCCATCCGTTGTGTGTAAGTGTGGGTGTGTTTGTTGGGGAGGTTGTGTTTGTGCGTGCGTGCGTGCGTGCGTGCGTGCGTGTGTGTGTGTGTGTGTGTGTGTGTGTGTGTGTGTGTGTGTGTCTGTGTCTGTGTCTGTGTCTGTGTCTGTGTCTGTGTCTGTGTCTGTGTCTGTGTCTGTGTCTGTGTCTGTGTCTGTGTCTGTGTCTGTGTGTGTATTTCAGTAATCATCAACGCCGTGGAGCAGCTGGATGGCGTCGGCTGGCAGGTGGAGGAGATCGAGGAATTGGTGAAGGTGTAAGTGATCGTTGAGGAGGAGGGATGGTGCAGAAGGGGCATGACGGGCACACGGGGACGTCGACGTGGATGACGACGTGGGCGACGACAACGCTGACGGCTCCCAGCGACCGCCGAGAGCTCCGAAGACAGCATCTTCGCCAGCGCAGCCGACAGCTCCTAGGACAGCATCCTTGGCAGCACGGCCCAGACCACCGACGCTGGCATCCTCGCCTGCGCAGCTGCGAGCTCGGTCGTCCGCATCATCGCCAGCACAGCTAGAAGCACCGTCGCCATTATCCTCGCCGGCGCAACTGAGAGCGTCGACGCCAGCATCCTCGCCAGCACGGTCGAGAGCACCGACGCCAGCATCTTTAGGGAAGAAGCAATCACATAATCGTGAAGCATCGGAGGTCCGCGCGGATTCCTCGGATCGGGACTGGGACCCCCGGCGGCGCCTCCTGCGCCGCTCCTGGTGCGCTCCGCGCGCCTTGAAGGGGGGTCCAGCGCCGATCCAAGAAATCCGCGCGACCCTCCGAGTTGTTATGCTTATGCCACTTGTTGCCCCCTAATCCTCGACACCGCAACCTAGATCACCAGCGCCATCATCCTCGCCAGCGCAATCGAGTCCCACCCTCCGCCCAGCTCCTCGTCCACCCTGCCGAGCTCAGCGCCTGCATGGCCGACACCTCCCCCGTATGATTAAGTCGGGCATGTCCCTTTACAGGAAGAGTATTCAAGAATAGTAAAAATGGTATGATGGCGATCATTCGATTTCTTTTTATTATGCATTGATTGCTGTTGACGTGTTGTTCCAACATCCGCCTGTAGGAGGACATGCCCGACGTAACCCTACGCAGCCCCCTCCTATGGGCTGGGCAATACGCCTGCAGGAGCGTGCGTTGCCACCCCCCTCCCCAGCTGCGAGCAGTTTCCCCGGCGGGCAGGTTGGGACTCGGCGGTGGCTGCAGTCCTGGGGCCCATCCCATTCATCTGGCCCTCGCGGCTTGCGTCGATGCGGAGTTTTCCGCAGCTTGCGTCGACAGAGGGGTCCCAGCAGCTTGCGTCGACGGAGCACTTCCCGCTGCTTGCGACCACGAGGCCTTCCCGACGCCCGACCCGCCGCGCCTCCCAGCGGTCCACCTCGGCCGCGCTGGCACGATCTCAGGACGGCGGTACCGAGCCCGCCTCTACTAATTATCAGCTCTTCACCCCTGCCCGCGTCGACCTCATGCGTGTCCGCGCCGGCGGGCGGACCTCGCGACGCCGGGACGGCTCTCGCCGCGTCCGCCCCCCGTCAGGGTGGCTCGCGCATGCGCCTCCGCGACCACCACGCGCTGACGCCATCACCCACGCCAGCACGGTCGAGAACACCCGCGCCAGCGTCACCGCAGCCTGGGTCGCCTGCGCCACCATCCTCGCAGGCGGTGCCGAGATTATCCAAGACAGCACCCTCGTCAACACGGCCTGATCGCCGACGCCATCACCCTCGCCAGGGCACTCGAGAGTATCGACGCCCGCGGCCTCGGCAACGCTGCCTGGGTCACCGGCGCGCTCATCCCCGCCAGCGCGGCCGAGACCTCCAGAGGTACCGCCTTCGTCAGCGCAGCCTGGGCAGACGTCGCCAGCACCTCGCCAGCACCCTTGTCAGCGCAGCCGAGAACTCCGAGGACTGCATCCTGGTGAGCACAGTGTGAAGCTGACGCTCACGTCCTCGCCAGCATTTTCGTCGGCACCTTCGCCGGCATCTTCGCCAGCGCAGCCAGAAGCACCGATGCCATCGAAGGCGAAGGACTCTGGCGCTGCCGCTGCGAAGGCGGCGGCCCCGGGCGGCGGAGGCGGCGAGCTGCGAACCGGCAGGGTGGTAGAGCTCTATGGGTTCGCGTCCTCGGCCTCGAATGGCCTAGGAGTGTGGTTGGGGAGGCACTCTGAAGCGAAGGGGGCCTGGCAAGTGCATGTGGAGGGGATGCAAGCCGCCAAGGCTGCGAAGACGGAGATCCTGAAGCCGACGCAGGCGCCAGTGGCACCCAGCCAGCGCAGTCGGGAGCCTCGACGCATCCTCGTCAAGCAGCGCAGGGATCACCAGCGCCACCATCTCCGCCAGCGCTGCCTAGACCTCGTGAGACAGCATCCTCGTCAGCACCGCCCGGGCCTGTGGCGCCTGTATCCTCGCTGGCACCCCTCGCCGCCCTGTGCAGCACCGCCGCCTCCGGCGGTGGCCTGGCCGACGCCCCTCCCCGTGCCACTCCCTCCTGCGGTCTGGGCAATGCGCCCGCAGGAGCGGGCGCTGTTGCCCGCCTCCCCGCTGCGGGCAGGTCCCGAGCTCCTCCTCCTCCTCCTCCTCCTCCTCCTCCTCCTCCTCCTCCTCCTCCTCCTGTGGCTGCAGTCCTGGGGCCCATCCCACCCGTCTGGGTCTCCCCCGCTGGACCGACGCCACACCTGGTCCTCCGACCGACCTCTGCGCGCGACGCCTGGGAGGGGCGACTCGGCGTCCTGCCCCACGACGGCGTTCCGCCCGACCCCCAGCCCGAACACCAGCCCGCAGCCACGGCCGACGCACAAACCCCGCCGTTGTGAAAAGGCTCCCATAGCTGGCGCCGACGCCGAGGGGTCCCACAGCTCGCGTCGGCAGGGCTTCCCGACTCTTGCGTCGACGAAGGGGTTCCCACGCCTTGTGGCGACGCAGAGGCTCCAGCAGATTGCGTCGACTGAAGGGCTCTTGCACCCTGCGTCGACGCTGAGGCTCTCGCAGCCTGCGTCGACAGAGGGCCTCCCGCAGCTTGTCGCGCGGGCGTGGGTTTTTTCACAGCTCGCGTCGGTGCCGAGGCTTCCCCGGGCTGCTCCGGCGGGAACCCCACGACCTCTCCCACGATCTCCGTTTGGAGCTCGACGGCCCGCACCCGCCCTTCCGGGAGGCCAGGCGCAGCTCTGCTGCTGCAGTCGACAAGATGGAGGCTGGGGCCTCTACCGCAGAGGGCCTCCTGCTTCTGAGACCCCACGGCCGCCCACCGACGCCGACATGGTGTCCACCTTGTACGGCTGCATTTCTGAAGGCCTTGCCGGCGACCTCCCCCCTGCGACCTCCGCCCCTTTTCTCCGCCTTGCTCCCTCGCCTCCTCCATGCACCCCGGTCGCAGGGGCACTGCACGTTGCTGCTGCGTGCTTCCTTGGACAGCGGTGGCAGTGGATGAAGGCAGCGTGCTGGGACGTGGCGGCGCGGTGGCTCTCCTACATCGCCAACGCGTCGCCGGCCATCACACCCGACGACGTCCGCCTCTCGCCCGACTGCCGGGCGGGGCCGGCGCGCGAGGAGGTGGGCCCAGGGCCGCGCCGGCCTCCTCCCTTCGCTCACGGGCCTCTGCATCTGCAGCGTCGTCCCGGTGCTTGCTTTGGCACCTTGCGCTCGTCTGTGGACAGATGGTCACGCACCATGCTCACGCTGCCGCTTGGGCAGGTCCCTCGGCCCGTGTGTCTGGGATCCCTGCCATCCGCGCCCGGACACGCTGACGCCGTACCTGCGCTGCCTGTGCCGCCGTTCGTGCAGGGCCCCCGGTTGTCGTGCCCCGTGCCCGCCATCCACGCCCGGATGGTTTATGTCGGCAGATGTCCTGAGCGATTCGTTCAGGGCCCGGTCACGACCGCGCGCACAGTGCTTCTGCTCACTCCGCCTCGTCGCCGCGCGTGCGGCCGCCGCCGAAAAGTGTGTGTGTGTGTGGGTGTGTCGTTGCGTATGTGTGTGTGTGTGTGTGTTTGTGTGTATGTGTGTGTGTGTGGGGGGGGGGGGGAAGGGGGGGGGGGCGTATGTGTGTGTGTGTGTGTGTCTGTGTCTGTGTCTGTGTCTGTGTTTGTGTTTGTGTTTGTATTTGTGCTTGTGTGTGTGCGTGTGCGTGCGTGCGTGCGTGCGTGCGTGGGAGTGTGCGTGTGTCCGTGTGTGTGTGCGTGTTCTTCCAGCATAGATGTGTAAACGAGGGAGAGGGCGAAAGAGACAGAGAGAGAGAGAGAGAACACAAAAAAAGAAAGCAGGACGCACCCGTTCGGACCAGGCGTCGCCCAGGCCCCGCCGCGGCTTGATTCGGGCTGCACTGGCTTGCTTTCGACAGAGCGGGAGGCGCCGCAGAACACGAACAGGGGTGGGGAGCTGCCCTCCACCCCCCGGGCGCATCCAGCGAGACCCGGACTGGAAAACAAAGCGGGCCTGGCGTCGAAGTATAACAAACACACACACACACACACACACTCAAAAACATAGATTTTGGACGCTCCGCGCGGATTTCTTGGAAAAGCGCGCCAGGGAGGGTGGGGTGGCCAGCGCGAATCCAAGACATCCGCGCGGAGCCCCCAAAGTTTGTGTCTGTGTGGTTTTTCTTCCATGGCGCTCGTTTTCATGATTCATTGGTTTGCGAATGGGCGCGGGCCCTCGCACCCCCTCCTCCCCCCAACCCGCCCATGGAGTAGATCCTGCCTGTCTGGGGCGCCTGTTTCGAGCCGTCGGGGTCTCCCCCACAGGACGCACTGTTGCAAGCAGGCGCATGAAGCAGAGATCTGGAGCTTTGTGGGCCACGGAAACGGCAGGGCCGTTTTTTCACCGTTTCCAAAAAGTGTCCCTTGAAAATGGAAACGGCAAAAAAAACGGCCACAGGAAACGGCAAAAACGTTTCTCCAGGATTGGAACCGGAGCCAGAACCGGTCAAATAACGGCGACGGAACCGGTAAAAAAACGGCGTCGGAACCGGCAACAAAAACGGCAAAACGGAACCGGTAAAAAAACGGCCTTGTCGTTTCCAGGGCCCACTAAGATTTGGAGCCAGACCCCCCCCTTTCCACCCCCCCTTCCGCCCAACGTCGAAACTCCGAATAAGAAAACGCTCACCTGTGGGGAACGGGCCACTCAAGGGCCCGCTCGCGCACCGGAACAACTGGCGCCAGCTGCAGGCGCGTGTTGGCATGCGCGCCTCAGTACCTCAGCGAACCAAGGCGCCGCCTGTGGGCATCCCCCGCAGCGGCCCAGTGCTACAGTAACCGGGCAGTTGTCAGCTGCTCTCTCAGCGCGCTCAGAGCACGGAGAGGCATCACTGGTATGTTTGCGGTGAGCATCGTGGCAGGCCCGGTGGTTTGCTTTGGGAAAGGCCCCAAGGTGAGCAGACGATCGGAATGCTTGATGAAGGACCATTCAGGCGGTCTGTGCTTTTGGGATTATGTCCAGACGGGAGCCTGACTGTTCCTGGGTGTCACACTGGAGTTGAGCAAGGTTGAACACGGCTGGTAGCACACTGGCGCAGCGTCGTGATGCTAGCCGTGAGCGCAGTCCCGCGGACGAAGTCGGCAGATTGATTGGCAACCGTGGGGCGTTGCGCGGCACGACACTGCTGGGTAGTCTGTTCTGGTGTCACTCGGACACCTTCGCTCCTGTGGGTGGTGCTGAGCGCCTTTAAGGCCCCGTGCACTGGAGGGACCGGGCAGCGGCTTGATGGCAGAGTGCGATGCGTCGAGGGCCTGGTTTTGCAGCACCACCGTCTAGCCCATCGGGGTGGCGGCGGCGCTGGCCCACCCAGGGGCCCAGTACGCGACGCGTCGCCAACCCCACGCGGGCCCTCTCTGTCGATAGCGCCTGGGGCGGGGTCCTGGTGGCCACCCATCTCCAGAGGCGTCAGCGCCACGTGCCTCCTCGGCCGCGGGGAGGACGAGGGAGGGGCGGCAGGGGGCTGAGCGGCGATCCCAACGGCCGAACCTGCGCGCTGGGCGGCCCGACGCCTGGGTTTTGGTGGCTCGTGCTGCACCGTCGCGCGCTCCCGACGTCGTGGCGCCGAACCGTCCCACTCTCACCGCCGTGCTGCTCAGCGTGGTCACGCTCGCGCTGCCGTGTCGCCCCGCCGCGCTGCTCAAGGTCGTGGTGCTCGGTCCGCTTGTGCTGCGCAGCGTCGTGGTGCGGGTCGCAGACCAGCTGTTCACGGACGTGGGGCTCGTTACTTTGCTCGCTTCGCTCGTGGATGCGCGTCTGTTGGCATGTGGCCCCGTCGTGGTGCGCCACGCCGTGTTGCTCGAAACCGTCGTTCTGCGCTGCGTTGGGGTGCTGATCCGTGGCATGATGCTTCGGGGGCGTGCTCGTTGCACTGCTCGCCTCGCTCGTGTGAGTGAGGCTGTCGGTGCTGAGTCCCGTCGTGCTGCTGGTAGGCGGCCTGGCGACTGCGGCGGGGTCCTGGTGGCCGCCCGTCTCCAGAGGCACCATCGCCTTGTGCCCTCTCGTGCGCGGTGAAGGCGTGGGCGGGCCAGTGGGAGCCAAGCTGCGTTCCATGTGGTCGGGCAAGGAGCGCGGGAGAGAGAGAGAGAGGAAGAGAGAGAGAGAGAGAGAGACAACAAAAAGAGACAGGGCTGGAGATGGACCTGTGTGTGTGTGTTCGGCCGTGTTTGTGTGCGTGTGCGTATGAGTGCTGAGCTGGGTTGGTGCGCGCACCTCTCCTGACCTTTTGGCACAGCGACGCCGCGCGCGCGGCCGCTTCATAGCCCAAGAGGGCGGAGGGTCTGGGACCGGGAAGGCTACGCCTGAATCTTCGAACACAGATGCAGCAGGCTGATATTGTTTCCTTGCCATCGGTGGGTCCGTCTTGATATTCATCCTGCGGCTGCCATTCCCCATGCTATATGTACCAGTTCTGGATCGGACTCATTTCAAAACACAGCTGCTTGTTGCTGATACGGTGCTGCTCTGTTTGTGTGTACCCAAATTCCTCGTTCCTAACCCTCGTCCCCATCCATTGTGCCGATGGCAAGGCATTCGGGGGAAGGGGTTGAATTGGAGACTTAGTGTTAGGTTGACGGGATCCAAAGTCGGGAAGGTGGTGACCAGATTGGCGATCAGCATCAGCCGCGGAATCGACGAGTGACGGGACTCGGCCAGAACCCCGAACATGACAGACTCGTTGTTGCGTCGAGATCTCGGCGCAGTATGTGAATTAACCGTGCATGTTGAGTGCGCGCATGAAGTGTCCAGAGGTGTGCTTGTTCTGGATCTCTCCTGCTACTTTTGCTCTTCCACCGCTCACCTCCTCTGGTTCAGAGACCTAGCTTGCCTCACTTATGCAAGTGCGCAGGCAGTGTGTAAATATATAGATATAGGTGTGATGATCATGCGCACGGCCAACATTTCCTTCGTCAGCTATATTCGCACGAATGCGTATCTACATGCGCGTGGTCCTGCGTCATTATGTATTTGCAGTGTTCCCACGTTGGCCTGGAATCCAAGCCGAACACCAGCATTTCTGCGAGTGGCCGTGTCACATGCGCTGCGATTCCCTCCCTGCACGCAAATTCGGCAACTACTCGCGACATTACGCCGTCAGGCAACTCCGGAGGTGACGCGGTTTTTCCATAATGGACACCGGTTGCAAGAGCATCGTGTGGATGTAAGCCATACAAAAAATGCTGTTCCATCTGAGTGCTCGTGACACGCGCGCGCCGTCTCTCGAAGTGTGCGCGTTACCCTATTCCGTCTCTGGCATACAAGCCGGATCGTTTTTCCGCAGGCTGGGAGGTCCGACGCGCGTGCCGTTGGTATAGCTTTTGTGATGCCCTAAACTCCCACAGTCGACACAAGTGTCGCACAACGCGTATTAAAATTGATGCGATGCGGTAGGTGTTGGTCTTTTCATGACTCGATCTACTGCTTGGACGAGACTGCCAACCCCACTGATGCGAGCAACCGTTTCGACTGACGCGAACATGCTTACAAGCATCATGTTCACTAGCTTTCATTCACGATTTGCTGGCTGCGCATCGGTTGCATGGTCTGCCTCATGAGATGCGTCCCTTATTCATTCGTGACGGCAGTGCCGCAGGGCATGTTCGCATTTTGGGTGGCGACGTCGGGTAGCAGGGTAGCGAGTCTCCAGCGGCGGTTGAGCAGCACCAGCAGACGGCGCGGCAGTGGTGCAAGCGTACCAGGACAGGGCGCGAGTTCAACGGTGTTCTGGCGATTTCGCTGGCCGTCTTCGTTTTAATTTCGTTTTGCAGCAAAGGCGGAGCGAAGTCAGAAACGTTGGGAAACGAAGACTGAAGGAACCCTGCTGCGATCACTTTGAGAGCGCCCTTCCCTTGGGGGCCTCCAAACGGTGGGGTGACCACACCACGTTGTGCGTCAGTGTGGGCACATGGTCACCGAACGGTTTTGGGGCTCGGGTCGTTCTACGATGACGTTTCGGGCGACCTGGGCCTCCGAGGTCCCAAGACCGTGCGGTGACGGACCGCGCGGTGAGGTCGTTGGGGCTTGCGAGGTCACCGCGCGGTCTGTTACCCTCCCCCCCCCCTCCTCCTCCGCCTCCTCCTCCTTCTCTTCCTCCTCCTCCTCCTCCTCCGTCCTCCTCTTCCTCCTCCTCGTCCTCCTCCTTCTCCTCCTCGTCCTCCTCCTCTCCTCCTCCTCTCTCCTCTCCTCTCCCTCCTCCTCCTCCTCCTCCTC
>CAUYUJ010014847.1:22062-37062 GCA_963575745.1 Prorocentrum cordatum | reverse complement strand
CTTCAGTTCTGAAAAGAATCCAGCCTGTTGGGTGGGCCGGACGGGGTTGGGACTAGGATAAGTCCGTTCCAGAGCGTTCCGGAACGCTCCCGGAGCGCTCATGAACGCTCTGGGAAGGCCGCGGCGCTCGGCACATCCGCCCACACCGCCAGAGCTCAGAGACTCGCTGCCCAGACGTGATCGCGTCGTAGCAAAAATTAGGACGGCAAGGTTTTTGTTATTTTCGGCCCCTGGGGGCCCTCGCCGGCCCCCAGGACCGTCAGAACACAATTTTTTGCAGGATGAACGACTGGCCCCGGGGAAAGGTATTGGATTTCTGGGGACGCCGTATGTGGAAAAAACCTGACGTCGCATGTTTGGGGATTCAGCATCCTCACCAGCTTTTACCCTCGTCCTGGCCTCGTCTTGTGATCATTTCCTTATTCATTGTTTTGCCGATTGGCGCGGGCCCTCGCACGCCCTCCCCCTCCCCCCCCATGGAGAAGATCTTGGCTGTTTTGGGCGCCTGTGTCGAGCAGGCGGAGCTCCCCCCTCAAAAGACACCCTGTCGCAAGCAGTCGCAGTAATTTCAGCAGGGGTTCAGAGCCAGACCCTTTCCCCCCCCTTCCACCTGATGTCGAAACGCACGGAAAAGAAAGCGCTTACCTTTGCGGGGACATATGTTTTTTCATTTCATACAGTCGGGGCGTTGACCTAAGGAACCCTGAATAAGGAACGAGGCCCCTTTTTTCTATAAGTTAAACTTCAATACATAAGGAACACCTGAGGCAAGCTGTGAAACACTTAAGGAACGCGGAGCCCCTCCCCAACGAAAGGTGTTCCTTCTTCAGGGCCCCAACTGTAACGTCGACCCCCGAGGTCTCGCCCCCCGACGTCATGTTTTTTCCAGAACGTCGGCCACTGAGGTCTCGACCCATTCCGCCAGACCGGATTTTCATCCCGATTCGTGCTTGGACGGCCCCGTGCGGCGAGGGCCCCCTTAATGCCGAAAGTGGCGAAACACCTCTCGTCGTGGTTCATTGGCTTGCGCCGCACCGCCGACCCCTTTGGGCGGCAGCAAGAGTGAAAGATGGAGTTCGCGGAGCGCGCGCGACCGCCGGGCAATCTTGGGGTTTTGGCCTGTCTTGCGTCGCGTGTGGGGTTCAAGGGGGGGTCTTGCAGGGGAGTGTCTTGCAATTCTTCGTGGTCTTCTGTGGGCTTCTTGGGGCCTTGACGGGGCCTGTCCTTAGGCCTCCTTGTCCACCCCTTGGGCAGGCTCGGGGATCGTTGAGACCCAGCTGGGGGTGCGTCCGGCCAGACGTTCGAGAGTGATTACTCTCGCGCGGCCCTGCGCGGCTCTCAAAGCCCAGGTGTCGGCCAGAGGAGATCGGCTGGTCCCCGTCAGCGCCGACCCGCAAGCCTCGCGGCCCATTTTCCACCGCCACTACCATAGGTAGGAAGAGGAGGAGGAGGAGGAGGATGAGGAGGAGGAGGAGGAGGAGGAGGAGGAGGAGGAGGAGGAGGAGTAGGAGGAGGGGAGGGGAAGGAGGAGGAGGAGGAGGAGGAGGAGGAGGAGGAGGAGGAGGAGGAGGAGGAGGAGGGGGAGGAGGAGGAGGAGGAGGAGGAGGAGGAGGAGGAGGAGGAGTGAGTGCTCGAGGGGCTCCTCGGGGAACTCACGGCTCGTCCCCGGCCCCGCCGCGCAGGCAGCTCTCCGGCGGCCCCGGCGCCACCGCGGGCCTCACGGCGTGCCTGGCGCGCGCGAAGGCGCCCCGGCGGGGGCGCGGGGGGGCGGGCAGATCAACGGCACCGTAACGGGTACTTACTAACGGGTACTCCAGATTTCGTAATAAAAGAAAGGGGGTCTGGACCCTCCAAGACAAGCCATTTCAGACCCCCCCGTGGGAGAACCCCCTGGAAGAGACCCCCCCCGAAATGAGACCCCCCTCCCTTTATTACGAAATCTGGAGTACTTTGAATTTTTGCCGAAAGTTGCCACTTTAGGGCCTTTTTCCTTTGCACTGCAGCTCTGCCCACAGCGGGAAGGGCTGGGTTCGCTGGGTCACTGGCCAAGGTACCCGTTAGTGGAGTCCCCGTTTGAGGGGCGGGCAGAGGGCAAATCGGGCTGGACGAAGAGGGGGATTGGGAAAGGGGGGGGTACGAAATCTGCTGCATGCAGCTGGTTTCGGCCCCACCGAGGCGCCCGTCCTCGATACATGGCCGCCTCCGGCGCCGGGAGGCGCGGGGAAAATCCGCTACGTGAGCCGATTCTCACCCCCCCCCTTTGCTATCCCCCCCTTTCACCCGGCCCGAGCAAAGGCTGGGTCGGGCCCCCAGACCTCCAACGTGATTATTGAACAAACATGTAGACGGGTTTTTTTCTCAATGTTCGCCCTCGATAGCGGCCCTCGCCGGGCCCCGGGACCGTACAAAAACGATTCAGGATGAAACACCGGTCTTGGGGAGTGGGTCGAGACTTCGGGGGACACCGTATTGAACAAATCACGACATCGGATCTCCTGCCCTGTCCCTCCACAGGAAGAGTATTCAAACATCGGAGGGAACAAAATAGTCTGGGGGCGATTATTCGCTGATTTGTTTGACGATTTGGGATTTTATGTTACTGTCTATGCTTAGCTTCTCGTCCACAATCCGTCTGTGGGGGGACATGCCTGGCCTAAGGCAAAGGGCGCGGGGCGCAGGGGGGCGCCGCTCGTCGCCGCGCTGCGCCCACCGCGCGCGCCCTACCTTCGGGGGGCTTCACGCGCACATCAGAGGAGGGGATGGTACCGATGCCGCTGCCCGTCCCTCGTTGTCCCCATTTGTCGAAAACGAACAACGCCATAAGCATTGACTTTTGGCGCTCCGCGCGGATCTCTTGGATCCGCCCTTGGCGCGCGCGCGCGCCAGGGAGGGGGTCTGGCGCAGATCCCGAAAATCCGCGCGGAGCGCCAAATGTGTATGTTCGCGGCGTTCCCAGACATGATCGTGTCGTGAAAAATTCAGGACGGCAAGTTTTTTCCTTATTTTCGGCCCCCGAGGGGGCCCTCACCTGGACCCGGGACCGTCAACAAAACTACCTGCAGGACGAAAAACAGGCCCAGGGAAAGGGTCGGGACTTCGGGGACGCCAACTTCTGGCGCTCCGCGCACATTTCTTGGATCCGCGCTGGGACCCCAAGGCGGCGCCTCCAGCGCCGCCACTGGTGCGCGAGGGCGGTACGGCGCAGATCCAGTGAAGTCGTTGGGGCATCCGAGGTCAACGCGCGGTCCGTCACCACACGGTTTTGGGGTCGTTGGGGCACTCCGAAGCAGAAGAACTGTGCTTGGATCGGCGTTGGACCACACTGGCGGCGCCTCCTGCGCCGCCTCTGGCGCGCTCTGCGCTTGGGGCTCTGGCGCAGATCCAGGGAATCCGCGCGGACCTCCGAATGTTCATGCTTGTACCGTTTTGGGCATCTCTCTCTTCTCACTGCGGGTCCGATTGCCGCTGGGTCCTCGGACATCCCCGCCTGGGGCTCGCTTTGGCCGCGGGCATTGTGCAAACTGTGAGCCCCCAGCCGGCACTTCAGAACTCCGACCTGAGGAGGAGGAGGAGGAGGAGGAGGAGGAGGAGGAGGGGGAGGAGGAGGAGGAGGAGGAGGAGGGAGGAGGAGGAGGAGGAGGAGGAGGAGGAGGAGGAGGAGGAGAAGGAGGATGAGGAGGAGGACGTGGACGAGCAGGAGGAGAAGGAGGAGGAGGAGGAGGGTGAGGAGGAGGGGGAGGGGAAGAGAGAAGAGGAGGGGGAAGGAGGAGGAGGAGGAGGAGGAGGAGGAGGTTTCCGTGGCTGCTCTGATGCACCAGGGCCCCCTGCGGCTCCGGTCGCCGTTGGGGCATCGCACACACCCCCGCGGGGCCTGCTCTTGCTGCGAGGATTCCCCCCCCGCTGGGCCTGCCAGAGGTCCAGACACCATGCAGGGATCGCACGTGGTCGCCCGGTCGTTCCCCCTGGCGCCTTGGTGTCGCTCGGACGTGTGCACTTTTTCCCGGCGGGGATTATTAAAGAGCATCCTCGATCATCCTGCGACAAAAACCACGCACGAAACCGAGAAAAACACAGGGAATGGACGTCCGAGCGATGGCCAGGCGCCGCAGAGCTCGCGGGAGCAGACGGAGAGGTGTGGGGAGAGATCGCGTATGGTTGAGGCCCTGCCCAGCGCGCATGTTCTCGGAGGGTATCTACATGTGCACCTGCTGCCTTTGGGCTTCGGAGCCGACATGGTACGGGAAAGGTACACTCAAATTCGGCACCCGCATGCGGTTCAGTGAGCATGGCTATCGGCAGGCAAAAGCGCTCGACTCAGAATCTGCGAACGGCAGCCAGTTGACACAACTCAGCCTGTAAGCATGGCAGCACCCGGGGATGGGACGAGGAGCGGCAGCGGCAGCCATAGGAGGAGGCGGAGCGCTGCAGTAGGGGGAGGGGTTGCGCTGCACCCTCGCGGGACCTTGCCGGGCGACCTTGCCTGTCCGGCAAACCGTGGTCTTCTCCCGTGCACGGCGCGGGCCCCACAGGGGTTCGACCATCGCTCGGCAATCACTCGACTCGGAGTCGGCGCGGATTCTGCGCGCATTCGACGTGGATTCGACGCTTACCAGCCTCGAACGTATCCCTATCCCTAAGATTGACACGCCCAAAGGCGATGACAATCTTAGGGGTTCGCCCTCAAAAAATAGGGGGATCCCTAAGATTGGCATCGTGATGAGGAGGTGCCCAGCATAGCATAGGGACAGGGATATGTTCCAGGCTGGTAAGACGCTGACTCGATCTGGACAGTCTGTCGGCTTTCCACAGGAGGGGTGGCGCGTTAGGGCGGCCTGCGGAGGGTCTTCCCGGAGGGCCTGGGGGTCTTCCAGGACGACGTCTTACAGTCGGGGCGTTGACCTAAGGAAGCCTAAATAAGGAACGAGGCCCCTATTTTCCATAAGTTAAACTTCGATTGCATATCAAAAACCTAAGGAAAACATAAGGCAAGCTGCGAAACAATTAAGGAACACGGAGCCCCTCCCCAATGAAAAGGGTTCCTTCTTCAGCGCCCCGACTGTAGAAGCCGGGCGGGCTCTCTGAGAAGCACCCCCTTTGCCTTCTTAGAAGTTCCGCTGCTTTTTTCCCCGAATCCGAGCGGGTTTCTTGCTTTCTCTGCACACCCCAGCGCAGGATCTCTTTCTCACCGTCTTCATCACCATCACCATCGTACTCACTCGGTCAGCCAATCACTTTCATCAACAACATCATCGTCATCGTCATTCTCACACTCACACACTCATCATTATCATGTTCACGCCCATGATCATCATCACCAGCAACGTCATCATCATCATCGCCATACGTATCGTCATCACCATCAACAACATCATCATCATCATCATCATCATCAGACAACTCGTCAATCAGGCGGGAGCCTCGTCTGCGGGCACATTGCAAGGGTGACTTCGGCGGGAGTCTCGTCTGGGAGTGAGGAAGTCTCATCCGGTAGCCTCCTCACAATGGGGCCCGCAACTCATGTTGTTCTTGATTCCGAGCGGGTCATCCTCAAACTTGTAAGGGTCGTTATTCTTGAGTTCCAAAGGCTTGAATATGGAGGGAGTATCAGGCGGGAGCCTCGTCCGTGAGTGAATTGGGAGGAAGTCTCAGGTGGGAGCCTCGTGTGGGCGTCAATTGATAGGAAGTCTCAGGCGAGATCCTCCTCCATATTCATCAGTCGTCATCTTTGGGCTCCGCAGACTTGGAAATGGAGGGAGTCTCAGAGCCTCGTCTGTAATTGGATTGCGAGGAAGTCTTAGGTGGGAACCTCGTCTGTGAGAACTTTGCATGGAAGTCCCAGGCGAGAGCCTCCTCCCTATGGGGCCCGCAGGTAATGTGTTTAATCCGAGCGGGCCACCCTCAAACCTGTAACCGTTTTTTTACCTAACAGCTTGTTTTGATAGGTTTCTAGTGGGGTCAAAAGAGAGCAGCAGATGACTCCACAGGGGGGTCTGGGCGGGTGCCGGACAGGGTGCCGCAGAAGTCGTTTTAACCAACAGTCACACACTTCGTGCTCTTCGACCTCCATTCCCGGGCCACATTCTGAATGCCCGGAGCCAACTGTAGGCCACTTCGTGGTCTTCGACTTCCCAGAACTCCATTCCCGGGCCACATTTTGAATGCCCGGAGCCAACTGTAGGCCACTTCGTGGTCTTCGAGTTCCCAGAACTCCATTCCGGGCCACATTTTGAATGCCCGGAGCCAACTGTAGGCCACTTCGTGCTCTTCGAGTTCCCAGAACTCCATTCCCGGGCCACATTTTGGATGCCCGGAGCCAACTGTAGGCCACTTCGTGGTCTTCGAGTTCCCAGAACTCCATTCCCGGGCCAGATTTTGAATGCCCGGAGCCAACTGTAGGCCACTTCGTGGTCTTCGAGTTCCCAGAACTCCATTCCTGGGCATGATTTTGAATGCCCGGAGCCAACTGTAGGCCACTTCGTGTTCTTCGAGTTCCCAGAACTCCATTCCCGGGCCACATTTTGAATGCTGAGGCAGGCTGAGGCTGAGGCTGAGGCAGGCTGATGCTGAGGCAGGCTGAGGCTGAGGCTGAGGCTGATGCAGGCTGAGGCTGAGGCAGGCTGAGGCTGAGGCCGAGGCTGAAGGCAGACTGAGGCTGAGGCTGAAGCAGGCTGAGGCTGAGGCTGAGGCAGGCTGAGGCTGAGGCAGGCTGAGGCTGAGGCTGAGGCAGGCTGAGGCTGAGGCTGTGTCTGCGACTGCCGTTGCCACTGCGACTGTCATCGCGAATGCGACTACGACTGCGAGAACAGCACAATTCTACAACTGGATTCTCATCTGAATCTTAAGGGGAATGCTTCCAGATATGCTCCTACACATCGCTGTTAGGTTGCTTTGCCGGGATAATTTTGGGGGGCTCCACAGGTTTGATTACGGAGGGAGTATCATGCGGGATTCTCGTCTGTCGATTGAATTGCGAGGGGGTCTTCGGCGGGGGCCTCGTCTGGCAGTCAATTGCGAGGAAGTCTCAGGCGGGAGCTGCCTCCCTCAGGTCGCACAGGCCCCAAAGGTTTCACAGCTACCACATGGTCTCACAGGGTCGACATGTTGCACCGATCCGATAGGCCCGACGCAGGCCCTGCAAGTCGGCCCGCAAGTCCCAGAAGTTCCACAAGTCCCACAGGTCTCGCAACTCCTCAAGGCCCCACGGGCCCCACAGGCCCAAGAGGTCCAACAAGCCCCACAGGTCGCACAGCTTCCAGGAGTGTCACAAATCCCAGAGATCATATTTTGATAGTTTGGCATCCTGCCATGAGCACCATCGTTAGTCGCTGATGTACGGATTATCATGCACACTAAGGGGATTATGATGCGGGGTCCATCCGTCAGAGTAATTTAGAAGCCTCCCCCCATCTCGCGCCATCCCCATTGATGGGCGCCGCCGAGTGGTGGCCCGATGGAGCAGACGAGGGCCGCCGAAGATGCAACAGAGGAGGCGGATGGTGAGGAGGAGGTGGAGGTGGAGGAAGAGGAACAGGAGGAGGAGGAGGAGGAGGAGGAGGACCAGTGTAAACCCAAAAGTCATCAACGATGTTGGAGTAAACCTTCCCTCCAAGCTTTCTCTTCGCAGGCCCCTGCAACGGCTCGTTTCCGTTGATGAAACTGCCTGGTTGGAAGACACCCGTTTGAAGACCCTGAAGCAGGCCAAAACACTGTTCTCAGGACTCCAACGGCACGTGTCAACCTGACTGTTGCGTCTTGACGATCCAGGATCATGCCATAATGCCATTCATCAGACTTCAACACAGAGAACCCATGCAATTGTTGCACCCGCATAATCTTGAACCAATCCAAACCACCGTTCCTGGTACGATGATGACGGGAACCCCTGAAACTTTCGAGAACGTTGTAGAAGAATGTGCGCGGCGCTGGGGCGAGAACCACATTTCGAAAGGAACCGCCCTCAATCCGCGAAGCCCTTGCAATCTTTTAGAACGAATATGTGCGGCGCTAAGGCGAGTGCCACATGTCGAAAACCACTCGCCCTCAATTCGCGGAGCTCTTGCACATTTTTACCTAACAGCTTGTTCTGATAGGTTTCTAGTGGTGTCAAAAGAGAGCAGCAGATGACTCCCCACAGGGGGGTCTGGGCGGGTGCCGGACAAGGTGCCGCAGGAGTCGTTTTAAGCAAACAGTCACACACTTCGTGCTCTTCGACCTCCCAGAACTCCATTCCCGGGCCACATTCTGAATGCCCGGAGCCAACTGTAGGCCACTTCGTGCTCTTCGACTTCCCAGAACTCCATTCCCGGGCCACATTTTGAATGCCCGGAGCCAACTGTAGGCCACTTCGTGGTCTTCGAGTCCCAGAACTCCATTCCCGGGCCACATTGTGAATGCCCGGAGCCAACTGTAGGCCACTTCGTGCTCTTCGAGTTCCCAGAACTCCATTCCCGGGCCACATTTTGAATGCCCGGAGCCAACTGTAGGCCACTTCGTGCTCTTCGAGTTCCCAGAACTCCATTCCCGGGCGACATTTTGAATGCCCGGAGCCAACTGTAGGCCTTTTCGTGCTCTTCGAGTGCCCAGAACTCCCATTCCTGGGCCACATTTTCAGCAGGGGCACGAGCACGACGAGGAGGAGGACGAGCAAGACCAGGAGGACGAGGACGAGCAGGAGCAGGACGAGGAGCAGGAGGAGCAGGAGAAGAAGGACGAGCAGGAGGAGGAGGAGGACGAGCAGGAGGAGGAGGACGACCAGGAGGAGGAGGACGACCAGGATGAGGAGGAGGAGGAGGAGGGGAGGGGGAGGAGTACCAGGAGGAGGAGGAGGAGGAGGAGGAGGAGGAGGAGGAGGAGGAGGAGGAGGAGGAGGAGGAGGGGAGGAGGACTACCAGGAGGAGGAGGAGGAGGCGGAGAAGAGGAGGAGGAGGAGGAGGAGGACGAGGAGGAGGAGGAGGGAGGAGTGGGGGGGAGAGCACAGGAGGAGGAGAACGCGGACCACCAGGAGGAGGAGGAAGGAGGAGGAGGAGGAGGTCGGAGGAGATCGAGGAGAAAACACCCCAGGAAGGAGGGGAGGACGAGCAAAACGAGGCGACGAGCGAGGGCGACCAGGAAGAGGCGGAGGAGGAGGACGGAGGAGGAGGAGGAGAGGAGGAGAAGGAGGAGGAGGAGGAGGAGGACTGGGAGGAGGAGGAGAAGGAGGAGGAGGAGGAGGAGGAGGGGAGGAAGAGGAGGAGGAGGAGGAGGAGGAGGAGGAGGAGGAGGAGGAGGAGGAGGAGGAGGAGGACGAGGAGGAGGAGGAGGAGGAGGACGAGGAGGAGGAGGGGGGGGGAGAGCACCAGGAGGAGGAGAACGAGGACCACCAGGAGGAGGAGGAGGAGGAGGAGGAGGAGGAGGAGGAGGAGGAGGAGGAGGAGGAGGAGAGAGCACCAGGAGGAGGAGGACGAGCAAGACGAGGAGGACGAGAACGAGGACGAGCAGGAGGAAGAGGAGGAGGAGGAGGAGGAGGAGCAGGAGAAAGAGGAGGAGGAGGAGGAGGGAGGAGGAGCAGGAGAAAGAGGACGAGCAGGAGGAGCACGAGGACGAGCAGGAGGAGGAGGAGGAGGACGAGCAGGAGGGGAGGGCGGCCGGCTGCCCCGGCCGGCTGCCCCGGCCGGCTGCCCCGACCGGCCGCGCTTGCGCCCGGCCGCGGAGCGCGGTCAAGGGAAGGGGGCGGGGGCGGGCGGTCAAGGTTGATGCCCCCTCCTCGCTCGTTCCACTGCCTGCTCGCAGCAGTGGCACCAGCACATGCACAAGAGATTCCTGCATGAACTGTTGTACTTGCATATCTGATGGCCTTCGGCCAAGGTCGTGCGCACCAGGGCTCTGAGGAAGGCTCCCTGCGCCCTTCTGGGGAGCCCCTCTGGGGAGCCCCTCGGACGAATTATTCGGGCCTTCTGCTCGCCATGTCGGGCCTTCCTGGGGGACAGACACACCGGACGAATTATTCGGGTCTTCTGCTCGCCATGTCGGGCCTTCCTGGGGGACAGACACACAAACATGGGCCTCTCATATGTGCGCGCCGACTTAGGGCGACGCATGTGCCTGGTCCAGCACGCGCGGTGCCCCCGGGGAGGGGTTGCGGTTTTGCCAGATTGTGAGGACGCTTCAGAGCGGAACGCCCCTCCACATCCTTCCTGATCCCTCACTCATTTCAACCCGCGCTCCCTCAGGTGCACACTGCCGGCGCCAGCGCGAAGATAACAAGCACCTGGGGGGCGCCCCGTTCCGCGAATCCCACTGCAGAGCGGGGATCTCGACCCCCCAATGGGATTCGTGGAGCGGGGGGGGCCTTGAGAGGCCGAAGCATTTTTTGGGGCGGGGGGGGCTGCCCCGTTCCCTCGGATGGGCACAGCCCCCCCCTCGCCGGCCTCCTCTCCTTGATCCCTCCTCCTAACGTAACGCGCCCGCTTTAAGTTAGTGCATATGATGCATCGACATCCTGGGGGCCGACCTTGCTTTCCTGGCGGCAGTCTGGCGAGATCTGCTGGTTGTTGGAGGAAGTAAATGTGATCGGGGCCCTCGGCATTATACAATTGCGTTTAGTTATGTAAGCGGCTCCGCCGTTCCGCCCCTCAGGCGCCCGCCTCGGGAAGGCGCGACTCAAAGGCTGGTCATTGACGTTCATTGCCCACCCACGAGCACCACGCCGGCGCGCAGCAGGCATCACCCTCACCATCGTCATCATCTGCCTCGTTAACATCATGACGACTGCTGCGCTGGCTCGAGTGTGCCCCCGTTGCTCGCCCCGACTTGTGCCGCGGCGGCGTCTGGTTGCGCGTGGCCGGAGTCGTGGCCGCCCCAGGCGGAGCTCGCCGTGGCAGTGGCGGCGACCGTGTGCGAGCCGCATTGGCCGCGGGTGATGGCGGTGCTTCTCAGCCCGCCACGCAGGAACTCGTCAATGCGATTCTGCAGCTAGGCCACCTGCCTACCCAATCCAGCCGCTCGAGCGCGGAGGAGAAGCGGCTTGCCGCGGGCCTCATCAGAGCACGGAAAGCAGAGACGCTGAGCTGGCAGCAGGAGGCGCAGCTCCGCGGGCTGCAGCCTGCCACGAGGGTCCACCCCGAACACTCTGGTGCCTGCGCCGGCCCCAGCAGACAGGCGCAAGCCAGCGCCAGCGAGGTCAGGGAGGATGCAGGCGGCGGTGCTTCTCAGACTGCTGCGGCAGGCAGCGGTGCTTCTCAGCCTGCTCTGGCAGCGGGAGCAGGAGCTCTCGCCAAGCAGAGGGCGCAGCAGAAGGCAGACCTCAAGCGGAGACAGAAGAGCGAGGAGATCATGCAGCAGGTGCGGGACCTCGGCCGCTTCCCGAAGGAGTCTGCCGGGCGTAGCCCTGCAGAGCGGCAGCTGGCCCGGAAAATCCGCGCCGCACGGCGTGCCAAGCAGTTCTCGCCAGAACAGGAGGCCGAGCTCCAGGCCCGCAGCAAAAGACCGACGAGCTCGAGCAGGAGGAGGCGGAGACGAAGACCGACGAGCTCCTGCAGCAGAAGACCGAGGATCTCATGCAGCAGGTGCGAGACCTCGGCCGCTATCCGAAGGAGTACGCCGGGCGTGGCCTCGCAGAGCGGCGGCTCGCCGAGAAAGTCCGGAAAGCACGGAAGGCCAAGCAGTTTTCCCCGGAGCAGGAGGCCGAGCTCCAGGCCCTCCAGTCGGAGACCGATGACACAACAGCGACTCGCATCGCGGAGGCGGAGGCCCTCCCAAACCCCATGGAAGGGTTCGCTGAGGAGGCGCAGAACAGGATCGACCAGGACCTGCTGACGCTGGAGAGTGGCATCCGGACCAAGGCAATCCTGCGGCGCCTTGCCGTCTACAAGGAGCTGGTGTCCAGCCGCGGTGCTACTCAGCCCGCGCAGCTCAAAGAATTCGCACAGCGGCACGCGGAGCGGGTGCGCAGGGCGTCGGCCGCTTCCGCGGGGAAGACCTGCTACGTTCCCGGCGGTGAGGTGGAGGGGGGCCAGCTGCGCGTCTTCTCCGCCCGCCCCGTCATGACGGGTCCGCTCGTGTGCCAGCTCTGCGAGTGCGACTTTCTTACAGAGGAGGACTTTGCGCGGCACAAGCAGCAGGGCCACGCTGGCGCGGCGGAATGCCGCAAACGGGTGCTGTTCCTGATGGCAGAGGCCGGCTGCAGGCCGATAACCGCCCAGGAGAAGAGGATCATGGTGCACAATTTTGCTCACTTCCAGCAGTTCTGTCACCCGGGCAGCAAGGGCGACCGCTTCCCAGAGGTCCTAGACTTGCTAACCTAGACCGGAGGAATCTTACGCGCTATGCATTAGGCCGGAGCATCTGGAACGTGTAACATTAGGCCGGAGGATGTGCTATGTATATGACAAATGCCCAGCCCAATGCGCTATTTACATACATTGTACATGTTTATGCATACAAGCATATGCATACATATACATGTATAAACACGTAGATACACACCATATATATTCATACCACGTATTCACACGTACATTTGCATATATATATATATACACATGTACATATATATATATATATATATATATATATATCACAGCCAACAACCAACAAACCAACCACCAACCACCAACAACCACCAACAACCACCAGAACCAACAACCAACAACCACCAACCACCAACCACCAAACCACCAACAACCAACAACCAACACCAGCACAACAAACAACACATCATAACAACCGACAGCCGACAACCAACAGCCAAACACCAACGATGCAACGATCAACCACTGCCAAAAGCGAGGCTGCACCACGCCAGCTGCAGCACACAACGGCACCAAACCAACCACCACCACCGCCACCACCACCACCACGGCAACGGCGGCGCACGGCGGTGGCGTCGCCGATGGCAACGACGGCGCAGACGACGGCGACGGCGGCGACGTCGACGGCAGCAGCAGCAGCGACGGCGGCGACGTCGACGGCGACTGCGGCACGACGGCGGCGCCCGCCGAAGCCCCCGAGCTCGGGGCACGGGGCGGGGCGCGGCGCTCGCCGCCGAGGGGGGCGGCTTTCGCCGCCGAGGGCGGCGCTCGCGCCGAGGGGCGAGGATGGCCGCCGCAGAGCGGCAGCGCTGCAGGCCTCCTCCTCCTCCTTCTCCTCCTGTTCCCCCTCCTCCTCTTCCTTCTTCTTCTCCTCTTGAACCTCCTCCTTCTTCTCCTCCTCCTCCTCCTCTGCTTCCCCCTCTCTCCTCCTCTCCCCTCGGCCCCCTCCTTCTCCTCCTCCAGCCTTCGTCCCGCGATCGAGTGCCCCCCCCCGATCCCGCCAGGGATGCGTCCGCCCTGAAGGACGCACTGGTGCCCTTCATCAAGAAAAGGCACTGGCTGCAGTACGGCAGCAACCCAGGCCCAGGGCCGAGAACGCCCCTGCGTTCGTGCGCCTCGAGATCGAGGCGCACTAACGCAGGCGCGCTCTCGAACCTCGATCGAGGGAGCGACAGGTTCGGCCCCGACTGCGTCGCAGTCATCCACGAGCACCATGAGATGATCATGGCCCTGCAGCGCGCGTGCCCCAACTTTGCTATCGACCAGGGCGCCTGCGAGAAAGCATTCCTAGAGATCGGCCAATCCAAGGCCAGCGACTGGGAACTAGACGAGGCTGAGTACAAAGAGTGGGCGTCGAAGAACAGTTTGAGGACAGCCATTTTTGCCAGGGGGGCCGAGGCCCCGAGGGGGCAATGACGTGATCGAGGGAGGCCTCGACGAGGAGAGGGGCCCTGAGAAGGGTGAGGCGGAGGGGGAGGAGGAGGAGGAGGAGGAGGAGGAGGAGGAGGAGGAGGAGGAGGAGGGGGAGCAGCAGCAGAAGCAGTAGCAGGAGGAGGAGGAGGAGGAAGAGAATGACGAGGAGGAGGATGCGGAGGAGAAGTATGGGTAGGAGTAGGAGTAGGAGTAGGAGGAGGAGGAGGAGGAGGAGGAGGAGCAGGAGCAGGAGCAGGAGCAGGAGCAGGAGCAGTAGCAGGAGGAGCAGGAGAATGAGGGGGGGGAGGATGAAGAGGAGAGCCCGCCCCCCTTGCGCCGAATGCTGACGTAGTTGCAGTCCTCGGTTGTCCTCTGTGGGCGGGAAGGAAGGGAAATATAGAGAGAGGGGGGAGGGAGATAACAGGAGAAGGGGCAGGCAACGGGAGAGTGGGGAGGGGAGGGAACAGGAGGAGAGATAGAGAGAGAGAGAGGGAGAGAGGGCGAGCAAGAGAGAGATAGAGAGAGAAAGAGAGAGAGAGAGAGATAAAGAGAGATAATAACACACGCTCTGCAGATTACGAAGCATGTGCAGACACTTATACGACCCTCGGCAGAAAGAGTTACAAGGAGGGATCAAACAAACCACCAAAATGGTTTCTTGAGCTGCGGGGCTTGCAGAAATCGCCAGAACCTGCCATTCACGTAGGGTTCGAAACAGTCGATCAGATAGCATGGAAGAAGCTCCCGACCGCCTCCAAGCCCATCACAGCTGACAACGTGTATTTGCGTGATGACGGAAAAGTTGTTGCTGTGTTTCCCGACGAACCCGAGGTTGAGCGCGAGCTCGACATCAGCAAGGAGGCGTGGCTGGCGTTGCCGCGGGCTTCTGGCGCAGCTGCAGACGCAGCCGCAGGACCGTCGGCTGCAGCTACACGTAAGGCGTCTACGATCTGGTCTGGCACATCGAAGAACGACGAGAAGGTGCAAGCGCTGCAGAAGGCCCTGTCGACGCTGAAAGATGGCAGCCACTCGTGGGGAGTCTGCATCAAAATTGACGGCAGTCAGAAGGCGCAGCTGACGTACCAGACGGTTGGCAAAGAAAAACCCGCTCAGGACTTCATGATATCGCTGGCCAAGAAATTCACGAGGGGTGTGATCTCTGAGGGTGACCTGAAGCCGATGAAGATCCAGTACGAGCGCGAGTGCAACGCTGGCCCGATCAAGAAGAGGCCCGCAGCAAAGTGCGACGATGAGGATGTCTGCCTGCCTGTCAGCAAGAAACCAGCCTTGCACATGAAGC
>CAUYUJ010014847.1:15000-21962 GCA_963575745.1 Prorocentrum cordatum | reverse complement strand
ACGCAGAAACCCTTGAGTTCTTTCGACAGCAGGTCCTGGCCGGCGTGCTACGCGGAGTTCTGGTTCGGGGACGGCGCGCCGAACCTCGAGCGGGAGCGGCCCATGTTGTTCGAACAGGTCTTCTCCAGGAGTACTACCAATAATACCATTAGTCAAAACAATGTTCCGTTTTGACACACTTCCAGCGTTGATAGCAGTGCCTCGTTTTTACGCGACTTCCATTCTTGATAGCAGTGTCTCGTTTTGACCACACTTCCAGCGTTGATAGCAGTGTCTCGTTTTTACACGACTCTCACTAGTGATAGAACAGTTTCGTTTTGACACACTTCCAGCGTTGATAGCAGTGTCCCCTTTTTCAATGAATCCCAACATTGATAGCAAAGTTTTGTTTTGACATACTTCCAGCTTTGATTGCAGTGTCTCGTTGTTTTACACGATTTCCATTATTGATAGCAGTGTCTCGTTTTGACACAATTCCAGCGTTGATAGCAGTGTCTCCTTTTTACACAACTCCCAAAATTCACAGCAAAGTTTCGTTTTGACGCACTGTCAGCGTTGATAGCAGGGTCTCGTTTTTACACGACTCCCATTATTGATAGCAGTGACTCGTTTTGACACACTTTCAGCGTTGATAGCAGTGTCTCTCCTTTAGACCAATCCTACTATTGATAGCAAAGTTCAGTTTCGACACACTTCCAGCGTTGATAGCAGTGTCTCCTTTTTAGACGACTTCCATTGTTGATAGCAGTGTCTCGTTTTGACACACTTCCAGCGTTGATAGCAGTGTCTCCTTTTTACACGACTCCCAAAATTCACAGCAAAGTTTCGTTTTGACACATTTCCAGCGTTGATAGCAGTGTCTCGTTCTTACACGACTCTCTCTATTGATAGCAGTGACTCCTTTCGACACACTTCCAGCGTTGATAGCAGTGTCTCGTTTTTACACGACTTCCAGTCTTGATAGCAGTGTTTCGTTTTGACACACTTCCAGCGTTGATAGCAGCGTCTCGTTTTTACACGGCTCTCGCCAGTGATAGAAAAGTTTCGTTTTGACACATTTCCAGCGTTGATAGCAGCGTCTCCTTTTTCGACGAATCCTAATATTGATAGCGCAGTTTTGTTTTGACACACTTGCAGCGTTGATAGCAGTGTCTCGTTTTTACACGACTTCCATTAATGATGGAAGTGTCTCGTTTTGGCACACTTCCAGCGTTGATAGCAGTGTCTCCTTTTTACACGACTCCCAATATTCATAGCAAAGTTTCGTTTTGACACACTGCCAGCGTTGATAGCAGTGTCTCTTTCTTACACGACTCTCCTTATTGATAGCAGTGACTCGTTTTGACACACTGCCAGCGTTGATAGCAGTGTCTCTCCTTTAGACTAATCCTAATGTTGATAACAAAGTTCCGTTTTGTCATAGTTTCAGCGTTGATAGCAGTGTCTCCTTTTAAGACGACTTCCATTATTGATAGCAGAGTCTCGTTTTGACCACACTTCCAGCGTTGATAGCAGTGTCTCGTTTTCACACGACTCTCACTAGTGATAGAAAAGTTTCGTTTTGACGCAGTTCCAGCGTTGATAGCAGTGTCTCCTTTTTAGACGAATGCCACTATTGATAGCAAAGTTTTGTTTTGACACACTTCCAGCGTTGATAGCAGTGTCTCGTTTTTATACACGATCTCCATTATTGATAGCAGAGTCTCGTTTTGACCACACTTCCAGCGTTGATAGCAGTGCCTCCTTTTTACACGACTCCCAAAATTCACAGCAAAGTTTCGTTTTGACACACTGCCAGCGTTGATAGCAGTGTCTCGTTTTTACACGACTCCCACTATTGATCGCAGTGACTCGTTTTGACACACTTCCAGCGTTGATAGCAGTGTCTCTCCTTTAGATTACTCTCAATATTGATAGCAAAGGTCTGTTTTGACACACTTCCAGCGTTGATAGCAGTGTCTCCTTTTTGGACGACTTCCATTATTGATAGCAGTGTCCCGTTTTGACACATTTCCAGGGTCGATAGCAGTGTCTCGTTTTTACACGACTCTCACTAGTGATAGAAAGGTTTCGTCTTGACACAGTTCCAGCGTTGATAGCACTGTCTCCTTTTTAGACGAATGCCAATATTGATTGCAAAGTTTTGTTTTGACACACTTCCAGCGTTGATAGCAGTGTCTCGTTTTTTTACACGACTTCCATTAATGATGGAAGTGTCGCGTTTTGACACACTTCCAGCGTTGATAGCAGTGTCTCCTTTTTACACGACTCACACTATTGATAGCACCGTGTTGTAAAATTAGTAGTGGTAGTATTGGTAGTAGTCCTTCGAGGTCGCGCGACGCCTGATCAACCTGGAGGAGCTCGAGTACTCTCTCGCGACCGACGAGGAGACTTACGAGGCAGCCTGCCAGAGCCGCTTCAACTCGCCAGAGATCCATGCTGTTCTCGGCGACGTGATCCGCCGGCTGCGGCTCTTGAAAGGCACGCGAGCGGCGATTGGCAGGAAAGGCTTCGGCACTGACCTCCAGATCCTGTCAGAGGCGTCGGCGGAGGATTTCATGGAGGCGCTGAACATCGCGAAGCCGGGCGACTGCATCGGCTCCGCCATTTCACGCCCGGGCATGCCTGCGAAGGTCAAGACCGCCCTCAGGACGTTGCTACTCAGCACTTCCGATGCGCCTGGCACCGAGGGGCGGAAAACGGCACTCCGCTTCGACGGGCACGGCAACAACCTCAAGTTCGGCGCGGCCAGCTTCTTCGTCACACCGAACTTCGCAGACGCGTGCAGCCCGTTGGTCCTCCAGCTACACGAAGGGCCGGGAAAGCGGAGCCACTTGGACATTCGCGGGGACGCGGGTAGCGCGGTTGCCAGAGCCGGCGGCGCTTCTCAGCCTGCTGGCCCTGACCTGCGGAGCCCAGCGCCTACCATGCCTTCTCTGGAGCGGATGCACCGGATAGTGGCAGCAGACCCGCGTGCGCAGGCCAAGTTCTTCCTGTTGGTGACGGAGCTTCACTACCGCTACATCATCGGCTTAGAGCGCTTGTTTGTTGGCCGCGCAACGCTAGCCCGACAGGCGGTGTCAACGGAGGACGACGCGGCAGCGTCTCTGCAGCCGTGCGTGGCCCCAGGCACCACCGATGCGCAGGCGCCTTTCGAAGCGCAGGGTCGGGGCTTCACGCATGGCCACGGCGAAGGCCACAGCGTCATCGGGCCTACGATGGCGTGGTTGCGCTCGGCCGTGGTCGGAGGGCTGCGCACCGCGGCTCGGAAGCTGCGCACTGCGCTTCTGTCCACCGCGGAGACCGTGCAGTACGGAGCTGCCAACGAGCCCGCGCGGCAGCTGGGGCTTCCTGATGTCGTGCCAGAGCCTTTCACAGCCAGGCAGCAGCGACAGAGCCGCATGGACGGAGGCGAAGAGGAGGACGGCACCAGGCGCGACGAGGTCCCGCTCGGCCCGCCAGTGGAGCAGCCGCACCTCGTGGGGGAGCGCGCGCGGGCGGCCGCAGAGAACAGGATGCCTGCAATCGGCGCTGCAGCGTTCCGGGGCCTCCCGCTCACAGGAGCCTTTCAGTCTACGTTTCCCAGCTACCGCCAGCGAACTAGCTTCGGGCAGCTCGGTGGCGCTCCCCAGCCTGCCATGGCAGTCAGCCATACTAGTCTCTTCCAGACGAACGAGGATGGAGCGGTTCAGGAAGTCCTCAAGCAGGATGGCTCGCCGGCTTCGGTTGAGGAGATTAACGCAGATGCGGAGGCTTGGGCAGTAGCGTTTAGCCATGACTTCTTTTGCAACATCTGCTCCAACCACGAGCACGACTGCACCGAGACGTGCGTCAAGTACGTCAAGAAGAAGCTCGAGGCCAAAGCGAGTCTGCGCTCGAACAGGACCCCGTCGCGCCGCTTCTGGTTCTTCCGCATCCAGCAGCTATGTCTGGCAGGCCGCACCAAGCGAGTGCGTCGGCGTGGCAAGCCTTTGGTCCGGACTCCGTTCATTGACTTCTCTGACGACCGCAACCAGCGGTGCCGCTGCCAGGTCAAACGCGACCAGCCGTTCAGGAGCCCCAGCAACGACGTCTCTCAAGTGACCAGCCGGTGCAACGTGGATTTCCAGTTCTTGCTGTGCGCGCCTGACGAGTCCGCCGAGGCAGCAGAGGTGCTTGAGCCTGGTGGTGCTCCTCAGCCTGCCCACGACGACCCGCCGGCGGCCGCCCCAGCTCAGCCGGCCAAGCGCAGAAGGCTTACCAAGAAGACGAACACCATGAAGAACCCGGACTCGGGAACCGCAACGCGCCCATCAAAACAACGCAGCGGCCGCACAAAGTGGCTCTACGGTTGTGGCTCCTTGCAGCCGAAGGATGCATCTGTCGTTGAGAGCTTCCAAGCTGCTTTCCAGAAGGCTTTCTCCATGGACTCCTACATCGCGAAGTACCAGGGAAAGATGATGGAGTCCATGACGCCGCTCTTCCAGTCTATGCTCTCCGGCATGCAGCGCCTGGAGCAGCAGGAGAAGGAAGAGCAGGAGGAGGAAGCCCGCAAGGTGCTCAGTGAGGTCGGCGCTGATGGCGAGGGCCAGACGCAGGCCAAACGGAGCCGGGCGCGCGAGGATCTCGCTCGCCGCGCTCGGCGGGTCTGTATCCGGCTGGCGTCGATGGCGAACCGGTGCTTCTGGCTCTCCACGACGGAGGTGGCGGTGCACATCCTGACAGGCGGCGACTGCCTCCAGTCGCACCACAATGTGCGGCTCTTCACGAGACAACTGCAGTGGGCCTGCCAGCAGTGCAAGCGCTTGCTACACCATGAAGGTGCAGGCGAGGAGCAGCATAATGATCAGGTGCCAATACAAGCAGTCCACATCCAGATCCCTGTCGCAGACGAGGAGGAGGAGCACGCACCAGGTGTGACCAGCGGTGCTCCTCAGCCTCCTGGAGACACACCTGCTGATGCTGAGCAGGCTGGCGGCGGGGAGTGCGAGGACATGCGCGCGTGCACCACCAGCACGAACACAACCGACGACTACGCTCACAGGGGCCCTCGCCTGCAGACCATGCCGTACTACATCTACAGGACGACGACGACGACGACGATGATGATGATGATGATGCTGATGATGATGATGATGATGATGATGCCGATGACGAGGACGACGACGACGACGACGAAGACGAGGACGACGACGACGACGACGACAACGAGGATGTACGTCCGGCGAGTCCTGAAGCCGAGCCGGGCAAAGGCTTCTGGACCGCGATTCTTCGCCTTTGAGAACCACTACGTCATGGCTCAGCGGTGCGTGCAGGAGGTCCAGTTGACGCGGAGTCACGTCCCCACCATCGATGGCTTCCAGTGCCCGACCTGGGCACAGGACCCCGAGCAGAACTCGCTCTTCAAGGCCCTCCTCTTCACGCCTTGGGCGTGCGAGGGTCCCCTCTCTTGTGGCTGCGTTACTCAGTGCAGCCATATGCTGAGGAACTGCGACTGCCCCGCCGTGCGCCCATACTCGTTCGAGCGGGCGTGGCGGCTTCGGTGCGCGGAGATCCACATGCTGGCGGCGCGCGCAGACTCCAGATGCCGCCTGGCCCGCAAGATGCTCGTGCTCGCGGACACGACCCTCTTCTCCGAGCTGAAAGAGCCCCGGGCGAACCTCGAGGAGGGCGAGCTGGTGCTCCTCAGCCTAGCGCACTTCGCAAGGTCCCAGCTGGCGCGGCGCATGCCAGTGGAGGCAGCACGGCGCATCCTCGCCTTCAGTAGCCACCACTGCAGGTGGCACCAGGAACAGTGCACTCTGGCAGAGTTCTGCGCGTACGTGGCGCGAGACGTGCTGGCGCACGTGGACCTCGCGGCGGAGGCGCGGGTGAAGCCTCGGCCAGCGGCGAGTGCCCACCTCGAGGCGGATGAAGACTCCGCGAGCGATGCCGAAGGGCCCAAGGGGCGAGACCCGCTGGAGTCGCGTCGTTCCGTTCGTCTCCTCGTCGCGTCCGTCGTTTTTGTCGTCCCGCGTCGCGCGCTCTCTCCCCCCTCCGCCCGTTCGCGCGTTTTTTTCCGGTTGCGCCGCCGTCGTTGACGTGGGTGGAGGAGGTCGGCTCGGCAGGCAGCAGCGACAGCGACTGGGCAGCGACGTGGAGGAGGATGTGGAGGACGCCGCGATTACAGAGATCTCCCTGTTTCCGCTGCGGGACCACGTCAGAGCAACCGAGCTGGCCCTGCAGCAAGACCACCTGCAGCGCTTGGACCAGAAGAGCCGCCTCAGCTACGCCGATAAGCAGCTGAAGAATTTCAACCGAGCGTACGGCGGCATGCTGCACGCGAGCTTTGCACAGCCAGCCAACACCGGCGCGCGGGAGCATCTGGGCACGCGACTGGACGAGAGCTTTTTACCTAACAGCTTGTTCTGATAGGTTTCTAGTGGTGTCAAAAGACAGCAGCAGATGACTCCACAGGGGGGTTTGGGCGGGTGCCGGACAGGGTGCCGCAGAAGTCGTTTTAAGCAAACAGTCTCACACTTTGTGCTCTTCGACCTCCCAGAACTCCATTCCCGGGCCACATTCTGAATGCCCGGAGCCAACTGTAGGCCACTTCGTGCTCTGAAATCCTACCCGGGCCCCATTTTGAATGCCCGGAGCCAACTGTAAGCCACTTCGTGCTCTTCGAGTCCCCAGAACTCCATTCCCGGGCGACATTTTGAATGCCCGGAGCCAACCGTAGGCCACTTCGTGCTCTTCGAGTTCCCAGAACTCCATTCCCGGGCCAGATTTTGGATGCCCGGAGCCAACTGTAGGCCACTTCGTGGTCTTCGAGTTCCCAGAACTCCATCCCGGGCCAGATTTTGGATTGCCCAAGGGCCAACTGTAGGACACTTCGTGGTGTTCGAGTTCCCAGAACTCCATTCCTGGGCATGATTTTGAATGCCCGGAGCCAACTGTAAGCCATTTCGTGTTCTTCGATTTCCCAGAACTCCATTCCC
>CAUYUJ010014847.1:0-10000 GCA_963575745.1 Prorocentrum cordatum | reverse complement strand
GAGCGAAGGGGGGGATCTGAGAAGGAGAGGTCACGCAGTGGCGATGCGTCCTGGCGTGCCTTAGAGGCCCACCGGAGAATGTTTTGAGAACCGTTTGAGGCTTGCACTGGATGTTCTTAGAACATGTCTGGCGGAAAGTGTCTAGTTTTGATGCACCGGGCTTATGCTCTAAGAACGTGGCCCTTGTTATTAGAACATTCTCGTGTTCTACGAACATGTTTTGGTAGGCCTATAGGAATGCCGGGACGGACGGTCCTTGCTCGAAACAAGGCCTTCTCCGAAGGTTCGGAAGTCCCCCGGCCTTCTGAGAAGTTTCCGGGGCCTTCCCCGAAGTCGCAGGGAGTTTCTCAGCAGGCGCGAGGGCTTCCAAGATGTTCCGCCGTCTTCTGAGAAGGCCTTCTCCTGCTCCCCCCTCGCTCGCCGCCGACTGAGGGAGAACAGGGGGAGTTCGGAAGTTATTGAGCGGACGTCGTCGGACGTTCCTGGGAGTTTGCGGGACCCTTGCTGGTCTACAGCGGCTGCGTTTCGCCGAGAGCTTGCCCAGGGTGCCAGGGGCCCCAGTTGCGGCCAAGCAGCCACCAGGCGAGGAGGGGGGTGAGGACTAGGGTCCGGGGCTAGGCTCAGGGGGGGGGGGGAGGCCCAGGGGGGGATGCATCGCCCCCAGACGCCCATTCATCGACGATACGGGTGAGATAGCTTCACCCCGCCCAGGAGCGTGCGGATTCGCTATCGGGAGGATGTATCGCTGATTCAGTCTCGATGTTCCCGCCCCCTGAGCCGTTCCCTCTCACTGGTCCCCCTCAGAAGAGCAAGCGCCCAGCTCTCTACAACTTCAATGTCAAATTTTTTGAGCCGGTGGCGCAGTGGGGGGGCTGCCTGCTGGCACTGGGGCGGTCGAGACAGAATGCATGACACGTCGTGCCGTTGGTCGAGCACCTTTGGGACTACTGGGAACCGATCTTTGCGGAGGCCACCTCGAGAGAACAGGCCATTCAGGGATATTTAGATCAACGCCCGATTTCCTTTCCAGTCTCGGACCTCCGTCTCCCGACCCCAGGAGACCTTGCCAGAGCTTTGCGCCGCGGACGGACCTCTTCCCCTGGCCCAGATCGGTTGCCCTACGGGGCTTGGAAAGCCGTGCCAGCAGCTTTTTCCGTTCTGTATGAAGTGTGGTTGTACTTGTTTCCTGGAGCAGGGCCTTTTGAAGGTTTGAATCACTTGAACTTTGCCTTTACCCCTAAAGGTGATGATCCCCAAGGTCTCACTGATTGCACGAGGGATGCCGGCACGCTGCGCCCTTTGAATTTGAAGTATCTCTCTCTTCCTGACCTCTTGCTCCTCCCTCGGCTGCATCTTCCGTTCGCTGCGGCGGCGACGTCGGCTTGCCTTGGCCTTCCGCCGAGGAAGTGTTGCTTTGTCCCGAGCTGGGCTCTTTTGAACGACGATGAGACCGAGCTCCTTCGGAGTTCAGTTGCGGCCCTGGACCCAGAGTTGACTGACTTTTCCAAGCGTTGCCTTGCCATTATTTAGGCATCCTGATCGGACCAGGGGCCTCATGGCAGGATCAGTTTCGGGTCAGCGCTCAGAGGTGGTGGGCGCGCTGTCGCACCATCGCTGCCACTCGAGCCCCGACCGATCGTAATGCAGCTTGAGACAAGCGGCTTGTCTCAGGCTGCATCGTATGCTCGTTCGTCCTTGCCCCTCCTACTCGGCCCAACTCTTCCTCCTTGCTCTCGGTGTGGCGAGAGAGGGGCACCATGGTCTGCACGAGCTCCCTCCTTGTCCCTCCCCCTGTCGAGCACTGCGAGGAAGGAGTTTTTTGTTCGCGTTCCTGGATGCGAGGGAGGGGCACCATGGTCTGCACGAGCTCCCTCCTTCGCCCTCCCCCCCTGTCGAGCACTGCGATGCAGGAGTTGCTGTTCGCTCTCCTGGAGGAGGAGGAGGAGGAGGAGGAGGAGGAGGGAATCGTTTCGCAAGGGGGGGCCCGCGCTCCAACGCCTGCGAGACTGAGCACTTCGCTTCGGAGCCCTGCGGCGGGCCGTCGCAGGGCAGCTGTGCGCCGCGTGCTGGAGACATGCTCCCGGCACTGTCCAGCTCTGCTCCGTCCTCTCCGCCCCCTCCGTTGGTGTGAAATGAACCCGTCTCGTACCCTCATAGATACTCCTTACTCACCTCTGTGTTCGCCGTTCGGGCTCAGGTATTGGCTTGGATCAGGGCGCTGATCGCACAGGAGGAAAAGATCTCTATCTTTCCCTCCTTCCTCTACCTACGGATCAGGGGTTCTGTAGCTTTGTACTCTAACCCCATACACAGTTGGGCCTGCTCAGTTGCGCGCGGTCAGGCAAGGGGGGCGCTCGCTCCTCTTTCCCCCTTGCCGTGGCCCGTCTCCCACACTCGTTCCTCCTATGCCGCGGCGCTCGCAGAGATCGACGTCACTCGTCAGAAGAAGCGGGCTCCGAGGATGCAGGCGGCCTTTTCCGCTTTGCTGCGCTCGACAGCCTGTCCTGACTCCATGCCTGCTCTCATCGGTCGTCGGCTCTCCTTCTGGTCCCCGGATCTTCCTCTTCCCGCCCCTTCCGAGCTGAACGACCGACGGAAGCCTTTGCGAGCTCTCATCAGCAGGCATCCGCGTGCTCACCAGTGGCATCACACAGAGACATTGGCGGGCGCCTGGGTTGCGAGTGATCGTGCCAAGATTTTGGCGCCCGCTCGCTGCAAGCTCCGGTGCACGGCTCATGATAGCATCGCCCACTACATCTCGCGGCCAAGAATTTCTTGGCGGCGGCGGATCAGGACATGGCCCAAGCCCTTCCTCTTTGTCCTCTTCCTTCGCCCCGGGATGGGGGGGCGGGCCCGGAACACTCCTTCGGGATCATCCTGGCCCGTCTTCATCGGGCTCTCATTCTTTCGTGTCGCGTTTGCAACAAGTTTCGGCCTCAACTCGGGCTGGTGGACAGCTCTCCCGAGCCGCTGATCGCCTTCATATGCAAGGCGACACATTCCCCCCATGGCGACGTGTGCTCCTCCTCCTCCTCCTCCTCCCTCTCCTCCTCCTCCTCCTCCTCCTCCTCCTCCTCCGCTCCTCCTCCTCCGCCCGCACCTGCAGTCCCGTGCGGCCCGCGGCCGCCGCCTCCTCCGAGTCAGAGGTGTTAGAGGCATGGTGGGGCGAAGTCTTCCTCTACGCTTGTCTCCTCCTCCTCCTCCTCCTCCTCCTCCTCCTCCTCCTCCTCCTCCTCCTCCTCCTCCTCCTCCCTACCGTACCTGTGTTCATGGTGGTGGACAATGGGCCCCTCAGACACGCTGGCGGCCCCCAAAAGCGGGCCTCTGCAGGAAAACGCCGCGTCGACTCGGCACGGGGGCGCCCGCGGCAGCCGCCGCGGACCCCGAAGGCGCACGGCGGGAGGGCGCCGGAGCCGGCCTTCCCGAACCTCTTCCTGCACGGCCAGGCGCGAGGTTGGGACCAGGAGCCGCGCCGCGCGAGGCCCCTCTGCAGGGTTCGTTTCGATTGATCCGATTCGACTCGATTCGACTCCGGTGACCTCCGATGCCGATTCGATTCGGCTTGGGGTTCCGACGTGGGTGCCGATTCCTCAATGGAGGCCTACCAGCTTGCCGATTGCTGCCGATTCGACTCTTCCCCCCTCGGCTGCCGATTTCCGCCGATCCGATTCGTGTCGATCGCCGATCCGACTTCTCGATTCGATTCTGGGCTCTCCTGCCTCTGGCCAAGGCCAGGCTGCGTGGCAGATGCATCACCAGCTCAAAGCAGACGCCCAATCCCAAAGGCGCGAGGGCCAAGACGAAAGGCAGTCTCCCCGAGACTTCGGGGAGGCAGCTTTCGAGGCAAGGCCCTACCAGGCGGAGCAACGACGCACGCAGAACCTGCCCAGGAATCTTTGGCCGATCTGCGACTCTTCGGTGAGCCCGCGATCCTGGGAGTGGGGATCTGGCCTCTCCTGGTCACCAGGAGGAGGCGGAGACACCAGTACCTTCGCGTGCGAATCGCCCTGCCTGCATGCCCTCCTCTCCTCTCCAATCCGGCTGGCCGCCGTGGGCCCCCATATCTGCTCTCGGGCGTCCCTGGCCTCTCGCTCTGGGCTTCGCCGCGGGCCGCTGCCTCCTGTCCTCCTCGCCGCTCGCTGCGCTTCGTGGGTATCACCGCCGCCCCCCTCGGACACGGAATCCTCCAGGGTCTGAAGCCTCCTGCGCACATTCCTTGACCAACGCCCCCTAACGTGCCCTCCGATGTTGTATGTTTATGTCATCGTTCGTTTCCCTATTCTTCCGTATTGCCCACGGTCCTGGGGGGATCCTCAGGATTCGGCCGTTTGCTCGCGCACGGCAGGTCCGTGTTGCGCCGGCCGGCGGCGACCCCGCCGGCGGCATTCCACTCTGCACGCCGCGGGCGACCCAGAATGTCGGCGCCACCCCAACACACTAATTCTGTGTGTCTGTGTGCGTGTGTGTGTGTGTGTGCGTGTGTGTGCGTCGCCCCCCCCAGGGGCGACGCGCGCACCGAGGCGTGGCGGGGCGACGCCGCTCGGGAAGCGATCTACTACAAGGTCGGATTGCCCCGTGTTCGGGTCGGACGCGCGCCGCCAAGGAGGACGTGTATAGTACTCCAGATTTCGTAATAAAAGGGAGGGGGTCTCAACCCTCCCAGACGAGAAGTTTTAGACCCCCCCCCTGGGAGAACCCTCCAAAACATCGTCCCCAGACCCCCCCAGGCCCTCCAAGATAGCCTGGAAGAGACCCCCCCCCCCCGAAACGAGACCCCCCTCCCTTTATGACGAAATCTGGAGTACTCTTATGTCTGTGTGCGCCCCAAACAAGTTTGGACGCTTCGGAAGCGGCCGCTCGCTCCAGGTGGAACGCTCCCCGCGGCGTCGGGAGCCAGCGCCGAAGTCGGCACGAGCGCGGGCCCGACGGTGGCCGAGCGGGGGGGCGCGGGTCTCGAGCCGTCGCCCTCGCGCCCGCGGCCTGCCGGAGAGAGCGGACGCCCACAGCCACAGCTGCTCGTCGTGGAGAGGTCCTTCGTCGCCACGGCTGGGCTCATGATGTTCCAGCCTACCTCAGCCTTGCTCAACAGACACAGTTTCGAGCACCAGAAGAAAGCACCGAATCTCTACGGTTTTCACGTATCGGGCCCCGGGAGACACTCGTCCGACACTGTCTCGACGCTCTCTCGACACTTTTCCGGGTGCTCGAACATCATCTCTGGGATGTGGTCCTGAAGTACGATGGGAGCAACAGAAGACCGGATGCTCCTCGGCATGCTCACGGGGGTCCCAGCATAACAGGCGATCGCGAACATTCCAGGGCATAAGAAACGCCCCCACCCTGGTTTGCGAGGGGCTGTGCGCTGAAACTCCTGTGGGCTGTCAGGGTAAACCCTGCGTGGTGTGCGGCGTCCTGGCGGCTCTCTAGGCTGTGGGGGTTCCCAGAAGGTTTACAGACCACGCACTTGTAATCCAGGGCACGGTCGTTTTTCTCATCCCTCAGAGCATGGATCAGGGGGGCGTGGACGAGCGACGGGTCCCGTTTCCATGGGGAAACCGCGGATGGCCGCCGCCGGGCGAGGCGGCACCGGCCGCATTTTGGGGAGGGCCCCTCCTCCGACCCCCGATTCACGGATTTGGCGACCGTGCGCCAAAGCCATGGATCGCTGATCCATGCTTGCGCGCCCCCGAACATATGCACCACCACCCCCACCGCCTTCACCCCCTCCCTCTCCCATGGAAGAGGAAAGGAACACGAGGGTAATGGAGGGAGGAGGGGTCGACGTGGTGGTGGTGCATATGCGTGGGGCCCGCCATACTGGTCGGAACGCACCCTAGAAGAGGTCTGGGGAGCAGCGGTTTCTGTGTGCTCTTGTTCCCCCCAGACGCGTCCACCGCCCAGGGAGCCGCTTTTCCTGGACCTCGGCAGGCGGGTGCGCGCGGTACTGTTCCACCTCCGCTGGGGGCCAGGTACGAACGGCATCCGATGTCCCCCACGGGTGCGGTAGCAAATCGTGCGAGCCTGGTATACCCTCTCATTTCTGTCTTTAGCGTCGACTAGCGTCAGGGAGGGAATGAGATAGCACCGATTCAGCGTCGGTCAGCGTCGATTCAGGGTCGAACGGCGTCGATCTAGCGTCGACGAGCGCCGATTCGCAAGGGCCAGCAAGATGGCATGGGAGGCTCCCACGAGTTGCCATTTCCATGGGCTCCTGTGCCCTGGGGGATCGGTCCCCCCAGGTGGCTCCGTCCTCGCACTCTGACCGATGTCGGCCTTGACGTCAGCTCTCTTTCTCTCTCTTTCTCTCTCTCTCTCTCTCTCTCTCCCTCTTTTTTTGTTTCTCTCTCTCTCTCTTTCTCTCTTTCTCTTTTTTGTTTTCTCTCTCTCTCTCTCTCTATATATATATTCTGTATTCGTCTCCGCTGTCGTCGCCGTGCCTGCCACGCCCGCATGAGGTTTCACCTTCTCTCGCTGCCGCAGTGTGTGATGCCCTTCTGGGGAGGAGGAGCTGTAGGAGGAGGAGGAGGATGCAGGATGCAGGAGACAGGAGGAAGGCATCCACAGCCACAACAATAACAAGCACAGGGACGACGATGACAATTACACATTCAACCTAAAGAGATTTTCATGCGGGGCCTTCCCGGTGGAGAAATTTGAAGATTCGTGGGTGTACCACCCCCAGGTATTCTCCCTGACTGATTGTCGGCCAGTGGTCTTGGCTATCTCAGTGCGCGCGTGGTCGGGGTAAGCCTTTGAGACGTATTCTGGATCCTGTCGCCAAGCCGCACATTGCGCTGTCACCCGGGATGGGCTGCTGGGTCTGCGTAGCCTCCCTTCTTCCTGACAACCCTCTGCCTCCTTCTTCTCCTCCTTCTCCTCCTTAATGTCCTCTGCTTGCCGCACTCCTCCTTCTCCGTCAGTGGTTGTTTTGGCTTCGCGCTCACACTTCATTGGGGCATTGTGCAGCTGAGGGTCCGGTCATATACGCCTGGGTGCCATGGAGGAGGGCTGTAACATCGCTCGCCAGTCCGAGGAAGTCGACGCACTGCAGGCAATCTACGCCGACGATGGCGAATTCGAGCTGTTGGTCGCACCCTCCACGGGTGGTGGGGAGGTTGTCTTCAGAATACGAGCGTCGGTTGTCTCCGACGGATGTTTCGTGCAAGTGACGCTGCCGTCCGGCTATCCCGTGGACGACAGCCCCAGGTTTGCGTTCCATGGCCTGAGGGCGAGCCATGCCTCGCAGTTGGCGGAGGCCCTTGCTGCGAATGCGCAGGATCTTCGAGGAGAGGAGTGCGTGTTCAGTGTCTTGCAGTCCTTGGAGGACTTGGCCTCTCGGATCGATGGCCTTCGCGATGATGCGGGGCTCGGGGAGAAAGTCCCCAGCGGCGTGGCAGTCGCAACCCAGGCACCAGCCGAGTCTGGCAAGTGGTCTTGGGCTGCGGGCTCGGGTGCCGACACCGTTCTGAAAATCAGCGTCAACTCGGGGCCGAAGGTGAAGGCGACCAGGATCACGAACCTCTCCGAGCTCAGGCGGGTGGGTACTTCCCCGTGCCTTTGCATCGACGTGGCGCCGTCACGAAACACGGAGAACTACGAGCTGGCCGTGCTGCTCGGGAGCTGTGCGGGCGTGCCGGAGCAGGCCGTGGAGTTCGTGGCGGGCAGCAGGAAGGAAAAGGCGAGCGGCGACCGGCAGGTGAAGATACTCGGGCGGAGTGTCGAGGACGTCGTCGAACGCCTTTTGGGCTCGTCGTGACCTCTCGCATCCCAGAGCTCTCTCCCCCGAAAAAAAAATGTCTGGCCGCTCAGGAGATGAAGGGGAACTTGGGGATGCGCTTCTCTCGGGGGCAACGATAGGGGGGGACAGGCACAGGGGGGGGCGCAACGACGCCCACTCGCCCATTGATCGCCGATAGGGGCCCGACAGCCCTAGGCCCGCCCAGGAAGGCGCGGACTCACTATTCGGAGCCAATCGCCGATCTATCGGCGACGTATCGCCGATTCTAGGTCGATGCCCCCCCCCTTTGCCAGTCCCCCCCCTATCGTTGCCCCTCACTCTCTCGAGGATGGAGGCTCCCCTCCATCGCATAGATCCCCTCTGTTCAGTCGGGCCCCAGTTCGGCGCTCCAGTCGAAGGCCCCGCGAAGGCGGGGAGGGGGGTCGCAGAGGCCTCCCCCTCCGCAGATCCCCGCCCTCGCCGGGCGGCGCCTCTGGCCATGCGCGAGCAGGGCGCGGCCCGCCTTGGGGATTGGGGGAGGCGGCGCCGTGGCGCCGAGCACTCGAGGTGGAGGGGGGTGGGGGAGGAGAGGGGGGGAGGGGAGGGGGGGGGGGAGGCGGAGGCGGAGGAGGAGGAGGAGAAGAGGATAAGGAGGAGGAGGAGGAGGAGGAGGAGGAAACAGGAGGAGGAGGGGAGGAGGAGAGGAGGAGGCAGGAGGAGGAGGAGGAAGGGGACGCGAGGGGGGGGAGAGGGAGACGGAGGTGGGTTTAAAGGCAGGGGGGGAGGACTGGCCCTGCCTCTGACCGAAGGCGTCTAGGACATCCTGCCGAGCGTCCAGGGGGGGCGGCGCGGTCCGTCTGCCTGTGGGCGCCGCGCTCTGCGCACGCCGCCCGTCGCACTGACGAGGGGGAGTTTAGCGGGCCCTGGAAATGACAGGGTCCACTCCCTCCTCCTCCTCGTCGTCAGCAGCACCAGCATCAGCATCAGCATCAGCATCAGCATCATCATCGTCATCATAATCATCTTAATCTTCCTCATCCTCCTCCTCCTCCTCCTCATCATCATCATCATCAACATCATCATCCTCATCCTCATCATCATCATCATCATCATCATCATCATCATCATCATCATCATCATCATCATCATCGGCGTCATCGTTGTCGTCATCATCAAGCCCTGGAAACGACAGGGCCGTTGTTTACCGGCTCCGTTTTTGCCGTTCTTGTTGCCGGCTCCGTCGTCGTTGTTGTTTCCCGGATCCACCTTTTTTTTCTGGTGCTGGTTCCAGTCCCAATCCCGAAGCCTCTTTTGTTGTTGCTTAGTGGTCGCCGTTTCTTTACCGCTTCCTTGTTCAAGAGGCTTTCCGAAAACGGTGAAAAAACGGCCCTGTCGTTTCCGGGGCCCACTAAGAGAGTGACATGGAGGAAGAGGAAGAGGAGAAGGAGAAAGGAGGACCAGACTGAGCCCAAAGTCATTATCGTCAGAACCATCCTTCCGACCCACTTGAGACAGGATAGGTTGGCTCTTCCAGTGCGCCGCCTTTTGGCGGGATGGGTGCTGCGAAACCCGAAGGAGAAGAAGGATTACCAGAGTCCTGTTGGCCGGATGGGTGCTGGGGAACCCGAAGGAGACGAAGGATCGCAAGAATCGGCGGAGAAAGATGCACACAAACGTAGATTTTCGCCGGCCAGCGCGGATGTCTTGTTTCGGTGCTTGGCCTCACCCTGGCGGCGCCGCCCCACAGTCCGACAGGGTCGCGAGGAGAAGGACCTGGCGAAGGGTGCCCTGGTGCCCTTTTACCCGCACAGCTTCCGCCAGTCCTTCGCCACTATCGCTGGCCATTCTCGTCCAGAAGGATTCGGCCTGGCCGTCCGAGGCACCTGCGCCCTTGCCGCAGGTCCTGTGATACTGTCGGCCCCTGCTTTTTGTCCACCGTGCGAAGCGCCCCCCCCCCCCTCCCCCCCGGAAATCACCACCCACCAAACCACCCCAACCCAACCCGAAGGCTCCAAATTGCCCTCCATTTCCAGTGGGGGGGGGTCGGGGGAATGTTGAGAAGACACATATGAAACCAGTACCCCCCCCCACAACCCGAAATTCGCGTCTTCGGGTTGGGTTGGGGTGGTCTGGTAGGTAGTCAGGTGATGGGCCTGTTTTCCACCACCACCACCACCACAAGTTGCAGGGGGGAAGGAGGAGGCGGACGAGGAGGAGGAGGACGAAGCGGAGGAGGAGGAGGAGGAGGAGAAGGAGGAGGGGGAGGAGGAGGAGGAGGAGGCG
>CAUYUJ010014846.1:348869-372801 GCA_963575745.1 Prorocentrum cordatum | reverse complement strand
GCGATGTCACGGCAGCGGCTCGCGCACGCCCTGGCTCCCCCTCCCTTGACCCAGCCTCGGCCTCACGCAGAGGAGGGTCGGGGGAGGGGGGGAGGGCTCCTCAGGAGCGCCGCTGCTTCTCAGAAGGTCCTGAGAAGCCCCCCCCTCCCTCCCCCCCTCCTGCGCGCCGCGAGCAGGCTGTCCAGACCCAAGCGTCCCTTCGCTGTGGCGTAAACACGGCGGGAGATGCTTTGACGCCTTTCGACTTGTGGGGGGCCCTCACCGCGTCCTGGGGCCGCCACGGCACGGATCGGGGTGCGAAGCCGGCCCCGCGGAAAAGGTCCAGACATCCCAGGCAGTCACGCTGCGAACGAGCCACGGAAGGAGCGTCCGACCGCACGGTCTGTCGCCGCACTGTTCCGGGGCTCCAAAAGGATCTTGTACTACATGTTCGGGTCGCTCGGGCGTCTCCATAGAGGCACCGAGCGCGTTCCACTGCTCGCACACGGCCCAATCGCAGACGCCCGAAAAAACACATGTCTGATTCGGTGTGATTTTTCGTAGATCCCCCCGGCGGATGCGGGCCCTTTGCGAGCCGTCACTTCGCGAGTAGTGGAACGCGCTCGTCTACAGAGGCACATCTCGGGCGAAGAGAATTATGCACATGCACCGATCCTGGCAATGCCCATCTTTGACCCAGGATCGGTGCATATGCCTTCCTGGCCAAGGTAGGAGGACGTATGCACCGATCCTGGGCTCAGGATGGGCCTGGCCAGAATCGGTGCATGTGCATAGTTCTTCTTCCTCTAACATCGTCCTAGCGCGGCTTTCTGCGTCCCATCCTCAGGGCTTGGGCGCCTGACGCCGGCCGCAGCGGCGGGCCCGGCGGCGGGGGCGGCGCCCACGCCCACCTGCTGCGGCCGCTGTCGGTGGACAGCCAGAGAGGGCGCCCGCCGGGGGGGGGGGGGGATCGAGTCAGGGGCAGTAACGGGGGCGGATTCGGAGGAGGAGGAGGAGGAGGCGGAGGAGGAGGAGGAGGAGGAGGAGGAGAAGGAGGAGGAGGAGGAGGAGGGGGAGGAGGAGGAGGAGGAGGAGGAAGAGGAGGGGGAGGAGGAGGAGGAGGAGGAGGAGGAGGAAGTGGTACCCATACCTCTATACCCCCTCGCGCGTTTCCCCTTTTTGGGCCTCCTGGGCGGCCCTCGTCGCCACCGCCGGATTCGCCTCGAAGTCCTGGTCAGAACGCACCCCGGGAGAGGTCCAGGGAGCAGCGGTATCGATACCTTTTGGTCTTCCCAGGAATCGAGTCAGGGGCAGCGACGGGGGCGGGACGAGCGCAGGGGGGACCACCGCGGGGGATAGGATCGGAGCGGGCGGGGGGGGGGCATCGAAGGGAGGGCATCCATCGAGAGCGGTGCATCGAGGGGGGGCATCCATCGAGAGCGCGGCATCGAGGGGGGCATCGAGGAGGGTCCCCCTTGTCGCTCGGGACAGCCTCGCAATCGGGCTCGGGTCCCACGAGGGACAGGGCAGGGGAGCCGCCGATGGGATCCCGAGGGGTGGGGGATTCCGTAGCTCCGAGGGTTCGGGGCAGCTCTGCGGTCTTCGTCCCGCATGCCTCCCCCCTCCGTTCTGTGATCGGCCACTTCGTCTGCGTCGCCGCCCCTCCCCCGATCCGTCCTCTGCCTATGCCCTCTGGCTTCGCCGCCTGCGGGCTTGTCCGTCTTTCCCACTCTTCGATCTTAGATCGCCACGGATTTTTTCCCCTGGTCTTGGCATCGCTCGGACGTGTGCATTTTTTCTCGGCGTGAAGCATCGAGGACCATCCTGGACCATCGAGCAACAAAAAAAACACACGAAACCGAAAAACGCACAGGAAATGGACGTCCGAGCGATGGCAAGGTTTAGGTTGATGCACCATAGCCGCTTTGGTTCAAGATCCGTCACTCTGAGCGCGAGCAAATCTCCGATCCACAGCTTCTGGCCAGGGTCTCTCGTCGTCTGCCCTCCACGCGATGACGTCCACCGATGAGCTCAAGGCGCTGAAGCAGAACATGTCGCCGGTCGTCGCCTGCTGCTGCTACGAGCTGTCGTGCACCGCCAGCCAGGCCATGGACCCGCCGCTCATGGGCAGCTTCAAGGTCTGCTGCTGCGCGGGATCCGTCGCGCTCGAGTGCTGCTGCATCAGCTGCGAGCCGGACCCCTGCTGGTCCGAGGAGCGCGGCTGCTGCGAGATCGCGGCCAAGATGCTCTGCTGCTACACGGAGACGCAGTTCCCCCCGGGCAAGGACATCGGGTGCGGCTGCTGCGGGATTGCATTCTGCCGCACGAGCGACGACGCGCCTCCGGCCGAGGAGTGAGGGGCTCCCGCTCGGGGCGCGTGCTACACGCACGAATCGTTTGATGCCATGGTGTACACTTTCTCTTGTACTTTCCTGGCGACCGTCTGTTGTAATGACGACCTGTTTGCGAGTGCTGCGTGGGATGTCGGGCTCTGCTGGCCACTGTCTGCAGCAAAGATGCCTGCCTCCGAGCTATAAACAGCTTTGGTGCATGCACTTGTGTCTTCTCTTTATCAGGGGTAATTCGCCTGCGAAATCTGAACTCTACCCTATCAACGGTTCATGCAACTCGATAGGCGGCGGGGGCAGGGTTCGGAATTCGTCGGACTCTCGTCCAGATCTGGACCTTCCCCCCGCCTCCCATCGATTCAGGCTGATCGAAGGTCGCGTGCTGTAAGTAGGGTTCGGATGTTGCCACATGGGATTGTATCTACCCACAAACGCGCACTCATCGCCGGTAGGGGCCTGATAGCCTATCCCACCAGGGAACGCGCGGTTTCGCCATTGGGGGCCTCGAGGGGGGCGGCGGCGGCGGACGGTCGGCTCCGATCCGCTGAGCGTTTTTCTTCTTCTTTGTCGTCTTCTTCTGCTTCTCCTTCTCCTTTTTCTTTTTCTTCTTCTTTTTCTTGCTCTGGGAGGTTTGAGGATCGCGCCGCATCGCCGATGCATTTGTGACACAGCTCGATGTGTAGCCCGATGTCTCGACGCCGACGTTGCCGATGCATCGGCGATGTGGGGCGATCTTCCGACCCCGTCCACTTCGATGCCGCTATGGGCGGCCGTCAGCGGAGGCCGGGGTTTCACGTTGGGTCGAACGTTGCCGTCCACGGGATTCCTCAGGAGTGGAAGAAAACACACAGACACAATCAATCGTGGACTCCCAGGAAAATGTTGGAAAATATGGGAAGTGGGGGGGAAGACGAACCTCCAGAAAATATAGGGGAATACGGGGAATCCTGGGATGCGTGTCTGTGTGTGTGTGCGTGTGTGTATTTACTTGTGTATCCCTGGGCCCCTTCAATTCTGTCGCCGGTTGCCAGGCAAGCAGCTTTCGCTGGCGCGTCTGGGGGGGGGAGACTCCGCTGCTGGCCCTCGTTCGGGCAGGTCGAGCCCTGCCGAGGCGACGAGGAGGTCCTCTCCGAGGGGCCTTGCTCTCAGTATAGTCTAACCGATCCCCATCTCCATCCCCTTCGAGACCCCCATCAAATTACCACCCCAGTTGGGGATACACTCCTCGAAACCCGAAGAGAACGGCCTATATCCCCATCTGGGGGGGGGGGGGGGGGAAACGGCCAGCGGGGCCCAGGGGGGCCGGGGGGGGGGGGGGGGGGGAATCGGCCAGCGGGGCCCAGGCCACGCCGCTGGGGGTGGGGATCGGTGAAACGATACTCGTGCGCAGCAGGCTTCGTGCACGAAGCTTGCCTGCCTTGTCTTTCCGATGGATCGGGCCGAACGAAAGGGGGGGATTGGGAAAGGGGGGGTTACGAAATTTGCTGCGTGCAGCTGGTTTCGGCCCCGCCGAGGGGCCCACATTCCTCGGCGCGTGGCCGCCTCCGGCGCCGGGAGGCGCCGGGAAAATCAGCTGCGCGAGCTGCTTGAGCCTGTTTTTCTTTAGATCCAGGCAAGCTTACTTGCATGGCGTTCGCCCCCCCCCCCCCTCTCCCCCCTCGCCCCTCTTCAATCGAACACGAGCGTGCAAGTGCCTTTCGACTTGCGTGATTTCCGCACGTCGAATTGTTTTCGGCTTGCTTCAGACCAGCCCCCCCCCCCCCCCGTCCATGCAAGTAAACTTGCCCGAATCCAAAGAAAAACAGGCACCTTCTCAAACCCCGCCCCTTTGCTGTCCCCCCCTTTCGCCCGACCCGAATGGACACTGGCACCAGGGCATGGCGGGGGCCCGCGGGAGCCGCCGTGTGCGGCCGGCTTCGGCCGAGCCGCCGGAGGGCCCTTCCGTGGCGTGGTGGCGCGCGAGGCGCCGGGAGGCGCCAGAGAAGTCAGCCACGTGATGCTCCTCCGCCCCCCTCCTGCTCCTCCCCCTCCTCCTGCTCCTCCTCGTCCTCCTGCTCCTCCCCCTCCTCCTCCTCCTCGTCGTCCTCCTCCTCCTCCTTTTCTTCCCTCCGCCTCCTCCTCCTCCTCCTCCTCCTCCTCCTCCTCCTCCTGCTCCTTCTCCTATACCCTTCGAGCCTGCCCGATTATGGGCCACCGCCGCAAACCCACAGCGCGGAAGCAGCGCGGAAGGAGGTAAGCAACACACCCGAAGCGCCAGCATTGTTCGAAACATGTGGCCGAAGAAGTACCGACGGCTATCACGATGGCGAACCCAACCAGCAAGCGTACCGATAGGAACAATAGTGCAAGAAGGATGACTGAGTGTACTTCATACACTGCGCAACGCAACACGCATACACCTGCGCAACGCAGCAGCACACATTTTGCGCAACGCAACAGCATATGCGAAACACCCAAGAGCACTACGCATGGGGAACGGGGAGACCTTTACTCAGCCCCTTCACGCCCCCCTCACCTCCCCTCTCCTCCCCCACCTACGCCTGACGCTCCCCTCCGTGGAAGCGCCAGATCCGCAAACGTGCTCTGGCATGTCAGAGTCGACGAACGAACAACACACACCCATACCCATAGGGAGGTCGATGGGAGGAGGACTGGTTATGGGTATGGGTGCGGGTTGTCGGACCCTGGGGAACGCTCCCGTTCGAGCGGGGACCCCTATCCGACAACACGCACCCATAGCCCTCTCCGATCCCCCTATGGTTATGGGTGTGTGTTGTCGGTTCGTCAAGAGTCCTCTCCCGCATCCCAGTTTTCAGCACCTCCTGCTGCTATGGCAGCGCTGCAGCACGTGGCACGGCACACCTTTTGAGCCGCCCTCCGTGCGGCTGGAGCCCCGCCGCCTCCCCCAAGCGGAGCCCCCCCTCCCATTGGCTCGAGCTCGGCATCGCTCGGACGTGTGCATTTTTCCTTCGGCGAGGGCACTTGAGGAACATCCTGGATCATTTGGCGAAAAAGCCACGCACGACACCAACAAAAAACACAGGGAATGGACGTCCGAGCGATGGCGAGGGAGTGGGCCAATAAGCTGCCGCCCGCTCTCTCGACGCTCGACGGGGTGCACCGCCGCGCCGACGCGTCAGATATCCGGCTAGCTGCGGCAAACCCCGCCGCGGGGCCTCTTCAACAGCGCAGCAGCACGACATTTGAAGGTCCAACGCTTCGCGGGGCCCCTCCAGCGCTTCGGCACCCCCGCTGCCGCCCGCCGGGCTCCTCTCGCCACGGCGTGCCGCACTGAGCGCTTCGCCCCGCACCAGATTATGCTCTCGACTCGTTTTGTTGCCTTCGCACGTGGCACAGCCTGCCCCTGCTTGCTCGGCGTCCGACTCGCTCCGTGCGCCCGCGAACCAAAACAACTAAGTCCCACCAGCCCATACAGGAACGATGTCCAGGGAAGCTGCCCTTTTTGCTAGGGAGCTTGGCATCCGTTGAAGGGCTCGAGGAGCTTCCCTGGGCCAGAGGCTTCTCCTCGGATTTCTCTCGGAGTCTCTTGGGGGGCCTCCCGGGGGCGTCTTGGGGGGGCCTCTTGGCGGCTCTTACCGGGCCTCTTGGGGCGTATTGGGGGCATCCTGCGGGCCTCTTGGGATGTCTTGGGGGCTTTTTGGCGGCCTTCAGAGCTTCTTGGGGCGTCTCGAGTGCCCCCTGGAGGTTTCTTGAGGCCTCTTGGGGGCCGCTTGGGGACCTCTTGGGAGGCCTCTTGAGGGACGCTTCACGGAGCTCTTGGGACGATTTGGGGGACTCTTTGGGTTTTTCTGCCTTGGAGCTATCGTGCAGGCCTCTTGGGCCAGTTTTGGCGGTCGCAAGCAGGTAAGAACCTAAATGTAAATGTCCTTCGAACACCTAGGGATCATCAATGTTTTTGCCTTTCCGGGCTCCTGGACGCCTCTTGGAGCCCTCCTGGGCCGTCGTGGAGGCCTCTTGGGCTGTCTTGAAGCCGTGTTGGGAGCCTCTTGAGCGGTCTTGGGCAATCTTGGGCCGTGCTGGTGTCATCTTGACCGCCTTGGAGGCCGTCTTGGAGGTCGTTTTGGCCGTCTTGAGAACGAAAACGCCGCATGGCAAGTCACGGGGGTCGGATTCGGAGGGGTGCGTGGTGCGACGAAGGGACGGCCCTAGAAACCTCACCAGACAACAAAACAGAAATTTAACACGCTCATCCCGTACAAGCACGCTGGCGAAGCGCACCCCTCGCCCGATGAGACGGCCTGTGCGCACCGCGCACCGTTGGTAACTAGTTCCGAGTCGCTGCGGGGACCCGCTGGCGCGCGCCGAGATGCCACGCCGACGCAAGACCGACGCAGCCGCGATGTTCGGAGGTGTCGCCGACGCCACGCGCGCCCACTGCGTGCACGGCGAGGTTGGGCACGGGTCTTCAGGGCAGCGCGTGGAGAAGATCCGCGGACGAGATGTATGCATCACTGGCAGAGGGCACGTATTTCTTCAGGGCTTCAAACATTGCGCACTACAAACCGCCCGAGCCGGAGGAGGAGGGGAGGAGGAGGAGGAGGAGGAGGAAGAGAAGGAGGAGGAGGAGGAGGAGGAGGAGGAGCACAACACTGTGCGGTGCATGGACGCCGCTCTCGTACCTCATCCTTTCATCCCCCTCGCGTCCCCTTCCCCGCCGCGCATCGTTACGTCGATCTTGCTCTGGTCCCATTGCGCGGCGCGCGCAAGGGGATGGCGGCAGGGGGGGGACCTTTGAGACGGCGGGGGTGGGGCGAGGAGGAGGAGGAGGAATAATAATAATAATGATAATAATAATATACGAATAGTGCGAAGAATAAGAATAATAATAATAAGAAAAAGTAACATAAGCTGACGCGTAATAATATTAATAATTTTAGTCGTAATAATATTATTAATAAGAGTACTATTGATAATAATAATAAGAAGAAGAACAAGAAGACGAATCAGAATAATAAGAATAATAAGAACACGAAGAAGAGGAGGAGGAGGAGGAGGAGGAAGAGGAGGGGGAGGAGGAAGAGGAGGCAAAGGGGCAGGAGGGGCAGGAGGAGGAGGAGGAGGAGGAGGAGGGGGAGGAAGCCCCGCCTGGCTTCGAGGGGCAGTTTTGGAAGCCCCCAGGCCCTTCCGGGAACGCCTCCGCTGCCTTCCGTCAGGCCTCCCCCCCCCGCCTCCTCCGGAGGCCCCCCCCCCTCGCCGCCGCGCCCTCTTGTGCGCGCCGCCGGGAGGCGTCGACGGTGAGCCCCCCCCCCCCGAGCAGCAGAGCCGCGCTTCGGGGGAATGCCCAAAAGTAGTCCAGCAATTGTCCAGGGACGATCTTTGTGAGACAGTATTAAGAGTAGTCCAACGTAGCCCAAAGCAGTCAAAACTCCATAGTCTGGAGACAGTAGTCAAAAGTAGTCAAACAACCATCTGTGATTATCTTTGAGCATTTGTTGACCCTTGCTTGTTTGTCGTCCAAAATCCGCCTGTAGGGGGACATGCCCGACCTAAGCCTTGGCCCGTCCCGGCGTGCCCTTCTCTTCCAGCCACAGGCGGGGGGGGAGGCCATTGGTCGTTGATCACCGAGCGCGCTCCCCTACACGCAAAGTTCCAACTCGCAAGCGTCCGAAACACGCAAGCTCGCGTCGATGTAATGGATCGTAAATCCCCCACAGCGGACTCAGGCCATTTACGAGTAGTGACTTTGCGAGTCGTTGAACGCGCTTGTCGAGTTGAAAGTAGGTATTTTGGGATCCCCAGATCCCAATCTACTCTAAGCGCCTTTCTGCTTCAGGAGGCGGGCGGAAACCCAATCTATTTCCAACGCCTTCCTAATTCATGTTTCTACCTACTTCATCCGACCGATGGGTATGGGTTATGGGATGCTTTTTAGAAAGAGGCTGGTTCTTCGAAGGCGCGGGCTTCATCAACAGATGTAAGGCCGGCGCCGTTTAAGGAGCAGCCTCTGTCGAAGAAGCCTATCCCCCCTCGCGTTACCCCCGTCGCCGCCAACCTTCTCTGCCCACCCGTCACAAAAGTCATCGAGATACCGCTGCAACGGCAAGATACGTATGCGGAGTCCTCTTGGAGGCGGCGGCTACTGGCCCGCAGCGCAGGGTCTGGCGCCGACTCCAAATGGCCCTTGCGTGCGTTCCGACCAGTTTGAAATCCAGCCGTGGCGTCGGGAGAAAAGCCTCCGGGAGGCCGACGAGAAGGCGCCCCAGAGATTCCCCGAGCCTCGAAGAGCTCGGTCCTCGCAGCCCCCCCCCCACGGCGGAGAGGCACAGTCGGGGCGCTGAAGAAAGAGCCCTTTTCGTTGGGGAGGGGCTCGGTGCTCCTCGATCGTCTCAAAGTTTGCCCCGGCTTTTCCCGAGGGCTTCCACAGGACATCGAGGTTGAACTTCTGGGAAAAAGGGGGCCTCGCTCTCCTCATTTGGGGTTCCTTGGGTCAACGCCTCGGCTGTGCGGTCGTGGGCCTCTCCCGCAGCTCCCGCGCCTCCTCTCCCTCAGAGCGTGAATTACCTACCCCGCTTTCGCTTCCAGGCAAAACCAAGCCATACCACGCGCCTCCTCGTCAAGCGGCCTGACCAGTACAGGCTGCAATTTGGCATCGTTTGGTATTTCTTGGAAGCGAGGGTGGTCAAAAGCGAGGTAGGTTTGTTTTCCCCTAACTCCCTCTCTTCCCTCGCGCGGGGGGGGCGGCCCGCGGGGCGTGGGGGGCGGGCGGGCCCAGGGCGTGGTCCGTCGACCTGAGCAAGGGCGGGAACCCGCTGGAGTCGCCGCTCGCGCCGCCGAGCCCCGGCGCGGCGGAGCGCCAGGAGGAAGGCTCCGAGCGGTCGAAGATCGGGGGCGGCCAAGAGGGGGAGGAGGACTGGGGGTGGACAGAACCCCCAACAGTGACACGTCGATTAGTGAATTGTCCGTTTTCGGTTCTCGAGATGGCGCCGTTGCCGTTATTTCCCTGGCTTGCGCCCGCCAGGTTTTGGCTTCAGGTCGTTTTCACTAAACCACGTTTTACTAAAGGGGGTTCTGTCCATCCCCCGGGAGGACTGGGGGGGGGGACGCCACGGCGGGGGCCATGAGATCTCCCACAGATTTCGTGGCGCCCCTCTTTGTTTCATGACGTCCCCGCCCCCCCCCCCCCCATGGGCCGCGCACATGCCGCCGGCCATGATTTGCGCCCCCCCCTCTTGGACGCCCCCATCTTGGCCGCCCCCGAGAAGATGAAGAAGAAGATGAAGCAACTGCACAAACATACACTTTTGGAGCTCCTCTCGGAGTTCTTGGATCTGCTCTGGAACCCCCTTGGCGGCGCCTCTGACGCCGCCCTTGGCGCGTTCCGCGCGCAAGGAAGTGGGTCCAGCCCGAATCGAAGAAATCCGCGCGGACCTCCAAGCATCTATGTTTGTGCCGTTCTTTACTCCTCTAAGCAAGGGTCGCCAATCGACGCGAGGCGGGCGGAGGGCTCGCGACGTCTCGTCGTCTGCTCAGCTAAGGAGCCAGGGGATTCGTTGATGGAGTTGGTAAGCATGCGCGCCAGAGCCCTGCAGCTCGTGAGTCCAAGTTGACTGAGCACTGGGCTCCCTCGGCCGTCCGGACGACGTGGTGCATACTCGAGCCTCGGCACGGTGGAATGCCACGGGGAAGGTTCTCTTCAGGTGAAACGTTCAGGGTGGCTCAGGTTCTCGGAGGTCTTCAAGGGATAGTTGCCACCCCGTCATCGTCATCGTTGTCCTCCTCCTCCTCCCTTGCTCTTTCCCTCCTCCTCCTCCTCTTCCTCCTCCTTCTCCTCCTGCTCCTCCTGCTCCTCCTCCTCCTCCTCCTCCTACTCCTCCTCCTCCTCCTCCTCCTCCTCCTCCTCCTCCCCCTCCTCCCTCCTCCTCCTCCTCCTCCTCCTCCTCCTCCTCCTCCTCCTCCTCCTCCTCCTCCTCCTCCTCCTCCTCCTCCTCCTCCTCCTCCTCCCCCTCACTCCACCTCCCTCCCCCACCACCTTCCCCGTCACAGGCCCCCGAGCGAGGTGTTCGGACGTGTTCGTTGGTTCTCGGAGGTCTTTCGGCCTCGGGGCCCAGCACCTGCGCTGCCCTGCCGAGGGCGTTGCCGGGGGGGCCCGGCTCGTCGCGAACGGCCGCCAGAGACCCGATTCGTGCCCCGAAAGCGGATCCTTTCGGAGGCCACATCAGGGGCGAGAGTGAGGGCAGCACACCCCTCCCCCACCCCCAGCCAGGACCCCCACGCCAGACCTGGTGATGCAGGGGGTATCGGCTTGGGGCGAAGGTGGTGCTTTGGCCACCACGAATGTCGAAAACAATTGAGTACCCAACCCCGCACTCAGCCAGGACCCACAGGCTCACCAGGTCGAGAGTGTGGTCCTGGCGGGGGGGGGGGGCCAGTTGTGCTGCCCTCATGGTTAGACTCAGGGGAGGAATGCATCGACCCCCAATCGCCCATTCGTCGCCGAAAGGTGCCTGATGAATCACCCCGCCAAACGCCAAACGCTGCGTTGTCGCTGTCGGGGGCCCATGGCCGATCTATCGGCGATGTATCGCCGATTCCAGCTCGATGCCGCCGCCTCCCTGAGCCCCCCCCTTAATGCCCCCCCTTTTCCCAAGGCGGCCGTTCCCTGAGAGCTTGACGGGGGGGGGTTCTCAAATCGACTCGCGGGGATGTGCCGGATGCGGCGAGGGAAAATCCAGGTGACTCGAGGCAGATGCAGGGAAACGTGGGCAAGCCTGGAGAGTTCGTTGAAACCCCAGCGTGTGTGTTAGGGGCAGCCGAAGTCGTTAGACCCTCAACGAGCCGAGCCGCGAGCAAGCTAAGACGTTCAAGCTGGACGGTGCAAGCACAGTTGCGCAGCTTCTTGACAGCGTCTGGCTGACATGCTCGTCCTTGGCTGGGCCCTTCTGAGCCAAACTGACTACTGACGATGTGCATGCCATCGACGAGTAATCAACTGCACAAGCATAAGCGTTTGGATGTCCGCGCGGATTCTCGCAGATGGGCCTTGGTCCATGTTGGTCCCCCCTCTGGCACCGCCCCTGGCGCGCGGAGCGTGCCAGGCAGCAGCGCCCACCTTCGATCCAAGCACTCGACGCGGACCTCCGAGAGTATGCGACGCCTTCCCTCTCTCCGATTCGCAAGAAGGGGGGTGTGCAGCCCGTCGCGCCCGCCATTCTTTCGCGCGGGCGCCGCCCGGCCTGCGGCCCGAGGTGCTGCAGAGCGCTCGCGTCTCCGGCCCGCCCAGCCTGGCGCGCCTCCTGAAGGCGCCGCGCAGGCTCTCGACTCGGCGCAGCGCGCTGCTCGGGAACGCCCGGGCTGCCCGCTCGCACCGCTGTCGCCGCCCGCAGTTGCACACGCAGCGCCGCCGGCGACGCCAGCCTTGCTCGACACAGGGCGCATGTGGGATGACTCTGCTTCCGAAGATGGCGATCTGTAAGATTCCGAGCAACGCCTTGCCGCGCCGCCCCTCGGGCGCGCTCGCTCCGAGACGCGTTGCAAAGCGCCTGCGACGCCGCAGCAGACCTCCGCTGCGAGCCACTGCTTTCTACGACGGCGACATTCGCGCAGCGCTCGGATGCCCAGGCGCAGTGTTAGTCACTGCGAGGACGGTCAACCAACATAGAGCACTCCGCGTCGACTTCATCGCGTACGAGATCACAGGCGTTTTTACGCGATGCTACCTGGGGAGCGCACGGACGCAAGACGGAAACCCTCACACAATGGACCTATTTAATAGGGCGGTACAGACATTGCGCTGCAGCACGGAGTGGGCGCTGCCCTTTGCGCGCGTGAGCCAGCGGCGGTATGCGGCGTTGCCGCTGCTTCAGAGCATGGCGGCCTCCCGCACCTTTGCGAGATCTGTTCGAGGTACACCCTCTCGACGCCAAGCTCTCTCTCGGCCCGCACACTGGAAGCAGCCATGGCGAACACGCATGCGGCAATTCATTGGCATGCTCGGCGAGGGCAGCGTATCCGTCACTGTCACGCGCAGCGCGGGCCGCGCGCGCACTGTCACGACAGCCGCGCGGCAGCACGCGGTGCGCATATCAGGCGCCCGCGTCTCCATCGCTTAAAGGCAGATGCTGCTACAGGGCGCATCTCACCAGCACAGAGCGCCGCAGCGCCCCAGGAGAGATCCGGTGTCCTGCAGAGCAGCCCGCTCGATACAGTACAGAGCAGCCCGCAGCCCGCCTACCGCACAGCAGCGGCGCCTGCTGCAGAGCAGCGGCGCCTGCTTCAACACGCCGGCCGCAGACATGAGACCGCAACGCCGGGAACCGCCACGCTGGACGCCGCGACGCCGGGACCGCACCGCCAGACCCCCAAGCCAGACGCCGCGGCGCGGGACGCGCGGCGCCAGGCCGCCAGGCCGGAGATCGCCTCCTCAGAGCCGCGTCGCTGGGCCACGCCTCGTCGCCGGCACCGCGGCGCCGGTCCGCAGGGCCGGATTCCGTGACGCTGGGTCTGGCGTCGCCGTCTTCGGCGCCGCGGCCGTCGCAGGAGTGGTGCCGTCGTTTGCCTCCCCCTTTCCCCTCGCGCCTCTCTTCCTGCGTGGCTTCTTGTCTTCGGGCTACCCCCTAGCAGCCTCATGTGGCCCTCTGTGCCAGGTATGGCATACATGGTGTTTTTGGCTCCCATTGGCAAGTGTGCTGTCGCGCCTCATCGCTTGGCAATCGGAAAACCGCACGGCTTTGAGATTGCAGAAGCGCGCATTCCCCGGAGACCAGTAATGTGGCCAAGAAAGCATGGGTAGACATGTACGCTACCTGTCGAATGTTTCGGTGTGTTTTGGTCCCATAAGCTGTTGTGTTTTCGCGACTCATCGTTTAGCAGTCGCAAAAGAGCACGGATCTGCGATTGTAGAAACGCGCGTTCCCAGGAGAGCGGTAATGTGGAGAAGTAGGCATGGGTAAAACATGTTCTACATGTGGATGTTTGAATAGTGTGTTCTTTGTCGCATAGGCCATTGTGCTCTTGCACCCCATGGTTTGGCAGTAGCAGAACCGCATGGTTTCGCGATTGCAGAAGCGCGGGTTCCTAGGAGGGCGGTGAAGTGGCGAAGAAGGCATGGGTCAGCATTTACTCGGCATGCCAATTTTTCCCTCATGCTTAGTGGGGTTCTGGTTTTCTTCACTGCCGCGTCGCACCCGCGTCTTCCTGGAACCTCCCTCCTCCCCTCCTCCCCTTCTCCTCCTCTTCCTCCTCTTCCTCCTCCTCACGCGCACAGCACAGCACAGTTCAGCACAGCTCAGCTCAGCTCAGTTCAGCTCAGCACGGCACAGCTTAGCACAGCTCAGCTCAGCTCAGCACAGCACAGCAGGGGACAGTACGGCACAGCACAGCACAACACAGCACAGGACAGCACAGCGAAGCGCAGGGGGTGGTTTTCCTATCCGTTGTGGGCTCGCAAAGCGTGGCAGGCGTGGCACTTTCTCGACGCCAGAGGGGGTGCGCAGGGGGTGGTCTCTCACCGCGGCCGCTATCCACGACACTGTTTCTCGACGCCAGAGGGGGTGCGCAGGGGGTGGTCTCTCACCGCGGCCGCTATCTACGACACTGTTTCTCGACGCTAGATGGGGGTGCGCAGGGGGTGGTCTCTCACCGCGGCCGCTATCCACGATACGACGCCAGAGGGGGTGCGCAGGGGGTGTTCTCTCACCGCGGCCGCTATCCACGACATTGTTGCTCGACGCCAGAGGGGGTGCGCAGGGGGTGGTCCCTCACCGCGGCCGCTATCCACGACACTGTTTCTCGACGCCAGAAGGGGGTGCGCAGGGGTGGTCTCCCACCGCGGCCGCTGTCCACGACACTGTTCTCTCACAGATCCGCGACGCCAGAGGGGGTGCGCAGGGGGTGGTCTCTCACCGCGGCCGCTATCCACGACACTGTTTCTCGACGCCAGAGGGGGTGCGCAGGGGTGGTCTCTCACCGCGGCCGCTATCCACGACACTGTTTCTCGACGCCACGCTAGGTTTCTCGACGCCAGAGGGGTGCGCAGGGGTGTCTCTCACCGCGGAGTTTCTCGCAGGGGTGGTCTCTCACCGCGGCCGCTATCCACGACACTGTTTCTCGACGCCAGAGGGGGTGCGCAGGGGGTGGTCTCTCACCGCGGCCGCTATCCACGACACTGTTTCTCGACGCCAGAGGGGTGTGGTGTCTCACCGCGGCCGCTATCCACGACACTGTTTCTCGACGCCAGAGGGGGTGCACAGGGGGTGGTCTCTCACCGCGGCCGCTATCCACGACATTGTTTCTCGACGCCAGAGGGGGTGCGCAGGGGGTGTTCTCTCACCGCGGCCGCTATCCACGACACTGCCGAAAAGCCTCGCAGCGCGGCGTTTTCTCGACGCCAGAGGGGGTGCGCAGGGGGTGGTCTCTCACCGCGGCCGCTATCCACGACAGCGTCGAAAAGGCTGGCAGGCGCGGCAATTTCTCGACGCCAGAAGGGGGTGCGCAGGGGGTGGTCCCTCACCGCGGCCGCTATCCACGACACTGCCGAAAAGCCTAGCAGGCGCTGCAATTTCTCGGCGCCACAGAGGGTGCGCAAGGGGTAGTCTCTCACCGCGGGCAGTATCCACGATATTGCCGAAACGCGTAGCGGGCGCGGCAATTTTTCGACGCCAGAGGAGGTGCGCAGGGGGTGGTCTCTCACCGCGACCGCTACCCACGACACTGTCGAAAAGCCTAGCACGCGCGGTAATTTCTCGACGCCAGAGGGGGTGCGCAGGAATGGTGTCTCACCGCGGCCGCTATCCACGACACTGCCGAGAAGCCTAGCAAGCGCGGCAATGTCTCGACGCCAGAGGGGTGCACAGGGGGTGGTCTTCTCACCGCGGCCGCTATCCACGACACTGTTGAAAAGCCTCGCAGCGCGGCGTTTTCTCGACGCCAGAGGGGGTGCGCAGGGGGTGGTCTCCCACCGAGGCCGCTATCCACGACACTGCCGAAAAGCCTGGCAGGCGCGGCAATTTCTCGACGCCAGAAGGGGGTGCGCAGGGGGTGGTCTCACCGCGGCCGCTATCCTTGACGTTCGTGCAGGCACAGCAGGCATGGCATATGCTCGAGACCAGAGGGGGCGCGCAAGGGGAAGTCTTTCACCGCGGCCGCTTTCCGTGACGTTCGCCCAGGCACAGCAGGCATGGCATAGTCTCGAGACCATAGGGGGTGGTCTCTCACCGCGGCCGCTATTCGTAATGGTCGTCCAGGCACAGCAGACGTGATCACGCGCGGCCTTACATCAGTATGTGGGGTTCCTCGGTAGTGTAAGTACTTTGCACTTTTGTCGCATCGGCCATTCTGCTCTCTCGCGCCCCATCGCACGGCAGTAGCAGAGGCGCATGGATTTGCGACTGCAGGATCGCGCATTCCCAGGAGTGCGGTAATGTGGCGAAGAAGGCATGGGTAAACAGTTGCTCTACATGTGGATTTTGTCTGGTGTTTTTTGTCGCGTTCGCCGTGTTGCGTTCGCACCCCATGGTTCGGCAGTCGTAAACCGCATGGTTTCGCGGTTGCAGAATCGCGCGGTCGAGGACGAGGACGAGGAGGACGAGGAGGAGAACGACGACGAGAATGCGTCTTGCGTGCCTCGGGTGAGCTTCTTGGGCCTCTTGGTGGGCCGCTCAGCGGGGCCTCTTGGGTGCTTCTCGGGTGCCTCGTGGAGGCCTCTTGGGGCCCCTTGGGGCGCTCCTGGGGCTCTCTTGGGAGCCTCTTGGGAGCCCTGGAGGGCCTCTTGGGGCCATCTTCGCGGCGTTCAGTCAAAAAAGGTGGGTCTTCGATGTCTGCCACCCCCTGTGGGGCCACGATCCTCGTGAGGGGTGTCAAAAACTGACCCTCCCACTGGCCGAAAAAAGGACCCTCTGACACATCGGTCCCCCTCCAACAAAGAAACAGTGATGGGAGGGGGAGGATTCCCCTTTCCGAAGGCAAGAGGGGCTTGGAAGAAAAAAAGATAGCACACTTAGACCACCTGTCGCCCAAGGGGCTGGTGGGATTTGTCCTGGTTGTCGGCTTCTTCACTTCGTTCTCGTTTTTCTCCTCGCCTTCCTGGTCTGCGTCCTTCCCCTCTTTCTCACTACTCTCTCGAGTCCAACGGTGAGCTGACCACAGTGGCGCTAGGCTAGACTACTGGTGGCCACGAATCGGCCCCGAGCTCGGCCCGACAGACCTATCGATCGACCGATCATCGTCGTCGTCCTCCTCCTCCTCCTCATTCTCACAGTCCTGCTCCTCCTGCTCCTAACTATTCCTCCCCCTCCTCCTCCTCGTCCTCCCCCTCCTCCTCCCCCTCCTCCTCCCCCTCCTCAGACGCCGCACTGGCACAGCCCCCATACCCCCTGACAGAGGCGTCTCTCGGGACCGAAGCCTCCGCGTGGAAGGGGGGCAGCCACGGCCTCGCGGCGCCGACCTCTCCGCGTGCTCTGCAGCCTGCCCGCTCAGGATTGCGGCGGTGGTCTCGGTATCGCTCGGACGTGTGCATTGTTCCTCCGGCGAGGACAGTCGAAGAGCATCCTTGATCATTTGGCGAAAAAAACACGCACGAGACCGAAAAACGCACAGGGAATGGACGTCCGAGCGATGGCGAATGGTGCAAGTGGAGCTCGGGCCGTCTCGCGGCGCCCCTCCGGGCGGGCGCTCGGGAGACCAGTTGCATCGCCACCGCCGGCGTTTGGGTCTTCTCCGATGCGGCTCGGCCGTGGTGGGCCCCCTGGCTTGGACCCCGAGTTCTCCGTGTTCTGTCTCGCGGCGTCGGTGCCCGACGACACCGAGTGCAGCATCCAGTGCGTGGGGTGCCCGATCTCAGCACTGTTCCCGCGGCTGCGCCTGCTCGAGCCCATGGAGGTTTTGATGATCGAGGGCCTGCGGTCGCTGTTGCCCTTGGCCGATTCACGTCGGCCAGACCCTGTCCAGCTCGGGGGCGGGCCCGCGGCCCAGTCGAGCATCGCCAGGGACGTGATGTGGAACGCCACTTACGTACGCGGAGGTGCCGACAGACGACGACACGGCGGCACTCCTCGCTGGAGCGTGTGACGGAGGGCACCCCGTCGGAATGCGAGGATTATATGGAGAGCGCAGTCGACGGCATGCTGGACGACTGGGGGGATGTTGCCCACCCTGGCGCTGGGCGACTTGCATCATCCACCATGCTGACGATGCGCTTCTCGATTTCCGAGCCAATCGTTTTCCCTCTTCTTCGTTTGCTGGAGCAGTCGGGTGCTATCAACTCCGAGACCACGTTGATGCGCGACGAGGCTTACGAGCGCACGAGCTGCCACGACTTCTGTGACCAGCCCGACAGGGCGATTACAACTCAGGGCGCCGTAGAAGACATCATCCACTCGGGCCGAACGAAAGGGGGGGATAGGGAAAGGGGGGGTTACGAAATCTGCTGCATGCAGCTGGTTCCGGCCCCGCCGCCGGGCCCATTCCTCGATACATGGGCGCCTCCCAGCGCCGGGAGACGCTGGGAAAATCAGCTAGCTACGTGAGCTGATTCTCTACCCTACCCTTTGCTATCCCCCCCTCCTTTCGTTCCCCCTGAGGCATGATCCACCGCTTCTTCGATGGCTGAGGCTTTGGCGTGAACGCGCAGTGGTTCGCCCGTCTGCCGGGAGCCCCGTCATGCCCCGGCCTCGGCGTGGCGCCGACCGCTCCCTCTCTGAGCCCGTGCACTGCGGCAGATGCCAGACCATGAGCTAGCATTAAGTCGGGCCTGCCCTTCTACAGGGGGCGGCGGACGCAGCTAGCATTAAGTCGGGCCTGCCCTTCTACAGGGGGGATATTCAAGAATAGTAAACAAATAGTCTGGGGACGATTTGTTGATTTGTTTTGCTTATTTTTAATAAACAAAAAACAAGTTTTCGCCCAAGAACCGCCTGTAGGGGAACACGCCCGATCTAAAGCTAGCAGTTGTTCGACTCCCCGCTCCCCTTCGCCTCCTTTCGTTTTTGTCGTCCCTGGACCTCGGCATCCTCTCGGCCTCTCTCGGTTGGGAGTCCCGCTTCGCTCGGCGCCCCCCTCGGCATGTTCGGCCCCTTTCGGAATTGAGCGTGTAAACGCAAGCATAGTTGTAGTGAGCGGTGCCGGTCGTCATTCCATTAATCGTCCCACAGCCGAGGGCAAGCAAGCGAGCAAGCACGCAAGCAAGCAAGCTTCTCCTCCTCCTCCTCCTCCTCGTCCTCCTCCCCGTCCTCTCCCTCGTCTTCATCATCATCGTCCTCCTTCCTCGTGCTCCCTGTCTTTGTCCTCCCCCTCCTTTGTCGCCCCTGGCGCTGGCGGGGCCCCCGTCGGCGCCGCGCGCGCAGGCTCCCGGACTGCCGCCCCCGTGCAGACCCCGCCGCGCGGCGGCGCCTCTGACGCAGGCGGCAGACTTCGGCAAGAGGAGGAGGGGGGATTGGGCTGGCGGAGCACCAAGACACAGAAAACGTCTGCAGATGTGCAGCATGTTGAGCTGTCGCGTGTGATTGCGCACCGCGGCACCCCAGCACGTGGGGGCCTCGAACAAGACCAGGGGGAGGCGGAGAGGAAACGCCGCTTGGCCGCTGGCGGCCAGATGACCAGGTCGGACGAACGGGGGCGACCAAGAGGAGTGGGTCGGGCGCTTCCTTTTGTTATTGGGACATGTCCCCAGCGTGTGTCCCGCCTCCCTCATGTTCTTTATCCTCGCTCCTCTCCTCCTCATCGTTTTCCTCCTTCTCGTCTTCCTCGTTTTCATCCTTCCCTCCCCCCTCCCCTGTATGCCTCATGTCCTCCTCCTTTTCATCGTCCTCCTCCTTCTGTCCCTCTGCCTCTGCCACCCCCCTCCGGGAACCCGCTCCTTCTTGACTTCTACTCCTTCCTTTTCCCCCCGTTGGCCCGCGCGGGACGTCGCAAAAGCGCTCGTGCCCGCCTCGCGGCGAGCGGCCGCGCTGCCGCCGCTGCCGCCCCCCGCCCGTTGCCCCTTCCCCCCTCCCCGCCGCCCCGCATTGCTCGCGGCGGCCGCTTCCGCCATCCCGCGACCCCGCCGCCCAACCCCTTATGGGGGAGAGACGAAGGCGGGCGGGAAGCACGCGGGGGAACCGTGACAAAAAGGGGGAAACAGGGGCTGCGGAGGTCGAGCGCACGCGGGCGAGAATCAAATAGGAATTGGAGCGGTTTAGTTTTAGGCGGTCGTTGCGCGCTTCGATCGCGCGCCCACCTGCTCGCCCTTCCGCGCACCCCTCCCCGCGCCCTGCGCATCTCCGAGAGTTTCCACCAAGCCTGTGCGCATACAGAGGCGGAGCGGCTCGCCGCCCGTGGCCCGACGCCGGCCGATGTCTCAGGGGTCCGCGCTTTCCAAAGAAACGGCGGCGAGCCCAGGCGCGGAAGCGTGAGGGGGCTTTCGAGGTTCGAGCTTCGAGGTTCGAATCATGTTTTTGTTTCTGGTCATAGTGCTCGGCCTCTGGTGGCCGCTGCCGGGCCCCAGGACCTTCGATACTCGATGTGGGGCAAAAAAGCGCGACGGATGGACCCCTGGAGGGGCTTAGGGACCGATCTTGACACTTCTTTCGCGGCGCTTGGGAGGGGGCAGGATGCGGCAAACGGCGGGGCGTTTCAGAAACCCACTGGCCTTCTGAGAAGCGTTTTGTCTCTTTAGGGAAGGCCTCGGCAGCCTTTCAGATGGCCCAAGGCCTTCAGAGCCTTCTGAGAGGGCGTGCCCGCCTGACTTCCCGCCTGGCGCCGCCGAGGGAAAGCGGCGATCGATCAAGTCCCGCCGTGGCGACGCATGGTCCCAGACCGTTTCGGGGCGCTTTGGACTGGCCGCGGCGCCCAAATCATTCTCCATGCCCAGCGTCGCTGAGAGAGTCACCGTTTGTCCTCGTCCAGGATTGTCTTTGTCCTGCCCTCCTCTCGATAGATCCGTCCGAGCACGCTGGGGGTCGCGCCAAGGCGTTCCAAGAGCCCGGATGACGGCAACGGGCGGGGAACTCACGCGTGGCAATAACAATTCAGCATCCTTGACCTGCGCGGCAGCGGTCTGCTGGCCGTTCCGGGCCACTTCAGCGCCGTTTTCCTGCATCCCTCGATCGCCGCCCCGTTCGTGGCCCCCCCCGGCCTTTTCCAATCGTATCGGTGCGCCATTCGCTCCTCTCGGAGGGCACCAGCTATACCCCTACACCGATCCTGGCCAGGCCGATCTTAGGCCCAGCATCGGTGTATATGCATTCTGCCCAAGGCAGGAGGGCTTATACACCGATCCTGGGCCCAGGGTGATCCTGGCCAGTATCGGTGTTGGCGTTTGGCTGGTGCCTTCCCATCGTCCGCGGCCCGGCTGCTGCTCTTCAGCGCCTCGGTCGACCCGCAAGAGCTGCCCTGGCCGCCCTGGGTGGCTGCCAAGATGGCCGGCAAGAGCCTGGTGGCTCCCCACGAACGCCTCAAGCTGGCCATAGCAGCTCCCCAGGAGGAGCTACAGCTGAGCAAGATCGTGATGCAAGAGAAGGCGTAGAAATTGAGGTTCGGGGGGGGGGTCTGGGATTCCCATCCTTTGGGTCTCGTGTTTTCACGCCCTGATCTTGGGGGGGTCTCTGGGTTCTGTTGGTGGGTCCAGAGCCGTCTGTGCGGGTCGCAGGGCGCGTCAGAGAATTATAGCTCCCCAGACTGTCCAAGTGATTTCCACGATGGTTGAGGAAACCCCCAGAGGCACTCATGCGCTTGTATAAGAGGCTTCAAACATGTCAGTGTCTTCCAAGGCAGACTCGTGCTGACACCGCCACCCGACTGGACCCCTGACTGGAGGTTGAGAAAGGGGGAGATTTCTCAAGCTCTTGAGCATAAGAGGTCGGCGATGCTGACTGTGCCGCACCCGTAGTCCTCGTCTTGAGCACACGGTGGGACGTCAGAACTTTGCCTTCTGGTACCTGTCGGCGGCGAGCGAGGGGGGGAACTGAGAAGGGGCGGGCCTTCTCAGAAGTCTCGGAAGTTCTGCGGCCTTCTGAGAAGTTTCCTGAGCCTTCCCCGAAGACAGGACAAACTTCTCAGAAGGCGCGAGGGCTTCTGAGAAGTCCCGCCGCCTTCTGAGAAGGCCTTCTCCTTCTCATTTCCCCCCCCTCGCCCGCCGCCGAACCTGGGCTGCCTCTTCGCTGTCAGCACTCGCATCTTCTGAGCCTCCCGTGGTGCCAGCGCTTCCAGTCGGTGCGGGTGCTCCCTGATGCTGTGCTCCAGCGGCGGTCCAGCGCGAGCACCTTGGCGGAAGTGCGCCTTCTGTGTCCGCCCGCCCGCCCTGTGAATGCGCCATGCTGCTGCGTTCTGCGTTTCTCTCCACTCTGCGACCAGTCTGCGGTCTTTTGGCGTCGTGTCGATTGGCGGTGACCCAGCCGCCGGCGTTCAACGTTGAACGCAGGCGGCGGCCCAGAATCGGACGATGTTGAACGATCTTGACGCTTCGGGAACGGGCGATCGTTCAAGGTTGAACTATCCCCGCGATGTCGGCAACCATCGCCAGGTCGACACGACACGGACCTGCCGTATCACTGCCGTCTCCTGCTACCGTACTGCTTCTCTACGCTGGCACCGCTCTCGCAGGAGGAGGGAAGCAGCTCGAGGCTTATGATGTTCCAACCTACTTTAGCCTCGGTCACCAGAAATGATTTGCAGCATCAAGAAAGTACCTGAACTGGAGGGCTTTCACGTGTCGCGCCCTGGGAGGCGATATCCGCTCGACACTGTTTCGATACTTTTCTGGAAGCTCGAAATTATTTCTGGGGTGTGGTCCTTCAGTACGATGGAAACCACATAGCTTTAAGTCGGGCGTGTCCCTCTACAGGAGGAGTATTCAAAAGTTGTTAAACAAATACTCTGGGGACGATTTTAGCATTTTTGATCCGTTGGGGGTAATTTTTAGATATTTTGACTTTTTCGCCCAACATCCGCCTGTAGGGGGACATGCCCGACCTCAACATAGCTCGAGGCTGGGATCTGTACCGATCCACCGCCCGAGGAGCTGACTCTGCTGGACCTCCGGAGGCAGCGGGTAGGGTTAAGTCGGGCACGTCCATCTACAGGATGAGTATCCAAAAATAGTAAAAAATAGTATGGGGAGGATGTGTGCTAATGTTCTGATTATTTTGGTGTATGTTGTTAGTATTTTAATGTTTTCGCCCAAAATCCGTCTGTAGGGGGACGTGCCCGACCTAAGGGTAGGGGCACATTGGTGCCCCCTGGGGCCCAAATACATCCACATCCACCGCCCCCTGGTGTCATGTCGGCGTCACCCCAACAGACTTCTACTATGTGTTCGTCGCCCCCCCAGGGGCGACGCGCGCACCGAGAAATCTTATAGCATATGCGTGGTGGCGGGCGCTTTCTGGCCACACCGCTCGGGACACGATATACTACAAGATGGGTATACTATATGTTCGGGTCGGATGCGCGCCTCCAAGGAGAACATCTGGTATTAGTATGTCCCAGTGCGTCCCGTCATGGGAGGTCGGTTCCCAAAGCGGTCGATCTGGGTCGGGGGGGTTGAAAACCGACTCCCGAATCCGTCTTGGGGCGTCGCTCTGGCCCGAATCTCGGTGGGAACCCACCCCTGGCGACGAGACGGATGTAGGAGGCGCAAACGAAGCCAACAGCGGAGGGTGAGAGACTGACCCTCCCTCGACTGGACTCTTACTTCCAAGAGGATGGGCGAACACTGGGCCACACCGCGTAACCATAGCGAGCAGGCTTGATGGATAGGTGGAGGGAGGAGGGGGGAGGAGGAGTGAGGAGTGAGGAGGAGGAGGAGAAGGAGGAGGAGGAGTTGGAGATGCTCGACCATCGAAGGGGGAAGAAGGGGGAGGAGGACGACGAGGAGGAGGAGGAGGAGGAGGGAGGAGGACCAGGAGCGGGGGAGGAGAGGAGGAGGAGGAGAGGAGGAGGAGGAGAGGAGGAGGAGGAGGAGGAGGAGGAGGAGGAGGAGGAGGAGGAGGAGGAGAGGGAGGAGGAGGAGGAGGGGGAGGAGGAGGGGGAGGAGGAGGAGAAGCTCGACCACCGAAATGACTCTTGGCGAGGAGGAGCGGGAGGGGCGAGTAGCAGCGCCTTGCGCCCGGAACCGGCGCCGAACCCCGAGGCGTGCGGCCAGCGCCGCGCCACTTGCTGGAAGGGGTCCAGGGGGCATTATCGACTAGACGTAAGAGTGTCCTTTCGCCGGAGTGACCTTTCGTGCGGGCCCAATGGGGTGCCCCAATCGCCGAATGCGATACGATAGCATCGGCTTGCGCGCCCATGTTTGCCCCCCCCCCCCCCCCCCGCGTCCCCCGGTGAGCTGCGCACGGAAGGTCACTCTTGCCCAGGGTCACTCTCGCGTGTAGCCGACATTACCGATAGGGGGGGATGGGCTGGGCTGGGGGGGGGGGGGACATTTCGGGTTCGAGGTTTGCGCGCGTGCTCGTTGACTCTTGGCGGTGTTTCACCCTCGGCATCCCCTCGAGCAGCTGCTCCTCGCCGAGGGCGTTCCAGGAGTGCTTGGATCGTCCCGAATGCCCGCCTGGGAACCAGCCTGTTGTCCGAAAGCCATGTTCGCCCCCCACGAGCTGCGCGGCCCCGCGGGGAGCTCCACCGCGGGCCCCTGCCCTCCAGTACTGGCCAGACGCCTGGGCCCTGGGAGAGCTCCC
>CAUYUJ010014846.1:307500-348769 GCA_963575745.1 Prorocentrum cordatum | reverse complement strand
CTCCTCCACCTCCCTCCTCCCTCCTGGGGGCTTCTTGGCGGTCCTGCGGATCGCGTCGTAAAAGATTCAGGACAATAGGTTTTTGACAATTTTCGGCCCCGGGGGGACCTCGCCGGGCCTCGCGGCCGTCAAAAAACGATTCAGGGCGAAGAACTGGTCCCGGGGAGAGGTTCGGGACTTCCAGGGACGCCGTCTTGAAAAAATCAGGCCGCCTGTCCCCGATCCATCGGTGAGGTATCGCCGACTCCAGGTCGATGCTTCGCTCCCTGAGCTGCCCCCCACTACCGCTGCCCCTCATCAGAGATCCGTTAGGCGTTAGGGCGGGGACCTCTCCTGGGGCCCACCCGACGGGCCCGTTTGGCTTTTGCCTCCAGTTCGGCTCCAGCCGACGGACGTTCGACGCAGCATCGGCGCACGAGCAGAGCGAGCGGCTCCAGGAAGGTCCCCAGAACGAGCAGCTGCCGGGCGGGGCGGGATGCCTTCCAGCAGCCGCGCCTCACCGCAAAAGCGTCCCCTTGGTGCCCGAATCGTCCCTGCCGGCCGCTGGAGACCCGAGTTGTATCCCGAGCGCCAGCTCTCCTCGCGTCGTAAGCAGGGCGACGGAGGGATCTCGGCCATGCCGGTCCTCCCCGGGAGAGCAACGAGACCTCCTCGGCTGCAGGGTGCGAGGGAGCTCGGCGTCGGAGGGGGCTCGGGCCCCTCTCGGGATGGAGAGGGAGAGGGAGGGAGGGAGGAGGCAGAGGAGAGGGATGGGGGTGAGGTCTGGGTCCTCCCTTGCAGGGAGGAGCAGGGGGCAGGGAGGAGTAGGATTTTGGATTCTCCTCGCTGAAGCATACGGCTTGTCGAGACTAAACGGCGCTGCAGCTAGCAGAACATTAGTTAGACTAAACAGTGCTGCACGGGCACCGAGGACATAAGGACAGCAAGTTCTCCCAACTGGGAGGAGTGGGGGGGCGGGAGGGAGGAGGGAGGATGAGGAGGATGAGGGCGTTGGGAAGGTGGAGGAGGACGGAGGGCGGAAGGGAGGCGGAAGGGAGGCAGAGAAGGAGGGATGTTGCGAGGCCCGCGCGGTGGGACCAGGTCCCAGGTGGAGGGGGGAGGAGGAGGAGGAGGAGGAGGAGGGGGAGGAGGAGGAGGAGGAGGAGGAGGAGGAGGAGGAGGAGGAGGAGGATGAGGAAGAGGAGGAGGAGGAGGAGGAGGAGGAGGAGGAGGAGCTTCCCCCTCCGTCTCCCTCATTGTCCTCCACCCCATGGCCCCTCCCGCTCCCTTGCCCGTCTCTTCACGAATTCTCTGCAGACGGCGGCCCCAAATCCACTCGCACGCGAACAGGTCGAAGCCATATCAAGCACGTCAGTGTTGCAAACATCCAAGCGCAGAATGTAAAGCTCGCCCAGGCTGACCACCAGAAATGTTGCCAAGGTTCTGCCTGCGCGCGCTCGCTGACATCATAACGGACAGCCATGTGATCTTAGCAATCTCATCCAGACCCCGCATTCTTATCTCACCGCGCGGTGCATCTGCGCCGATGCGGCATGCGTCCAGTGCACGATTCCGTATCAGATGATACCATGCGGCGCGCGCGCCGCCGCGCAGGTGTGCCGAATCCCCTCACAAAAGAGATGGCGTCCGAGACATCTCAGGGTTCCGCCACATGAAAAGACGAGTGTCCACCAGGAAACAGTCTGTCAGGTTTCTTGAATGCCTGAGCGCGCAAACTTCCTCATCAGCACCCTCATCAGGGACATCGCATCGCCGCCGTTGTCATCATCGTCGATCGCCGCCAGTGCCGCCATCATCAGTCAATTACTTTCATCACCGCCGCATGGGCGTCATCCTCGTCATCGTCGTTACCAGCATGGGCGCCGTCATTGGCCTTGCCGTCGTCTTCGTCAGCATCGCCACCACCATCGCTAGTAGTATGTTCATTGCCGCCGTTGTCGACGTCATCATGAGACCGAGCCCACCCGAGTCACCGACACGCACTGAAGTGCCCGCCCGCCAGCGAGGCCTCTGAGACGCGATGGGAGGTTCCCACAGGAAAAGCGCCATCGCGGCCGCATCAGCCGTTTCAAACCAGTTGGCCGCGCTGCGCGCGCGAGCGTGCGCTCGCCACCGCGGCCGCAAGGGTGCGACAGCCTGTGCACATCCGCAAGCGTGGCCGCCTGGGTATCCGGATACAAAAAGGGCGGGTGGGATGTTTGCGCAAACAGTGGATCTAACAATTCACGATCTACTACATTGCGCTGCACCACGTAGTACTTTGCATCAGATCGATGATGTACGGTTCATGGTCCACGCTGGCAAACATGTACTAAACGATCGATTGTGATGATGCGGGTGCCTTGTGCGGCCCCACTGCAGTGTGCGGGGGTGCCGCAGCGCTCCCCCCTCCCCCCTGGTTCCTCCCCTGACTCCAGAGCCGAGGCTGGCACTGCCAATGGCGCCCAGGGTCAAGAGCATGACCCTTCGAAAGCATACTGGTAGAGGCCATCCGATAGGTTTGGTGGCCGCCTCCATTCACGTGGGGTTCTCCTGTGCCGTCGATCCTTTCTACGGATGGGTATCAGCCTTGTGCCTCTCCCCTTCAGCTGTTCCCTTGCGAGAGCACTATCGGGCGGCGCACCCGGCGTCGCGAGCGCCGTGGCCCAAAAATTGATTGGCCCCCAGGCACTGGGATTCAGTCGGGCCCGTCTCTCTACAGGAGGAAAATTCAAAAATGGTGAGAAAAATAATCAGGGGACTATCTTTCTGATGATCTTGAGACCAGTTTGGGGCATGTCTTGAGCATGTTTAATTTTTCGCCCAGAATCTCGGGCCGGACAAAAGGGGGGGATTTGGAAAGGGGGGCTTACGAAATTTGCTGCATGTAGCTGGTTTCGGCCCCACCGAGGGGCCCATTCCTCGATACATAGCCGCCTCTGGCGCCAGGAGGCGCCGGGAAAATCAGCTACGCGAGCTGATTCTCAAACCCCCCCTTTGCTATCCCCCCCTTTCGCCCGACCCGAGAATCCCCGTGTAGGAGGCCAGGCCCGACTCGACACTGGGAGCACACACCCGAAGCAGAGCGAGAGGGGCGGTGCCCCTGCCCCCGAGAGCCCCCGGCGTGGCCCCCCTCCTGCACCCGGTGTGCTGCCGCCCGGCTGCGGGCCCCCGGGGGCCAGAGATCTCGTGCCCGGCCCTGCCCGAACAGTGCTGCAGCACAATGGGCCAGGAGGGGGAGGAGGAGGATGGAGGAGGAGGAGGAGGAGGAGGATGGAGGAGGAGGAGGAGGAGGAGGAGGAGGAGGAGGAGGAGGAGGAGGAGGAGGAGGATGGGGAGGGGGGAGGGAGGAGGAGGAGGGGAGGAGGAGGAGGAGGAGGAGGAGGAGGAGGAGGAGGAGGAGGAGGAGGAGGGAGGAGGAGGAGGAGGAGGAGGAGGAGGAGGAGGAGGAGGAGGAGGGGGAGGGGAGGGGGAGGAGGAGGAGGAGAGGAGGAGGAGGAGAAGAGGAGGGAGGAAGAGGAGGGGGAGGAGGGAGGAGGAGGGGAGGAGGAGGAGGAGTGGAGGAGGAGGAAGAGGAGGAGGCGGAGGAGGAGGGTAGAGGAGGGACGGAGGAGGGTAGAGGAGGGACGGAGAAGGGAGGAGGGGCCCGCAGGCAAGATGACTCCGCCGAAATACCGAGGATGCCACGAGCCACATCGGAAAAAAAACTGCGAATATCTTAGCCGCGGGGGTGGTCACCGCTTGAGGGAATCCCCGTGACACTTGGCCTTGAGAGGGGGAGGAGGAGGAGGAGGAGGAGGAGGAGGAGGAGGAGGAGGAGGAGGAGGAGGAGGAGGAGGAGGAGGAGGAGGCGGGGGGGCGGTCCAGGACTCCAGTCGTGACTGACGAAGTCGCATTCTTTTCGCACCGGCGGAGCCCAGTGCCCCGCCGCACCGCAAGCAGGGGCCAGGGATCGCCCGTGGCCCCATGCAGTACCTCGCGCTTCCGGCCCCCCGCTTGGGAGCCTCTCCTCGCTGCGCTGGCGCCTCCGACGCTGGGAGAACCAGCTGCGCGAGCTGGCTCGCTGAACCCCCCCGCATGCCCTCCTGCATCCCTCGAAAGGGAAAAAACTGTCAAACTTTCGGAGCTCCGCGCGAATTTCTTGAGTCAGCGGTTGGCCCCCCCCCAAGGCGGCGCCTCCAGCTCCGGCGCCAGCCCTGGCGCGCTCCGCCAGTGATGGGGGTCCAGCGCGGATCCAAGAAATCTGTGCGGACCTCAAGGTTTCTGTTTCTGCAGTTTGGTTTTCTTCTAGTGCTATCTCCCACTTGTCGTCCGCACCGATCGCCGTGGTCCACGAGCTCGGCATCGGCCGCGTGCGCGGCCTGCTGTGCCTCCGAGCGCGCCCCCCTCGGACGCGAGGTCGGACAGCAGTGGTGCCGAAAGGGGCGCGGGGGGTGGCTGGCCCACGGGGGGGCTGGCCCACGGCGATCCATCGGCGATGTATCGCCAGTTCCAGGTCCATGCTCCCCTCTCTGAGCCACGAGATCTCTCATGCGTTACGGCGCTCTATTCTTCTCTCAAGGCGCCCTCTGGCTCCCCCATGGCCCGCGCTCGTGCCTCGGGCCATCATTTGCGACCGCCTCTCTGGGACTCGCCCTCGTAGACCCCCCTCCCGAAGGTCGCAAGCCTCGGCGACGAGGGCGCACACACGGTCAGCTTTGGAAGACTGCGCCCCTCCCCAAGCTTTTTCGGGCCAGCGGAGGTTCATGTCCGAGGCGCTGCCGTACAAGAAAGGGACCCCAGAAAGCAAGCAGAAGGCGGGCGAGGAGGAGGAGGAGGAGGAGGAGGAGGAGGAGGAGGAGGAGGAGGAGGAGGAGGGGAACAGCGGGAGCAGGGGGAGGAGGAGGCGGTGTAGGAGGATTGGGTGAAAGGGGATGGAGGAGGAGGAGGAGGAGGTGGAGGAGGAGGAGGAGGAGGAGGAGGGATGAGAGGAAAAGGGCGGAGGAGGAGGAGGAGGAGGAGGAGGCAGGGTGAGGAAGGATAAGCTTGCAGTAGGCAGGCGGGAGGAGGGAGCAGCAGGAGGGGGAGGCAGGAGGGAGGATGAGGAGTCAGGAGGAGGAGGAGGCAGGGAGGGGGGCAGGAGGACGTATGGAGGTCGGCGGCGACGTCGGCGCGGCGGCGGCAGCGGCGGCGGCGGCCTGCCATGTGCTGTGGCGGGGAGGACGCCGATCTGACGAGCGCCGAGCGGCAGGTGGAGGAGCGCCTCGACAGGCCTCCCCCCCGGCAGGGGGGCGGGCCGGCCGGCCGACCCCCTCGCGGCCGCTGTCCGCGCGCGTGTCGTGTGGGCGGTCATCGAGCCAGTGGCCTATCCATGCTCGCATGTCCTCGTCCTGCTCGTCTTAAGCCAGGCCTGTCGCTCTACGGCCTGTCCCTCTGCAGGGGGAGTGTTCAAAAAATAGTCGAACAAATCGTCTGGGACGATGATGTGCCAATGTTGGAGCACTTTGGTATCTTGTTTTGTTTTTGTTCTATAATTGTTCGGCCAAAAAACCCTCTGTAGGGGGGACATGCCCGACCTAATGCCAGTCCTCCTCGCCACCCTCCCAGATGACTCCCCTGTGCACAGCTTTTCTTGTCCATGCATGATGGTGCATCATACATCGTACCCACCTCCCCGTCCTCCCCGATGCTTGCATCTCCTCCTCTCCATCTTACATCCTCTCATCTCCTCCTCCGTTCTCACATCCCTTCCTCTGCGAGCGCACCTGGCGTATCTCGTCCCTCCTTCTCTCTCGCTCTCTCTCTCTCTCTCCCTTTTCTTGTTTGTCTCTCTCTCTTTCTTTCTTTCTCCCCCTCTCCCTCAGGAAAGGTTTGCCCTCCTTGAACGCATGACTTCTTGTAACCCTGCTTGTCTTTGGTGTGTTCACCTTCGATATTTTCCATTCGCTGCCCTGTCTTTTCTTTGTGCCGCCCCCACTTCCCGCCCCGCCGCCGAGGGGCGCCTCGGTAAAGGCTCTTCGGGAGGATCTAGGGGGAGGGTGGGGGTGGGGCTGCAGGCCACGGCAGGAGCAACCCCTGGTAGAGGGGGCGAGGTCGCCGCGGCGGCCCATCCTCCTCGTGTTTCCTCCTCCTCATCCTCCTCTTCTTTCCATCCATCCTCCTCCGTCCTCCTCTTCCTCTCTCCATTCTCTCTCCATCCTCCTCCTCCGCATCCTCCTCCTCTTCCCTGTCTTCTCGTCGTCTTCCTCCACCTTCCGCCCTCTCCCTTCCTCACCCCTACCTCCTCGTACGTCGGGCTCCTCTCGAGGCTCTAGGGCCGCCCTGCAGAGGCTTCCATGAGGGGTTAATTTTCCATGAGAGCCCCAAAGGAGGCCCACGACACGAAGGATTGCAAAAAAAAACAGGATTGCAAAAAAACCCTTCGTCCATGGTGCCGCAATGTGGCCTTGCAAAAAAACCCTTTCTTGAACGAACGATGGGTTTTTTGCAATCCTTTTCAATGTGTTTTTTTTTGCAATCCTTCGTCCAGGTTTTTTTTTGCAATCCTTCGTCCATGGTGCCGCAGTGTGGCCGCCGGGACGGCCCCGAGAGGCTCCCGAGAGGGCCACCATGCGATGCGCGGCAGCACGCTGCCCATGTCGTAGCCTGTCGGGCCGCCGCCCCGCGGAAGGACGGCGACCTGGCCTCTCGGGGGCGACATGCACTTTCGATGTAGTTCAGGAGGGAAACAAACACACAGACACAATTAATCGTCGATCCCCCAGAAAATATGGGAAAATATGGGAAGTGGTGGGGAAGATAAAAACCCAGAAAATATAGGAAAATATGGGGAATCTTCTTATGTGTGTATATTTATTTGTGTGTGTCCTGGGGCCCCTTCAGTAGTGGTTGTTTCCCCCCATCTCGCTCGATGCTTCTGGCCGGAAGACAATCCACTCGCCTTCCCGCTTGCATGTCGGTGCGCAGCTCCGTGTGCACGGGTCGCTGCGCTCCGTCCCCACGCATGTTTCTGTGTGTGAGATCCATCAGTTGGGCGATATTTGTGTGTCGCATTTTTTGGCTAGGCTATGACAGTTGTGTCTGCACACGCATGCGTATGTATATATACGCATGGCTCTCTTTCTCTCTCTCTCTCTCTCTCTCTCTATATATATATATATATATGTATATATATATATATATATATCAGAGATATATCAGAGTGAGGGGGCCGAAGGGTCATTCATTGTCCCTGGGTGCGTGGCTGAATACGGAATCCGTGGTGAGAATTCTGCTTGTTGCGTTGTTGTTGTTGGACAGGGACATTCCCTGGGCCCCAGCGCTCGGGCTCCTCCAGCGCTCTCGTCCTTTGGGGGGCAGGGACCCTCCCCAGGCCCGGGAGCGTCCGCAGACCCCCCCCCCATGGGAACAACACAACACAACAACTGTCCGGGTTGATTTAAAAATTCCCACCTACCAGAGGTGGATCCATCCTTCATGCCATGTTGCAATGTTTGCACCAGCGAAGCTCTGGAATCCTATGGGAATCCGATGGGAATCCCACGAATCCTATAGGAACCCGATGGGCATCCCACGAATCCTATAGGAATCCGATAGGAATCCTCTATAGGTCCTATATAGGTCCTGGAGGAATCCGATAGGAATCATTTATAGGTCCCATCTGGATCCTGTAGGATTCCTATGGGAATCCTCTGTAGGTACTATATGGATCCTGTAGGGATCCGATGGGAATCCAAAGAATCCTGTGGGAATCCCATGGGAATCCGACGAATCCGATGGGAATCCTATGGGGAAATTATGAATCCTTTCTGGGAATCCTACGGGAATCCGACGAATCCGATGGGAATCCGATGAAAAATTATGAATCCTCTGGGATTCCTAAGGGAATCCTACGAGTCCGATGGGATTCCGATGGGAATCCTGCGAGTCCTACAGGATTCCTATGGGAATCCTACAAGAAGCCTTTAGGATTCCTAATTGGGAATCCTACAGGAAGCCTTTAGGATTCCTATTGGAATCCTACAGGAAGCCTCTAGGATTCCGATGGGAATCCTACAGGAAGCCTCTAGGATTGCGATGGAAATCATACAGATCCTAAGAAGCCTCTAGGCATACGATAGACATCCTATAGGAAGCCTCATAGGAATCTTATAGGAGTCTTATAAGAAGCCTTTAGGGTTCCCAGTATCCTAAAGGAATCCTCTAGGAATCCGATGGGAATCCTATAGGAAGCCTGGCTAGGAATCCTATAGGAGTCTTACGAATCCCATAGGAGCCCGATTGGAATTCCCAGAAGCCTGTTTGGGAATCCTATAGGAAGCCTCTAGGATTCCGATGGGAATCCTAAGAAGTTTGTTTTTGGGGGGAATCCTACAGGAAGACTCTAGGAATCCGATGGGGATCTTAAGAAGCCTTTGGGAATCCTATAGGAAGCCTTTAGGATTCCTATGGGAATCCTAAGAAGCCTTTGGGAATCCTATGGGAAGCCTTTAGGAATCCTATAGGGGTCTTACGGAACCCGCAGGAGTCGTATGGGAATCCTGAGAAGCCTTTGGGAATCCGATGGGATGCCTTTAGGAATCCTATAGGTTTCTTGCGAATCCCATAGGAATCCTATGAATCCTATGGGGGCCCTATTGGAACCATTTGATTCGGATACGAATCCTTTTTAGGAATCCAATAGGAATCCTATAGGAGCCCTGCGAATCCCATAAGAACCCCATACAAATCCAACAGGAGTCATATGAACCCTATAGGTCCTATGGGGATCCCAGAGGAATCTTATGATACGCATATGAATCCTATACGAATCCCATAGAAAGCCTATAGGAGTCCTATGAATTCTATAGGAATCCTATACTGATCCAGTGGATTCTGTACGAATTCCATAAGACTCCGATAGGAGCCCCATACGAATCCCATAAGAACCCTACAGGATGCCCGCGAATCCTACACGAATTTTGCAGGAATAATGTAAGAAGCCTGAAGGAATCATATGAAACCTGTACGAATCCCGAAGGAATCCTATAGGAACCGCAAGAATATGTACGGAATTCCATCGGAATTTTCCGAATCCTATACGTATCCTTCGGATTCCTATAGGAATCCCACGAATCCTGTATGAATCCTGCAGGGATCTGATAGGAACTCTATGAGGGTTCATACGAATCCCATACGAATTGTATAGGAATCCGACGGGAACTCTCTATGAATCCTATATGAATCCTGTGGGGATCCTATAGGAAGCCTACAGGAATCCGATGAACCCTGCACGAACCCCAAACAGGAATCTTATAGGAATGGCAGAAATCTGTACGGAATCCAATGAGAATCTTATGAACCCTATACGAATCCGTAGGGTGCCAATAGGAACCATATGCATACTATATGAATCCTGTAGGAATCCCATCGGAACCTTATAAGGATCCGATGAATCCTGTACGAACCCGTTTAGAATCCAATGGGGATTCTATGAATCCTATATGATCCCATAGGAATCCCATAGGGCACGTATGAATCCGATGCGAATCCTATAGGAATTCAATGAATCCTATATGAATCCGATTGGAAGCCTATAGGCAGCCAAAAGGAATCGTATGAATCCCATACGAATCCGGTAGGAACCCCAGAGGAATCCAAGGACTCCGACTGGAATCTTATAATAATCCAATGAATTCTGTACGAATACCATAAGAATCCTATAGGAACCCGATGCGAATCCCAACGGAATCTTATAGGAATCTGAAGAATCATATAAACATCTTACAGGAATCATATGAATCCAATACGACTCCCGAGTAATCCCTAGGAGTCATATGAACCCGATATGAATCCTGTAGGAATCCTAAGGGAACCCTGTAAGGATCTCATGAATCCTATACGAACCCTACGGGAATCCCGTGGGCATTCTATACCTGTGCGATCCTATGCGGATCCTATGGGGATCCAATGGGAATCCTATACGACTCCTATACGAAACCTATAGGTCCTATATGAATCCTCTTAGGAATCCTATAGGTCCTATGAATCCTAAAATAATCCCACAGGTTCCCGATAGAAATTCTACAGGAGTTCGAGGAATCTTGTTAGGAATATCATGGGAATCCAAAGAATCCTGTGCGAGTCCCATAAGAATCCTATAGGAACCTTATTCGAACCTGTAATAATCTTATAGGAACCCTATGAATCCTATATGATTCCTGTAGGAATCCGATGGGAAGCCTAAAGGAGTTCGGTTAATCCTGCACGAATCCCAAAGAAATCTTATAGGCATCCTAAGAGTCTTGAAGGCATCCCATAGGAATCATAGAAATCCCATACGAAGCCTTAGGATTCCTAGAAGAATGCGATGCATCCTATATGAAATCTTTAGGAATCCGATAGGATCGCTATAGGGATCCTTTGAATCCTATACGAATCCTACGGGAATCCTGTGGACATTCTATGAATCCCAAGCGAATCCTGTAGGAATCCTGTAGGAGTCTTATGAATCCTGTACGAACCCGATAGGAATCCTATAGGTCCTATATGGATCCTGTAGGGGTCCTATAGAACCCTATAGGGACCCTATGGAGTCCGATACGAATCCTATAGGAAACCGTTAGGCATTCTATCAATCCTATACGAATCCCATCGGAGTCCCATAGGATGAATCCTGAACGAATCCTATAGGCATCCCATAGGAGTCTTATGAATCCTATACAAATCCGATGCGAATCCCATAGGGCTGGTGGATTGTGAGAAAGTCTCATGCGGGAACCCTAGGCGTTGTTGTTGTTGTTGTTGGTGTTGTTGAACATTATTTATTCTAAAGAATAATTATTGTTGGGCCCCCTGGTGCGCGCCCCCCCTGCGCCGCCTAGGCCGCAGCTACATGTTCATCATTTTCGTGAGGAAGCCTCAGAAAAGAGGGTGTGTACAGGATCCGGTTGTTTTGTTGTAATCCGCTTTCCCTTGCAAAAAACAATAGAAAATGACATTTCTTGTTCTAATATAATCAAATTTCAAGAATCCCTTGCAAAAAATAAGGTAAAGTGGACATTCGCGCGCGCAAGACGAAATCCTTCCAAAACCTTAGTGTTCGCAGCGATTTTAACATAAAAACATCAAAAAACCAATGGTTTTTCAACAAAAAATTGTCAAAATCTCATCCCGCGCGCTCTTGCGGATTCGTAGGAAACCCAACACTTTTTAAACATTTCTGTCAAACGGGCTTTTGCGAGCAACTTTTTCGAACTTCTGCGACAACGGTTGCGCACCTGCCAGGGCCATCATCCCTGTCAAATAATACCATGCGGGACACATTCGTTTTTTCTTCGCGCGCGCACGCCGTCGTCGTCGGCCGCGGGGCCCTGAATAGTAGCCACGGTCGTCCGCATGCCACGAAGTGAAGTGTCCGAACGTCATAGGGCGGGAAGCTGGGTGTGGGTGGTGGCGAAGAGTCGTTTGGAAATTTGGTAGAGCTTGAACCGGCCCCCCCACAAAGTGGGGGTATTGCCCGCCTCCTATGAAAACCCTGGCACTGGTGAGAACGGAGTGTCCCCACGTGCTAGTAATTGTTGTTGTTGTTGAACATTATTTATTCTAAAGAATAATTATTGTTGGGCCCCCTGGTGCGCGCCCCCCCTGCGCCGCCTAGGCCGCAGCTACATTTTCATCATTTTCGTGAGGAAGCCTCAGAAAAGAGGGTGTGTACAGGATCCGGTTGTTTTGTTGTAATCCGCTTTCCCTTGCAAAAAACAATAGAAAATGACATTTCTTGTTCTAATATAATCAAATTTCAAGAATCCCTTGCAAAAAATAAGGTAAAGTGGACATTCGCGCGCGCAAGACGAAATCCTTCCAAAACCTTAGTGTTCGCAGCGATTTTAACATAAAAACATCAAAAAACCAATGGTTTTTCAACAAAAAATTGTCAAAATCTCATCCCGCGCGCTCTTGCGGATTCGTAGGAAACCCAACACTTTTTAAACATTTCTGTCAAACGGGCTTTTGCGAGCAACTTTTTCGAACTTCTGCGACAACGGTTGCGCACCTGCCAGGGCCATCATCCCTGTCAAATAATACCATGCGGGACACATTCGTTTTTTCTTCGCGCGCGCACGCCGTCGTCGTCGGCCGCGGGGCCCTGAATAGTAGCCACGGTCGTCCGCATGCCACGAAGTGAAGTGTCCGAACGTCATAGTGCGGGAAGCTGGGTGTGGGTGGTGGCGAAGAGTCGTTTGGAAATTTGGTAGAGCTTGAACCGGCCCCCCCACAAAGTGGGGGTATTGCCCGCCTCCTATGAAAACCCTGGCACTGGTGAGAACGGAGTGTCCCCACGTGCTAGTAATTGTTGTTGAACATTATTTATTCTAAAGAATAATTATTGTTGGGCCCCCTGGTGCGCGCCCCCCCTGCGCCGCCTAGGCCGCAGCTACATTTTCATCATTTTCGTGAGGAAGCCTCAGAAAAGAGGGTGTGTACAGGATCCGGTTGTTTTGTTGTAATCCGCTTTCCCTTGCAAAAAACAATAGAAAATGACATTTCTTGTTCTAATATAATCAAATTTCAAGAATCCCTTGCAAAAAATAAGGTAAAGTGGACATTCGCGCGCGCAAGACGAAATCCTTCCAAAACCTTAGTGTTCGCAGCGATTTTAACATAAAAACATCAAAAAACCAATGGTTTTCAACAAAAAATTGTCAAAATCTCATCCCGCGCGCTCTTGCGGATTCGTAGGAAACCCAACACTTTTTAAACATTTCTGTCAAACGGGCTTTTGCGAGCAACTTTTTCGAACTTCTGCGACAACGGTTGCGCACCTGCCAGGGCCATCATCCCTGTCAAATAATACCATGCGGGACACATTCGTTTTTTCTTCGCGCGCGCACGCCGAAATCTCCAAAAACCATTGGGCTTCTTAAGAATTTTAGCACCGCGCATCATAAAATCACACGAATCGCACCGTAGGTCCTCGAAAAACACCTGCACGACTTTTCAAAATTTCTACCCGCGCGCGCTGTCCGAATCCTAAAAAAACCAATGGTTTTCCAACATTTATGTTACATGAGCTCGCGCGAGCTACTTTCGCACGCTCTTGCTGGGGTTACAAGGCTTAACAACTTCTGTGGGTGTACGAACGTAGGCTTAACAACTTCTGTGGGTGTGTACTCCACGCCAGTGTAGTAGCCACGGTCGTCCGCAGGCCACGAAGTGAAGTGTCCGAACGTCATAGGGCGGGAAGCTGGGTGTGGGTGGTGGCGAAGAGTCGTGTGGATATTTGGTAGAGCTTGCACTGCCCCCCCACAAAGTGGGGGTATTGGCTGGCGTCGCATGAAAACCCTGGCACTGGTGAGAACACTGAGCGTCCGGGTAAAGTGATTGTTGTTGTTGTTGTTGTTGTTGTTGTTGTTGTTTTGGGGGGGCACCCCGGGGCCTGACGCGCGTCCCTATTATTGTTATTGCTGATGATGTTGTTGTTGTCGTTGCCGTTGTCGTTGTCGTTCCCGTTGCTGTTGCTGATGATGTTGATGCTGCTGTTGCTGCTGTTGCTGTTGTTGTTGCTGTTGCTGTTGCTGCTGCTGTTGTTGTCGTCGTCCCACCCGCGACCCACCCACGACCCACCCGCGACCCACCCCGCGACCCACCCCGCGACCCACCCCGCGACCCAACCCGCGACCCAACCCGCGACCCACCCGCGACCCACCCGCGACCCACCCTCGACCCTCCCCGCGACCCACCCGTGACCCACCTCGCGACCCATCCACGACCCACCCCACAACCCACCTTCAAGGGAGGAAAAACCACCAGGATCCGACAATTGACGTTTACTAAAACGGCCAGGGGTGTTGACTAAACAGCCCTGCCCTGTTCGATTCATTCCTTGTGTGCGTTTACTAAACGGCTTCGCTTGTCGGGGTGATTATCATGGGGTTGATTTTCTGCCTTCTACACCCGCGACCAAACAACGACCCACCCGCGACCCATTTGCGACCCACCCGTGACCTACCCACATTGGCTTCACGAAAAAAATCGGCGCCTGCGGCGGGCTCGTTGCATAATTTGTGAAGCGTTGGCGCCTGCGGCGGGCTTCTTCAGAGTCTCGCAAACTGCCGACGTCCCCACCGCCCCCTCACTCTTATCCGCATCTTCGGGGTGCTACGGGCAATTATATATATATATATATAATATATATATATATATATATATATGTATACACATACATACATACATACATACATACGTACATACATACATACATACATACATACATACATACATACATGTGCATGAGGCTTAGGCGCCAGGGGCCCGGGGCCCGGGGGGTCATGGGAGGACTGGGCTTTCCCAGACCGCTCCCAGAGCACCCCGGAGCGGCCCTAGAGCTCACAGACTGCCCCAGAGAGCTCCCAGAAGCCCTCGGGGACTTGGACAAGCCCTTCCAAAACAGCCCAGATAGCCCCAACGTGGCCCAATATGTGTTCAAGACCGCAAATACACAGCCCAAGATGCCTCCAAGAGGCCGCAAGAGAGCTCCGAGAAGCATCCCGAGAGAGCCCGAAGAGCCCCAAATCATTAATTTTCATTGTTTGTTCCTTTGTTTTCGGTTTCTCGCGTTTTCGAGCTTCCGACGCTCCAAGGCGGCCGACGACGCTCCCAAGACCGCCCCAAGACCACCGAAGAGGGCCCCAAAATAGCCCCGAGACGGCACCAGGGAGTTGGAAAATTGTTCAGGAGGAGCCCCAGACGGCCCACGAGAGCCCCAGGACAGGCCCAAGCTGACCCACAGAGCGCGAACGGGAGGTGCCAAGGCGCTCCAAGACGGCCCAGATGGGCCCAACGTGGCCAGCCCAAGAGGCCTCCAAGAGGCCTCAAGAGAGCCCCGAGAAGCATCCCGAGAGAGCCAGTCGAGGCCCAAATCTTTGATTTGTGCTAATTGTGTTTTCAATGTTGTTTCGCTTTCTCGCGTTCTCGAGCTTACAACGCTCCAGGACGGCCGACGACGCTCCCAAGACCGCCCCAAGACCGCCGAAGAGTCCCCTGAAAGAGCCCCAAGACGGCCCCAGGGAGTTTGAAAATTGCCCAGAGGGAGCCCCACATGGCCCAAGAGAGCCCCAGGACAGGCCCACGCTGGACCCCAGAGCGGGAGCGGGAGGCCCCAAGGCGCTCTAGGACGGCTTTCAATATGTTTCGCTTTCTCGCGTTCTCGAGCTTCCAACGCTCCATGACGGCCGAGGACGCCCCGAAGACCGTCCCAAGACCGGGCCTGTCTGGCGCTCTGGCGGGGCCGTCCCAAAAAAGGAGGGAGGAGCACGAAAGCTGAGGGGTGAGGGGACAAAGAGGAGAGAGATGAGGGAATGAAGGCAAGAGGAGGGGGCGGGAGGGAATGAGGGACGGAGGGGGGAGGCCTGGGCCATCGGGGCCGTCTCCGAGCGCCCTGGGGCCTCCCGCTCCCGCTCTGTGGCCCATCTTGGGCCTGTCCTGGGGCCTCTTGGGCCGTCTGAGGCTCCCCGTGGGCAATGTGCAGGCTCTCTGGAGCCGTCTTGGGGCTTCTTTGGGTGCCTCTTCGGCGGTCTTGGGACGGTCTTGGGGGTGTCTTCGGCCGTCTTCGAGCATTGGCAGGTCGAGAACGCGAGAAAGCGCAACATATCGAACAAACCAAAGCAAATGAATGATTTGGGCCTTTCTCGGGACGTCTCTCGGAGCTCTCTTGGGCCCTCTTGAAGGCCTCGGCGATGTGTTTGCTGTCTTGAGCTCATCTTGGGCCTCGTTGGGATCATCTGGGCAGTCCTGGAGCGCCTTGGGGCCTCCATTCCCGCTCTGGGGCCCATCTTGGGCCTGTCCTGGGATTCTCTTGGACCGTCTGGGGCTGCTCTTGGGCAGTCTTCAGGCTCTCCAGGGCCGTCTTGGGGCTCTTTGGGGGGCCTCTTCGGCGGTCTTGGGACGATCTTCGGGGCGTCCTCGGCCGTCTTGGAGCGTTGGAAGCTCGAGAACGCGAGAAAGCGAAACATATGGAAAAAACAACCAGAAGTCAAGGATGGGCGTCTTTTCGGGCTCTCTCGGGACGCCTCTCGGAGCTCTCTTGGGGCTTCTTGAAAGGCTCTTGGGCTGCGTATTGGCCGTGTTGGGTCCATCTGGCGCCACGTTGGGGCCATCAGGGCCGTCTTGGAGCGCCCTGGGGCCTCCCGCTCCCGGTCTGTGGCCCAGCGTGGGCCTGTCCTGGGGCCCTCTTGGGCCGTCTGAGGCTTCTCCTGGGCAATGTTCGGGCTTCCTGGGGCCGTCTTGGGACTCTTTTGGGCCGGTCTTGGGGGCGTCTTCGGCCGTCTTCGAGCATTGGAAGCTCGAGAACGCGAGAAAGCGAAGAACATCGAACAAACCAGTGCAAATCAATGATGTGGGCCCCTTTGGGCTCTCTCGGGACGTCTCTCGGAGCTCTCTTGGGCCCTCTTGGAGGCCTCTTGGGCGATGTGTTTGCCGTCTTGAGCTCCTCTTGGGCCACGTCGGATCATCTGGCCCGTCCTAGAGCGCCTTGGGGCCTCCCGCTCCCGCTCTGGGGCCCAGCTTGGGCCTGTCCTGGGATTCTCTTGGGCCGTCTGGGGCTGCTCTTGGGCAGTCTTCAGGCTCTCCGGGGCCGTCTTGGGGCTCTTTGGGCGGCGCTGGCAGAGCGAGAGGGGTGTTGTTATACCATGTACAGTCCCTGTTCTGTCCTGCTCCTCTCACCGCACCCGAGGTAGCCCCGTCAGAGCGCACGGGGTGTGGTTACACCATAATTTTCCTCAGGTTTCGGGCTCTTCCCTCCTCCTCTCCTGGGCAAGCCCCGCCAGAGCGCCAGGAAAACCTCCGCCAGAGAGAGCAGGGCACCCCTACACCATACTCTTTCACGTGATTCTTGCGCTTCCCACCCTTGCAGGACGGACCCGCCCGAGCGAGCGGGGTGTGGCTATACTACAATTTCTCAGGTTTCGTGCCCCTCCCTCACTTCCTGAAAGCTGTCAAAGCTCCAATCAACCCTATACATGGGACTTGCCAGACAAATTATTGAGTATCCCCCGTGAGCCCGAACCTTCTGCTCCCACGGGTGCGATCATCGCCGTTGTCCATGTCCGCGTCTTGTTCGCCGACGCTATGCCTGCGCCATATACACCCACAGCGGAAGGTCCATTCGGTGTGCACAGAGACAAGTGGGCCAATGCCACGTGAGTTGTCTACGCTGTACCCTTGTCCCTTTTCTTTCAGGACGCATTCTGAAAAGAGCGACGCCCAGCTGACAAAAACAGCAAAACACGATCGGATAACCAGACTTGAACACCAGCCGACCATTTTGAAAACGATGCCAAAGACGAACTCCCACCACTACAAGAGACGCGCAACAACAAAAAACAAACCAGCAATACATGCACCGCACAGCGACGCAAACGACACACGACCCACCAGCAGCCCAAGTACTCAGAGCACACGTACAAAGACCCAAACAAGACGAGACGACCAACGACCGCATTGACAAACACTTCGTGTACATCCCCCTTCACGTGAGACACGAATACCTACCAGTCCCTACAGCAACAGGTTGGGCGCGCACAACACGCGACCCTGCATCACGGTCGCCGACCTACCCGACATAACATTTACGGTGTTGCAGTTTCCTACAAGACCGACCGGGGACCAGCATCGTCACACATTGGACATAACGACCCGACGCCATCATACCGCAAGGATGGGCAACCATTCACACAGCATGACAGTTCTGATCTGGAAGCTGGGCAGCGCCAGATCGTCGACATGACATTCGACGACATCAACAACGACATCGACCGCAGCATGGTGAGACGACGCTACCTACAATACATTCACGATGGTACAGAAAAAGTTGGGATCATACGCTATGAAATATCTACCACCAACAACAAGAAACCATGTACGAGTCGCAGGTCGACAAAAACAACGGCATCCACACCAAGTTCATTACCGACGTCAAGACCACTGTCCCCAGCACCATGACCGACTCGCAGAACAACATCGTCACAGGCTCAGACTTAACCTGGCTCGCCAATCTACTAGCTGACGTCCTGCGCTCCTCAGGCGCACAGTCCACCCGCAACTGGCCACGTGCATAGTGGAGAAGACCCACCGACACATCGCGCCGCCGTCCACATACGAACAGCCTTGCTGCGTGGAGCTACAGGACGCCGAGGACTACGCCATAGAACTGTTGAACGAGTGGGCTGGCACAGTACGCGAGCAAATCTCACATTTCCCACCGCAGCACCCGCGCCCACCCCCCACGAACTTCGACCTCTTAGCACCGACGCCAGTCAACCCCATGTGACCACAAATGATTGGTCACCCATCCCCAAACCCGATCACCGAGCCCCACCCCAATGCGCATCTATACCAGACGCACCGCAACCTTAGCCTCATACGTCCAACGCCCACGCTTGAAGTACCACACCCTAGCGGGCCACAGTTCACGTGCAGACCGCCTGAATATCCCAAGACCACAACTGCATCGTAATACCCACTACCATCGGACCTGGCAACCCAAGCTACAACTTCGCTCGAGTGGAATTGGCGCAGATGCGCGGAGCAGGGCAAGTACAGCGCGACCACGACGAAAGAGTACGTTTGGCATGTTTTGTCCATTTGCGACTCGCACCACCGCGGCAGCGCATCTCAAACACATTCTGGCCCAAGAAAGTACACAAGCAAGACAGAACACCACCACTTATCTGGCACGCCCCCCCCCCAGACGAAAGCTTCCTCGCCGACGACGCAGGCAGCGCCGCGGCAGCAACCGATCCCGCCTGCCCCTCGCATCCTATGGGGCCGCGACATCGATGCAGCAGCGAGCGCGCCAGCCGACGACGCTTCCGAGCTCGACAGCAGCGCGGACAAACTGACCCACGGGGCAAGCGGGAAGACTCTGCGATCGCGAAGCACTTCGTTGGCACCACGCAGCGCGCGCGACTCGTGTTTCCCCGGCGGATGGGCCGCCTGCGCGCGCGACGCCAGGGACAGACAAAAACGGACGCGACGGCGACCGATGGCATTGCTCGGTCTGTCACCACGAGCAAACCAACACCTACAGTTACCAATTCCAAGATGACCTCCCACCCCTGTCAGGCTGGCACAGGCGCCCAGACAAGTACAACAACGAGCTTCTCATGCGCCAAGAACGGAAACAATGCCTGCGCCCCCCCCCGCCCCCAACGCGGCCTGACCCGCATGCAATTCCCACCCGCTCGTCTAACCAAATATTTTACCGTCAAGAACGCAACGCCAGCCGACAAACACCATTCCCCAAGCAAGCCTACATTCAGAGAAACGCGACCCCGGCTAGGCAACGACCTGGCAGCCTATGCCCCCCACATCCGCAATAACGAATAATTCAGACTGGCAGCAGTCATCACGAACAGCCACGTCCACTCGCTGCTCACAGGCGACCCAGCACCACTGACTCACAGAACCATACGCGCCATCCAGGTTGCCTCGTAGTGGCACAGTTCACGCCACAATGACGATGACATTTTGCGAACTGTATAGTACGCAAGAAACAACTTCGCCCCTGCGCAAACATGCAACCCGACAGCAGCGCGCAACCTTGCACGCCACGGCCAACATCATGCACTCATGCTCACCGGCTCGAGCGACGACGGCGGCGCCCCGACCGAGCCCAGCGCACCTTTCGAATGGCTAGACACGCGCTCGAATGCAACAGCACCTTCGCCAATACCACCTGCTACGATTCAACGACCACCGCGGCGACCGCCGACTTGCGACCGGGCGACTGCTTCGGGCGCACCCACACCAAAAACACCACCTACCAAGGCCATCACACTGACGGTACCTATGGCGCGCGTTCGCAAGGCCCCGTATACATCCACCGCCACTTGACTTCAGGATCCCACATGTTGCGGCCCGCCATTTGAAGACGCCAGGGCACAAAGGCGGCCCCGAGAGATTCCCGCCAGAGAGTAAGCACCGCAGACTTACGCCACCAAGCAGGAATATTCCCCGACCAACGCACCCCCGGGCACACTTGCAAGCACCGCAACGCGGCCACCCCCTCGGGTCGACATCCACCATCTCGGTCGCACCTGCGCCCGCGACATCGGCGACCCGCGCTTCCCTGGGCGCATCGCCATAGCGCGAACGCGCCCATCGCTGCCCGAACACCACCGTGCCGAAGTCCACCTCCACAACCTGCGCGCGGCATGCCGCTCGAGCACCCGTCGCGCCGAACACGGGCGTTTTGCTGGTCTTCCAGGCACCTCCGAGGCCGAAGCGGCACCAGGCCAGCGCAAGTGACGGCTGCACCAAGGCGTGATGATCCACGCGCTGGATACGACGTTGGTTCATTTATTGGGATCCCACGTGCCGATAAGGGAGCGGACAGCGCGCGCCGCGCAATTTGGTTTGCCCACGGCCTCCACGGCAGCCGCCGCGACGGCTTCGATCACTGCAGAGCGCCAGTGGCCGACGCCCCCCCCCTGCCCCCCTTGTCTGTCTGGCCGCCTGATTCACCATGACCGCTCCTGCCGTCGTCATCGCCTTTCCACTCGCCACCCCCCTCCCCCGCCCCCTTCGCGGCCGGGGTCGCTCGACTTGCCCGCGCGGCCACGCGCGGGCACCTCCCCCCCGCAAGGAGCCGCGCCCTGGATGCACATGACACATGTTCTCTTCTCGTTCGGTGACTCGCGCCTCCTGGCTCTCGCGGTTGCCCGATTGCCTTTGCACTGGTTGCTCCCGCCTGACTTCAGAGACGCTACAGTGGGGGGTGGGGGGGGAGCGTTGGTGAAGGACTCGTGCCCGCGGAGGCACCTGACCCACGGGGCAAAGAAAACCATCCCAAAAAGGCAGCTGCCGCGCGCGCCCCTCTTCCCCCAACCATCGCCTGCGCAGCCCTTTTCCCTTACCTCTGTTGCGCCCGTCCCCGCTCGATTTGCGCTGCCGTCTGCCGGCGAGCATTCAGTGCCAGGAGGCGGCATTTCCCGCGCGCCGATGGTGGCGCCTGACCCGCGGGGCGACCCCGCATTTTACGGAACAGTTGCCAGCCTGCGACAGCACACAGGGGGAATGCGGACCAGTTAGGGAGGGTGCGGGCGGCGGGGTTCTTTTCGCTTTGAGCGCCACGGCCCCAGTCAGGCAGCGGGCCAACCTGCCAGGCCAGCCTTTCGCACCTACGAGTGCACTCTTACATTCTCTGCCTCCTGCTTTCCTTTCGGGGCGCCCTGGCCCTTGGAGGGGGCAGGGGGCACCCTCCCCCTTCGCGAGGTTTTCCGCGCATCCACAGCTTCGCCCCAGCATCCCTTGCACCTCGGGCGCGGCCCAGCGCCAGCAGGCCAGCCTGCCAGGCCAGCCTTGATTCGCAAGGCGTTGCCATGCAGCGGCCGAGCTGAGCCCGAAAAGAACCCGCAAAAAAGCACGAGGGCCATGTGGCCAAGGAGTCTCGGGGTGAACCGAAAAACCTTGGGCTGCAACCCAAGGACTGCTACAGCTTGCACTGTCCATGCCTGACACCCACTGCTGCACTGCTGCGCGCATTAACCTCGCGCGCGTTCGTCGCATTTGCTTGCGGCAGTCCTCACTTGCCACAGTTCGCAGCGCGCCCGAATCCATATTCAGCGGGGTGGCGGGCTCGTGTTGTTCGGAGGAGGATGTTCAGCGCGGAAAAGCGGACTCGCTTACACACTTTTCGGGATCAATTGACCCCCTGGGCAGGACTGACCCCGCATGCTACGGATGCGGTTCATATGGTTTTTCATGCAGCAGCAGCGTGTTCTCACTGCCTGATGAGAGCGCACCCCTGCACTCCTCTCATTTCCTCACTGCCGCCTACGCAGCAGCAGCTCTCAGCACAGCAGCTGCCATCGCCTACGCAGCCTCGTTCGCGCACCTTGCTGCGCCCATCCTCACTCGACCCACGCCACTGCCAGCCTGCACCTCTGCATCGGACGGGGGAGGGAGGGGGGGAGGGGGGCGGGCGGTTAAGCACTGGGGGGGTGTTCGTGGATACCCTTGGGGGCACCGGACCCTCGGGCCAGGGAATACCCCGTACCTTACGGCTACTGCCCAGCCTGCAGATCTTCTTTACAGAAGTAGCCCGCCGCCAAACTTTTCACGGTTACAGCTCAGCTTGCATGTTTCGATGCAGTTGCATTTCGCTTTCCTTGCTTGACGAGAGCGCATTCATGTATTCATCTCTCCCTCCCACTGTCGCCTAAGCAACCGACATCGCCCGCGCAGCTTCGTTCCCGCACCTTGCCGCGCCCGGCCTCATTCGACCGACGCTTCTGCCAGCCTGCAGTTCTGCATCGGGGTAAGTTGTTACATATTCGGGGTGGTCGCGGATACGGAGGAATCGCAATTTCGGGAGCACCTGACCAACAGGGCCGGGAAGACCTCGCATCTTACGGCTACTGCCCAGCCTGCAGCTCACGTTTATCGCGGCAGCCCGCGATATTTATTTTTCATGGCGGCCTGTTGGGCCAACCGCGCAACCTTGCATTCACTCGGTTACTCCGCTTGCAAAATTGACGGGTCATTGCTAAGGTGGGCGGGGGGTGGGGCACCAAGGTCAGGGTAGCCTAGCTCTACCACCTGGCCGGCGCCAGCTCTGTTTACTCTTCTTCTCCGCAGTGTTTCTATTTCTATTGTTGCGGCGCGTGCTGGGTGGCCTGCTTGTGCTTGTGCGTCAAGTCGGTTTCAACCTGCGCATCTCATTTTTCCGAACGACAACAAGAACTACAAAACTCATGTTGGTCTAACGTAAACAGCAGGAGTCGAAGCGTCGGCATGGGTAGAAACAGCTCACGCACTTGAATGTGTGGGCACGCACGGGCACATCGTAGAGCAATCGAACAGAGCACCTCGTTGTCGGGGCGGTGCGTGCATCCGTCGCATCAAGGGTTCTGCGACGGCTCAAGAACTCCACCTTTGCGGGTCCATTTCGACGCTGGGGCACGGGCGCGCCGAGCATGGGGGCGTCCACCCGTTTGCAGTCACCGTTGTAATTCTGACCCCCAACCAGTGTTCCGGAAATCTGACATGAAAGTTTCGAGTTCAATGTGGTTATTCAAGAGTTGCACCTCTTCAGATTCGCGCGTCACGAGAGGAGCCCGTAATTTTTATTCTTTCCCGACAAACACTGCCATTGGGGGAGAGGGGTCGGTAATGTCATAGGTGGCACCCGCGCCGTTTGAGAGACAGCTTCCCCTCGTCATTCCCAGACGGCACTGGCGCGCATGGCGGCGCTACCAGGTAGGGGGAAGAGAGGCATGCCGGGCGGGGCTAGGACCAGGATAAATCGCTCCAGAGACTTCCCGAACACTCTCATAGCGTTCGGGAGCGCTCTGGAACAGCAGCGACGCCCGATGAATTGTCCAGAACCGCCAGATTTCGAAGATCCCCGATTCATCCCCGTCCGATTTTGTCTTGGTCCTGTCTTCGTCTTCGGATGGGGCGTCCCCAGTATCGGGCGCTGTCGCGAATCGCTACAAAACAGCGTTCAAGCGAACTCGGTGCGCCCGTCGTCGGACGGGGTTAGGACGAGGATGAACCCTGTCATAGCGTCCCGAAACGGTCGCAGAGCGTTCCTGAGCGCTATGAAAAGGCCGCGGTGCCCTAGACATCCTTCAGTTCTGCTTGATCTCAGAGTTTTTCGGTTTATTCTCACCCCATGTTGTCTTCGGCCTGGTTTCGTCTTAGCCTGGGGCTGTGCGTGCAGAGCTGCGGTCATCGCCCCTCCTTCGCCCCGGCAGGTTCTTCGGCGACGGCGCCGCCTGGGAGAAGGCCGCCGCGCGTCTTCGGCCACTGTGTCGGTTCGAGCGAAGGAGAGGCTTGGTATCGTTCGGACGTGTGCATGTGTTCTTCGTGCGGACCATCGAGGAGCGTCTTGAGGCGTCCGAGCCATGGCGAGGGGGATTGGGAACTCGGGCGGGGCCACGACGAGGACATATCCGTTCCGGGGCGTCCCGGAACGCTTCCAGAGCGCCCGCGGCGCTTCCGACAGCTTCCAGAGCCGCCGGACCTCAGAGATCCCCGACCTGTTTTCGCCCAAAGTTCTCCTCTTGGCTGCGTGTTGATTTGGGGAGCCGGGGCGGGGGAGATGGCGAAAGCTGCTGCGCGCAGCGGCTCTCGGCCCGGCCGCCGGGCGCCCTGTGGCAGTGCTGGCTCATGCTCTGCCTCGGGGTGAGATTCGGCGAGCCGTCGTCGACGAGTCGGGCCGCACCTCGCTCGCGAGGCGTGGCCTGCCGAGCTCGTCGATCCGTCGGTCTGCCCTGCGTGTGCTCTTTGCGGCCGCCCCTCGCCCGCCCGCCCCCCCCCCCGCCCCTGCCAGGTGCGCGGCGCCCTGGGCGACCTGCGCCTCTGCCTGGAGGCGCCCCCGCCCTCCCCCTCCAGGCCCTGGGCCCAGGAGGGGTGCAGAGCACACAGACAGCACAGTGGAGCGTCGATTCCCCGGGAAGTGGGCGAACATCTGGGACGTGGGGGGGAAGGCGAGAGTCAGAGACATATAGGAAAAGATGCGGAGTCCCGGGATTTGTGTGTGTGTGTGTTTGTTTGTGCGCCCCTGGGCTCCTTCACAGACCTCTGACGCCGTGCCGTGCTCGCAGCGTGGACCCCAGGAGGTCTCGATGGTGGCGCCAAGGATCCACGAACCACATGGGATGGGGATGCCCAGACATCTGGCGTCGTGATTTTGTTTCACAATCCTCCATCCTGCGGCCGGCACAGGGGGCGGGGGTCTGCCTCTCTCTCTCTCTCTCTCACAGGCCACGGTCCACGCCATAGTTTGCCTGTTGCAGGTCGGTCCTCGGGGTGTTCATGGTTTGCCTGGCGACTCCTTCAATCACACGGCGGGTGAGATCGAGTGGATCGTTTGGCGGTCGGTTGTCTGCGGCAAAAAAGAGCGCGGTTCTCCAGCGGTCTGGACCTCTCCTCCGGATTCCCCAGGACAGCGCGTTTCACCCCGAGTCGTTTTTGAGACGATCCCGGGCCTCGAATGGGGGCCCTCGAGACCGAGCGTTGCAGCAGCAGTGAGAACAGTGCCCGTCGCGTTTTTCCCCCAGCTCGGCGTCAGGAGGTTTGGGCCCCACGCCCCGCGGGCACTCCCCGGGGGCCTCTCGGGGGGGACTGTGTTTTGGTCGCCTTGGGCGTCTCCTCGGGTTGTGGAACCGCTCGGCTCGGGGCTCGCGTGAAGCCGTTCGGGCGCTCATGGTGCGCTCTGGACGGCGTCCAGGGGCCAACCTGGGCCGTCTGGGGACTCCCTTTCGGGCCGTCTTGGGGCTCTCTTGGGGCTCTCCTGGAGCCGTCGTGGGGCGATCTCGGGGGGCCTGGGATTACCTCGGACGTCGAGAAGGCCGACAAAAGATGTTACACCGACATCATGCAGACACAATTTGGGTATGAACGCCTGTTTGCGTTCGGGAGATCTCCTTCGGGGATTGTTCTGGTGGTCTTGAGATCCTGGTTTGGGGGGCCGCTCGGGGCTCTCGCAACTCCGTTCGGGCGCTCTCTGGGTGCTCGGGGGGGAGTCTTGGGGCCAGCTTGGGCCGTCGGAGGGCTCGCTTCGGGCCGTCTGGGGGACCTGTTGGGTGATCTTGGGGCTCTGTGGGTTAGCTCGAGGCCGTCTTGGGGCGAGAGCTTGGGGGCCTGTTGGGCGGCCCCGGACGCCCGGAAGACGGAAGAAGCGGCTATACCAGTGCAGGCACCGCGAACCTCCATCGTCGCTTCGTGTTCGGGCCTCTCGGAGGTCGTCCGTGGGTCCTCTTCGGCCGTCTCGGGGCTTCGGGGAGCCGCCTCGTGCTCCCGTGGGGCCTTTCGGTAGTTCTTGTGACTGCTCTGGGCTCATGCTCTCGGCCCGCCAGGTCCGAGGCCCGAACACCATCACCTCACCAATTTTGGGCCCCAGGGCCCACTGAGGCCCCAGGGGCCCCAGATTAGTGAACGGATGTTTTTTCCCACGTAAGGACCCCGAAGTTCATCACTTCACTAAACTTAACCCAGGACGAAAGTCAGGGGCCGAATTGCTGCTGTGATGCAACACCGGCCTCGTGCCAGGGGCATCCAGGAGTCTCGCGAAGCCGAGTGTGCTCGTGCGCGTGTGGTGTGTGTTTCGGCCATCGGGGGCGGCCCACGCAGGATGCATCTCTCTCGAGGCCTCCGACCAGTGCGACCACGAAATTGGCATGGTGTGTGCAGGGGGCTCGGCTGGTGCACTGAACACCTCGCTCTCGCCTTCTCCCGAGTGGCTTCGGAGGTGGACAGAGCCCCCAACAGTGACACGCCGATTAGTGAATTGTCCGTTTTCGGTTCTCGAGATGGCGCCGTGGCCGTTATGTTCCAGGCTTGCGCCCGCCAGGTTTGGGCCTCAGATCGTTTTCGCTAAACCACGTTGTACTAAAGGGGGGTCTGTCCATCCCCGAAGTGCGCCCCCCCCCCCCGCCCCACCGGGCTGCGCCGTGGGGCGGGGCAGGCGCGGCTGGCTGCAGGGAGAACCTGCCGTCGCAGGCGGGGAGGTGGACACCAGCACCAAAACCAGCTGTGTGCCTCCACCGAGGGAAGAAAGATCCCGATCTCGGTGATGGTGGCAATATTCTGGCTGCCAAGGCGACCGAAACATCACCACCAGCGCCGAGATCCAGGATCATCTTCCCCCTGTGGAGGCACCCCCCTGTGTTGACGCTGGTGCCCATTCCCAGGCCTCCAACCAGGGAGGTCTCGCGCACTCCCGAAGGGCGCCTCGTGGGCGCCTCGTGCGACGGGTCGGTGTGCCGTGGCCTCGCCCGCCAAAGGGGGCGTCCTCGCGTGCGCCTCGTGCGCTGGATGGGCGGCGCCGAGGTTCCGCCGGGTCGCCGGATGCGCGCCTGCGGGCGCCTCGCGGACGCCTCGTGCGCTGGGCGGGCGTGGTGAGGTTTTCCCTTGGTGCCCGCTCGGGGGCGCCTCGTTTCCGCCCCGTGCGCTGGGCGAGCGTGCCGAGGCTTCGGCTCGTGCCCGCCCGTGGGCGGCTCGTGGGCGGCTCGTGCGCGCTGCGGGTGTGCCGAGGTGTTCGCCCGGTGCCCGCCCGTGGGCGCCTCGTGCGCTTGGGCGGAAGTGTTTTGATCGCACCGCGTGGCTCGTATCACGGAGCTGGCGCCGCGTCGCTGGCACCACGTGTCTCACATCACCCAGCTTTCACCACGCAGCCTGCACTGCATCTGTTGCATCACATAGCATGCATCTCTCAGTTCGCAGCGCACTCCCTTCACAGCGCCATGAATCGCAACGTTTGGGGTCAATGTTGGCAAGTCCAGTCGTACTTAAGATCACACGTGCACGCATATGTGTGCGACGCGTACTATCATGTGCTGTGAGTATGTTTGTCTCTCTATCTCGTTCTCTCGTTCTCTCTCTCTCTCTCTCTCTCTCTATGTCGCGCTTCTTGGTAGTTCTGGCCTCCGTATAAGCATGAGCATGTGTGTGTACATTTGTGCACAATGCTCTGATTGGGGTGCTGTGAGCCTGAAGCAGTTCGGTCAAAAGTTGGCTCGCATGTATGGCGCTGTTTGTAACGTGTACCCGCAGACGGGTGTGACCGCCGAGTATGCCGCAGTGGCCGCCACGCCACTTCTTGCGCTTTACAAGGCCAGTCCGAGCTTTTGCCAGAATACGAAGTGGTCGTGGACTGCTCTCTGCCTCTCTCAAGCTATACAGTGGCCTTGGCATGCAGTGCCTCTCTAACGCGAGAGCTCGTCTCGAGGGAGTTTCTAGAGTTCAGGCCCATTTGAGGAGGATCCCATCATGGGCTGGAAAGAGCGTATCAGAATATGTGGCAACAGTGCCGCGGACGAGGGGGCGAAGGCTGGAACGAACCTTCATGCGCCTTTCTCCTTCTGTTTCGGATGACCTTGGGCTCTTGTTCTCTGTCTGTAAGGCTGTTGCCGACCTGGCCGCCTATCTTCTGGATCTCTGGCGCAGGACCAACCTGGACGGTGTCTCTTGGAAGCGTCCTGCGCCTCCTGGGCCTCCTCGGGATCAAGTCTCTGGGCGCTCCTGGGGATGGGTCGGAAGATTTTTGCAGTGCAGCGAGTGTCTCAAGGGCAATCATCTTCGTGAAGCCTCTACAAGGGAGATGTGCCTGCAAGCTCAAGATCTCGCCACATCGGCTACCGGACTTAGGCCACAGTTGCATCGTTGCAGACTGCAGCGATCACTTTTGTTTGCTTCTGCCAGCTGTTCTACTTACCACTGGTAGGCAACTGCGAGGGCTCGGGGGCCCTTGTCAGGCGCAGCCCTCCTCCCGTGGTAGTGTTCAGGTCGATGGAGGCCCCGCCGACAAGTGCTGGTCCACCCATAATGCCCGCAGACGCAAACTGTGGTCCAAACTCAGCAGAGGACTGTGGGGGGGGATCTGTCTCTCAGGCGCGGGAGGGAGGCTGGCAGCCCCGCCTTGGCGCTGAAGCACCTGCAGGGGGCGACGACGCTGAGGAAGACGCCTCTCATTTCCTGCTTCCCCCAGTCGGCCCTGCTGCTGCTGCTGCAGCGGAGCCCGGCCCTCTCACCAGGGTCAGGGGGGCTCTCGGGCAAGAAGAAGACGAGGCTCCCTCGGTGCCTGCCCCGGGGAGCCAGACCTGCTGACGGCAGGTTCGTGTCGTGTCGACCGGCGGCGACCCTGCCAGCGGCATTCATATTTTGAACGCTGCGGGCGACCCAGAATCTTTCGATGTGGAACGATTTGGTCGTTTCGGAAACGGCCGATCGTTCCAGGCGGAACGATCCCCGATGGTGTCGGGAGCCAACGCCGAAGTCGGCACGACACGAGCCTGACGCATCGAATCACGAGGGTCAGATAGAACGCCGCAGCCTCACACAACTCGGAGGGAGGAGAAGCGACACCAACACCACCAGGGGGCCCACCTAAGCGAGGAGGTCCATTCTCCCCGAGCTGAAGGCTGGGGATGTCTCGAGCGAGAGGGGGGGACCACACCACCAGGGAGACCCCCCTCGCCTCCTCACACCTCCTCGCCCTGGTGGTGTTGGTGTCGCCTTTCCTTGTCCCTGCACAACTGCTGCCCGGTGGTGCCGCTTGCAGGCCGTGCCGCGCCGGAGGGGCCCCTGCGCGTGCTGGGCTCCTCGCGGCTCCGTCTGCTCTCTTCGCGCCCGGTCCCCGCCCGCCGCCCGGCGGGCGGGCTCCTGGTGCCTGTGGTGTGTGTTGCTCCACTCTCTGGCAGCAGTGCCCGCTCGGCTGGCGGGCAGTTCTGGCCGCGCAGGGCCAGGTGCCCAGCTTGTGGCGGGTCGGGCCGACACTGGGCTGGCCGCTTCCTCAGGGGGCCACACGCGAACCCGACCCCTATACCCCCCCCACGACTTCTGGGGGGAGGGCGGGGGTCACTTCGCTCGGGAGGTCCCGAGCGAAGGGAACCCCACCCTCCCCCTCAGAAATCGTGGGGGGTATGGGGGTCGGGTTCGAGTGTGGCCCCCTATTCCTCCTTGATCCCTCGTCTGGCACAGCACCGCCGGCGTGCCGTGCCTGCCGCCCGGCGGCCCAGGCCGCACGCGCCTGGCCTGTCTGCCCCGGCAGGGGCCCCGGCGCCGTGCGGCTGCCCCGCTCGTCGGTCCCACGGGCGCCCCTGCGTGCTGCGTCGCGTGTGCGGCAGGCGCGTCCCGACGAAAAACAAAAAAAATATACCCCAAGAGTGGTCAAAAAATAATCAGAAAATAACGTCTCGGGACTATTTTTCGAGCATTTGTTGACCTCTCGGGGGCATTTGGGGGGTATTCTCTATTTTTCTTAGAAAATCCCCCTGTAGGGGGACACGCCCGGGCCATCAGAGCCCTTCAGGGGGTTCGTTGGCCGTGGGTTTCAGACATATGTTTCATGTGTTTTTTTTACACCCGTTGCCTTTGTCTGGTGTATGTATACACATGTATACCTATGTGCACATGTATGTAATTATGGATTTAATTATAGACACACCTGTATAGTTGTTTCTCTCCACCCCCCGCTAGTATCCTCAAGCTGCCTCTCTTTCTCACTCCCCCTTTCTCCCTCAAGTCTCTCTGCCACCTGCTCTCGTCTCTTTATCTCTCCTCTCTCTCTCTCTCTTTCCCGCTTTCCTAACGCCGACTGTTCTCCAGAGCGTGAATTACCTACCCCGCTTTCGCTTCCAGGCAAAACCAAGCCATACCACGCGCCTCCTCGTCAAGCGGCCTGACCAGTACGGGCTGCAACTTGGCATCGTTTGGTATCTCCTGGAAGCGAGGGTGGTCAAAAGCGAGGCAGGTTTGTTTTCCCCCTAGCTCTCGCGCCTTCGTCTGCCCGCTGTCGGGGCGTGGACCCCGCAGGCGATGGGCGCCGCGCGGTGCCGCCGGTTCCAGGTCAAGGCGCCGCCGCGCGGCGCTGCCGCCTGCCCCCTCCGCTCCTCGGCCCCCGAGCTGGACCAGCCGCCTCGAGCCAGAGCTATGTCGGGCGCGTCCCCCTACAGGAGGATTCTGGAAGAAAAATGAAAAGATACCCCAAACATACACCAAAAAGGTCAACAAATACCAAAAAAATAGTCCCCAGACTATTTTTTCATTATTTGTTTTATTATTTTGGGTTTTATATATATATATATATATATATATATATATCGTCGAAAATCCCCCTGTAGGGGGACAGGCCCGACTTAAAGCCAGAGCGAGGGTCAAGCGCCACCCCGGGTCTCGAAGGATGCCCTTGTGCATCCCCAGGCCGAAAGATTTTTCCTCTTGGCGCTGAACCTCGCGGTCCCACGCGGTGCACGGGCCCTCTGGGAAATCACAGCGGCGAACCCAATCAGGGTCGCACGGATCCGATATCCAACCTTACCGTAGTCGTGAAATCGCGGCGGATCCCATTTCCGTGCGCGCGGGTCCCATTTCTGAATTTCGGGATCCGCGTCGGACCCTATTGTTCACGGCGGATCTCATTTCTACCCCGTTTTGAATTTGGGGGACGGGGGTGGCTTTCTTCGACGTCACGAGGAAAATCTTTCGTCCTGCGTAAGTCTGTCCTTCGTGTTCGAGCTCTCTGCCTTGGACTGCGTTTCGCGTCCGGGATCGATTCCTCAGCCCCCAGATGGACTGGCCCCTTAATTACAGCCAGCAGGAGGGTTCAGAACAATCTCTTCGTCGCCATGGAGCGAACGGGTTCTCAGGGCAACGGGTCCTGGAGTTGTTTCGCCGTCTTCGGGCTACGGGGAGCCTTCACGAACCTTCGGACCGTCAGCCACACGACACTGGATGCAAATTCGGTCCAGGCGGCAAGCTCAGAGGAGCAACGTGCCATGATAACGATACGCTCCAAGATGTCCAGGATTTCCTTGGTCCCCTCTTGTTCCACGCGGGCTGTAACCACGAGGACCGCTGCGTACTCCATAATTCCTGGAACGCCTCTTGAGCCAATCGCACCATGACGTCACAGTCGTCAACAGCCCTCGGGGTCCACGAGCCGCTTCCCTCAGGACCGGTTCCTTATCTGCCAACCTAGCTTCGGGGAGGTACCCTTTTAATTTTCCTCACGTCCGGGAGATCCACCTTGGAATAAACCTTTGCCAAGGGCGCCCTCGAGGGCGCGAAGATGCTCGCGCTTCGCGGTTCGGCTCCGATTCCTCCTCCTCCTCCTCCTCCTCCTCCTCCTCCTCCTCCTCCTCCTCTCCCCTGGGAGGCGGCGCGAGAGCGCGAAGCTATTCGCGCAGGCGCGCAGGCGCGCAGGCGCGAAGCGGGGAGCCGCCCCGGTGTGCCTCGGGCCACCCATTGCAGGAGGGAGCCGTGGGCGGTCGGCGGGGGGGCTCTCGGGCTCCCGGCACGCCGTCTCCGTGGCCGTGCTTCGGTGGCGCCTCGGCGCCGCGCCTCCGCCGCGCCAGCCTTCGGTCAGGCCTGTCTCGGGAGGAGAAAGAGCACACACAGACACAAGTAGTCGTCGGTTCCCAGGAACAGAAATGTGGGAAAATGGGGGAAGTGAGGGGGAGGACAGACACCCAGAAAATGTAGGAAGGGATTGGGGATTCTGCTAGTTGTGTCTACTTATTTGTGTGTCCCAGGGCCCCTTCACTGTCCCTCTACAGGAGGAATGCTCAAGAACAGTAGAAATCATAGTCTGGGGACCATTGTTTGAGCATCATGTTGGCTCTTGTCGAGCTTTTTTGGGGGGGCATTGGCTTTCAGCGCCGCCTGTGGGGGGGCAGGCCCAACTTGACGCCAACCACGAGTTGCCGCTGGGCCCTCGCTGCGGGTGCAGTTGTCGTCGCCCTCAAATCGCGCAGCGATTTTGAATGGGGGACGGGGCAACTCCAAGGCAGACAGGAGTCGGCATCTCGACCCCTACGCGTCGTAGTTTCCTGGCCCTGCGCGTCCTTGTCCTTTCACGTGCGCTCTCAGCTTGGGCGCCTCCGTGGGGCTCTGCGCTTGTGTCTTTTCACGACCTGACGCTGCTTCGCGTCAGGTGGTTCCGTTCTCACAACCGAGCGCTGTTTCACATCAGACGGCCCTTCTCTCTCCTCCCTTCCGTGGGCGCTTGGCTTGGCACCGCAGGCGTTCGTCTAGCTTTGCTGCGAGCTCGCCTATTCGAGGCCCTTCATCGCTTCGAAGCCGCAGTCGCGGGTGCTGGGCTGCCTCCGCGCAGCGGGCTTGCAAGGCTGCACGTTGCCGTTGCCTGCAGCACTCGGCGACCAGGGTGCTGTGGCGCACGCGGGTCAGCGCAGATGGTGTTCGAGACCCATCTTCATCCACCCTGTCTGTTGCACACTGGAGCCGGGTCGGCGCTCCCGCCAGGTGCGCCTCAGAGTATTCCCGTCGGGCCCAGTCTCGTGGCGCTTGGCCGCCCACCCGCCCGACGGTGGCGCGGAGCGTCGGCCTGCCGTCGTGGTGGGGCGTGCCCTCAGAGAGTCTCGGGGGCCTCCTGCGGAAGGGGCAGTCCTTCCCAGACCACTGCGACCTTGCACTTCCGGTGTCGTCGGCCGAGCCTCCGGCCAGAGGGCCGTGCCGCGGCTTCGCGCTGCGCAGAACACCTCGCAGAGCGCACGGGTGCCACCACGGAGGGCGGGTTCCCCGTGGCGCGCCCCCTGAGCGACCTCTCCGCGAGGTGGCTGCAAGGTCTCCGTGCGGCAGCTGCGGGGCAGCGAGGACAAGTAGAATTATGTCGGGCGTGTCCCCCTCCAGGGGGACTTACAACGAACAATTAAGAAATACCCCAAACATAACCAACAAAAATCAAACAATGGTCTGGGGATTATTTTTTGATTATTTTTTGATCCTTTTTGGGGGGGCATGTTTGATGATTTTTTATTTTTCGTCGAAAATCCCCCTATAGGGGGACACGCCCGACTTAAAAGTAGAAAGGACCATGTAGGAAAAACCACCCGGACCGGACAATTGGCGTTTACTGAACGGCCCTGGGCGTTTACCAAACAGCCTTGCCCTGTTTGATTCCTTCCTTGGGTGCGTTTACTCAACGGCTTCTCGTGTCGGGGTTGGTTCTCATCGGGGTGGATGTTCTGCCCTGAAGTGTGCTCGGCGCATCCCAGCGCTGACTCCCGAGTCGGGCGCGTCGCCCCATCTGGCTTCTGCGCGCGTGGGCGCTATGCTTGCACAGGCGGCACGACGGCTCAACACGGCCCCTTCTTTGGAAACTAAAAATATGTGTGTATATATACATATATACAAGGCTGCATTGGCGCTGCGCGCCATGCACCTTGGTCCTCTGAGTTTCGCACGCACGCGGGGTGCGTGCGCGCGTACACGCCCGCATGCACGTATACACGCGCACGCGCATGCACGTTCTGCACATATATCTATGTGTATGCTATACATGTATATTGTTGCATATGTGTATACCTTTTACATATAAGCATGTGTATATGTAAATGTATATGTCAATCGCAGGTGTTTGTTGGTGCACGCACCTATATGCAATTATGGGTGCGCATACACATGCGTATAGCAGGCGGTAATGGCCTGACCGCCTGCTCAGGGCATCTCGCAACTCAGATGTGCGAGGGTCTCAGGCGAAAATAGCCAGACTACTACGGCGCAATGCATCTCCGATGTCAGCGTTGCGAGGATGTTTCAAGCGAAAGTGAACTGACCACCTCAGCTGAGGACATACCCGAACCTGGGATTGCGAGGATGTCTCAAACGAAAATGGCCTGAACACCTCAGCTCAGGGCATCCCTGAATCCAAAGTTGCGAGGATGTCTCAGGTGAAAGTGGCGGATTACTCTGCGGCAGGGCATCTCGGAATCCAGAGTTGCGAGGAAATTTCTAACGAAAGTGGCTGGAACACCTCAGCTCAGGGAACCCCGGAACTCAGAGTTGCGAGAAGATCTCAAGCGGAAGTGGCCAGACAACCTTGGGGTAGAGCTTCTCTGGGGTCAGAGTTGCGAGGATGTCTCAGCCGCCAGTGGGAAGGAGGAAGGCGAAGGGAAAGAGTAATGGAAGAGTCCCGCGGACCCGAGGACAGGCAGGCACGAACGCTCAGGATCGGAAGTGATGGCATGGAGGCTGGAACTGACGCGGACGCAAGACGCTGGGAGCTGGCCTCCCAGAGCGTTGAAAGACAGGAGGACCTGTGGGGCAGGGGATCTCGGAAGTCTGTGCGAGGGAGTCTCAAGCGAAGAGTGGTCTGAACACCTCAGGCCGGAAGGTCGAATAACCCCCTTGCAAGAGCGTCCGAGCAGCCCCCGGGGAGTTTCCCAGCAGGTCGAGCAGCCCGGGAAGGGGCTTCCCAGCAGCCCAGGGAGTCCGAAATGCGTTCGGGGGGATGTGTGTGCACATGTGAATTCATTTTGCGTATGTATGCAAGTGCATGTGTATGTATGTATGTACGTATGGATATTAATGACAACGCCTTTCAACGTCTGAACGTCCCAAGAGCGTTTGACGCTCGTTTTACACGGTAATGTATTGTTAAACGATGTCGACATCCGTGTAATTCATTGCTTTACAGGGGGATTCCATGGAAAACGCTCTGAGGCCGTCTTGGGCCGTTCGTGGCCCGAAAAAGCGAAAACCGAAACAACCTTCAAACCTTTTCAACAAATCTGCTGATATGGATCGATGGCATGTTTCTTAAGCCCCAATGGCTACAGTACCTCAACTCACAATCAAGTGCATGTTGCATGGATGTCCGCACGCCTCCTCAGCGCGGCACCCTCGAGGGTGCAAGCTGGCCTTAGCAACTTGCACTCGTCCGTAGCTCCGAACTCGTGGCTCCAGCGCATCATCGGGTGATCAGTCCGATCGACGCTGAAGCGAAAAGTGTGCTCTGGAAACGCTCCGCCAGAGCACGTTGAAACTAAACGCGTTGTACCGGTGTCTCTCTCTCTGTTGCTGCCTGCAGCTCTTCCTAAAGCGGGCTGTGGCCTACAGCCTCGCGCCAGCTCCCTCTGTCGCCTGCGGGAGCTTCTCAACCCCACGACACTTCTGGCAGGGGCACGAACCGAGGCTGAGAACGATGCCTCGCGTACGTGCAAGGGCCCTGACTGCCCTTCTCCTCGCAGCGCTTGGGTGCTGGCTCCACCTGCACGCCTGTGTCTCGAAGGCATACGGTCACCTCACGGCGCTCCTCGCGGCGCTCCTTCAGCACGTGCCTCTCGATGAGCACGCCCGTCGCAATCCCAATGAAGATCAGGATGACCATCATGAACGCGGTGAGCTGCATGCCACCGCCCTGCGACTCGCTCCCGCCTGCCGAGCAGGCGATCTCCACGACCGTACCCTGGGCCCCCGTGCTGGGCTCCATGTGCGGCGTGCCGTTGGCGGTCCGCGCTGCCGCGAACAGCAGCAGCGTCGCCAAGACCTGGCTGGCCTCGTCCGTCCCGAAGCCAGCGATCTTCCTGCTCACGATCCCGAGGTTCCTCATGCAGGTCTGCAGCGCCTCCTGCTCCAGAGGCTTCGTGCCTGCATCACTCGGGTTCTTCTTGCCGTCCACTCTCTCAATCTCGAACTGCTTCTCCCTCAGCGCCTGCTGGTGCCAAAGGTACCTGGTCTGTAGATGCCGTACACGCCCGCAGCCCACTCTGTGGATCATCCCACGGGCCGCGTCCGAGTCCGTGCGAATGATCAGCCTCACGTCTGCTGGTACACCAGCTCCGAGCTCAGCGATCTCGAGCATCACCTGCTTGACCGTGATGCCGCGCGCTGCCGCCGAGCCGATGGCGTAGAACTCCGACTCTGCGCTGCTGAGTGCAACAGCGCCCTGCGTGATGCTCCAGCTCTCGATGAGATGACCAGCGCCAGGATCTCCGACCTGGATGGTCCCCGCCGACGTGCTCTTGCATGTCTGTACGTCGCCGCTCCAGTCGCCGTCGGAGTAGACCACGTCCGTCCACTTCTCCTGGTAGAGGAACTCGATCCCGACGTCGTGCGTCCCCGCGAGGTAGCGTGCCAACCTCCTGAGTCGCATCATGCTCAGGCGCGTCGGATGTGCCATATCCGACGCCAGCTGCTTGGTGGCGAACTGGATGTCGAAGCGGTCTGGCCCGATGTACATGCAGATGCCCGTGCCCCTGCAGTAGATCGCCTTCTCGGTCCGCTTCAGCTCCTCCAGGGCATCCCTCGCGTTCTTGCCAGTCGCTCGGCTGACAGGCGTCGGGGAAGGCTTTACATTCTTCAGGTCCAGCAACGTGCTCAGGTTCTCGAAGTGCTTCGGGTCAGGCAGCAGCATGAACCCCTTCGCGTTCCAAAGTAGAAGCCGTCGTAGCACCAGGCCTTGCTCTTCAGCGGCTGGACCAACTCTCGGGAGGATCTTGGCCTTGAAGCTGCCCGTGATCATTGCGTCCACCTTGTCCAGCTCGTGCGGCTCGCCCTCGGTGTAGAAGTCATCCCCGTGGAAACCTGACAGGCAGTCCCACTCGCTGTGGTACGCCAGGCAGGGGACCGTCGACAAGATGTTCCAGCCGTGCTCTCGGTACGTGTCGCGCACCAGCTGCTGGAAGTCCGCGCTCGACTCACGCATCCCGTACAGCGCCTTACTCACCAGCCAGAGCCAGTCGGGGCAGTTCAGCTCCTTCGGAGGCTCGGCCCACACGGGCTCCTTCAGTTCAGCGTGGAAGAAGGCCACCGAGATGTCGTGAGCTGCGAGCTGCCTCGAGTTGCCTCTCGACGCCAACCTCGAGATTACCAGCTTCAGCGCCCATGTCGGTGGTGTCCCCGCGTAGTGCTCTGGCGCAAAGACGCCTCCTGCGAAGTCACGCGCGACGATCCGCGATCGCACGCAGTCTGGCCCCTTCCTGGTGTGGAAGAGCTTGGTGGAGATCACCCTCTCGCCAGCTGGCTTCTCGCTGCGCTTCTTCCAGACCATCACCTCGAACTCGTCCATCTCGTCGAGCTCGCGCTTCACGCCCTGCAGCACCAGCTCCTTCGGCAGCACCTCGCCCGTGAACTGGTCGTGGAAGCTCCCCGCGAACAGCTCCCCGTCGAAGGTTGGAGGTGAGACCTCCTCCTCGCAGAGCGCTCCGAGAGTCATGGGTTCACCGTCTGGGTCAGTGTCCATGGGCGCAGCAGGAACCACCTCGATCACTGGCCTCTTTCTTGCTGGCTCAGCTGCTTCAGCATCTCTCTCTCTCTTCGGTGCTGCGGCTGCTGGCAGTTGCAGTCCTGGAGGTGGGCTTATCTCCTGCTGCGGTGCGGGAACTGCTTGTTGTGGTACTGGCTTCGCAGCCTCGGCGCCTGCGGCACCCACAGCTGGCTGCAGCTGGATCGGCTGCTCCGCCTTCGCCTTGAAGATCTCCTCGAACCGAGCCCTGCACGCCACCGTGTGCACGCTGGACAGCCCCAGACAAGCTGGGCAGTCTGGGCTCTCGCCGTGCTCCTGGATCAGGGCACGCGTGATGTACCTCCTTCTCGTACTCACCACCGGTGTCTCCGTCGTAGGCGCTCTCGGGTTCCAGGGCACACCGATGAACGTCCTGAACTCCTCCTGGACCCACCGCTCGCTGTCGTCGCGCCTCCTGAACGTCCTGCTGAACTCAATCCCTCGCGCCGTGCCCACGATGACTTCATCACTCTCGTCCCTCCGCCCGAGGAACACTCCTGTGGCCCAGCGCGGGTCGAGCTTCGACTGGTCCTTGCGGATCAGCTTGAAGTCCACAGTCTCGCCCACACACGCCAGGGGTGACGCGAACTCCTTGCCCTTGATCGTCGCCCAAGCGCTCCTTCCGTCGCTCTTCGTGACGAACCTCGTGAGGACGTAGGCCGCATGCCTGACCAGCCACGGCAGGACCACCGACTGACTCGTCACCTTGGTCTTGAACTTCTCCTCGATGACGGCCACGTACGTGCGGGTGAGTGACTCCACTCTACGCACCACGGCCTCGATCACGCCGTTCGCCTTGCTGTCGTGCTTCGTGGACTTCTCGACTGTCGTGCGGTGGTGCTCCACCCGACGTCGGCGTAGCTCGCCTAGCAGTGCCTGGATGGCGGGCTCCTGGTCCGCCCTCAGGACGACCTCTCCAACACCCCATGCCTCGAGGTGGAAGAGTACGAACTCCACTGCAACGTCGTCAACTCCCTTCTTCGACACCTGCGTGGCTCCAACAGCGCCTGGAGGCCTCAGCACGATGACCAGTATCGTCGCCTTCTGCAGCTCGCCCTCCCGCGCTAGGAAGCAGTAGTCCAGCGCGAGCTTCGCGACGGTCGAGACGGACTCCTGGCTCCTGTGCTGATCCTCAGTCGCCTGGCCCGTCAAGCAGTACCTGCACCAGGCACGGAATGGACAGTGGGTGACCTCGTGCTTTGCCCTCTCGTCTGCGCTCGGCCAGACCGCTACCTTCTTGGTGGTCGCGCTCCTGGCCTCCTCGCTATCCTCGAGCTCTAGCTTGGGCCGACCGCCAACGTCCTTCGGCTCGTCGCTCTTCTCCGTCGTCGGGCACAGCTCGCCAGTCGAGCACCGACGAGCTCGGATGACGAAGATGCCGTTCTTCCGCTTCAGCTCGATGGACTTGCCCTTGCTGATGTTGTCCTTCACGTGGCTCGCCAAGTCCTTCGCCTGCTCGGGCTTCACGATGTAGCTGCCTCCGTCGTGCAGCCACACACCGTAGCCCGCATCAACTGCAGAACTCGCTGCCATGATCGGCTTGCGAACCCCTTTGGCCTCGAACTTCACTGTCAGCGGCTCGCCAGAGTTCTGGTCCGTCATGCTCACCTCCTTCTTCCCGTAGTGCTTAAGCTCGTTGCCGTCGGCCTGGTAGAGCACCGTCCCACTGCACTCCTTGATGGCCACCTCAGGCGCCCACGAAGGTGGGCAGACGCTCCTTGCAGCACACGTGTCAAAGAGCAGGTCGAAGTCCGCGCCCTCGAGGGCGCAGCAGTAACCCGTCTCGATCTCGTTGGAGCTCTCGCCCTCCATCAGCGCGAACACGAAGCCATCCTGCTCGTCGTAGTAGTAGCCGTCGTCAGACAGGGTCGTCAACGCCGCCGTATCGCCATTCTCGCTCTCAAGGCGCTTGCCTGTGATCTTGTCAACTGGCTTGCCTGCGTAGCGTCCAGACTTGTCTGGCTTGATGTCCTTGCTTGCTCGGTCCTTCGCTAAGATCCTGCACTCCTGCTTCGTGTGGTTCGGCTTGGCGCAGTAGAAGCAGACCTTCTTGTTCTTACCTTTTCCGTCGTGGCTCTTTCCTTTGCCGCTCTTGTCCTTGCCTTTGCCTTTGCCGGCCTTGCCCCGTGTCATAGGGCACAGCTCTCCAGTCACAGGGTTCAACTCCATGGGTACTGGCTCCTCCTCCTGGCTGGCCGTCGCGCGAAGGTATGAGATCACCTCGGCCTTCGCGGCCTCGTACGTCTGCAGGCGGCCTACCTGGAGGTTGACGTGGGTCTTCAGTGGGCCATCCAAGAGCTTGTTGGTCAAAGTCGCCAGCTTGATCGAGTCGGCCATCTGGTCACCCGACTGCTCCTCGTAGACCTTCAGCTGGCGCTCCCAAGTGTAGATGCTCTCCAACATGTCTGGGCCTCGCACGGGGTCGAGCAGCCTCTGCAGCATGCCCTGGAAGCGGCTCGGCAGCCTGGGCTCGAACTCGCGGCACAGCTGCCTCCAAGCCTCGACGCCCCAGCCCTCTGGGACGCGCTGCACCACCGACAGCGCTCGCCCACGACACGTGAGTGCCAGCACGTAGTAGATCTGCGACGAGAGCTTCCTGTCGTTCAGGTCCATCGTCACATTGCTGATCTGCTGCTCGTCGTCGACCTTGTTGGCTGCATACTCCAGCGCGTCCCTGCAGGTCGGGTCGAACGCGCCAGCGTAGGCCCTGAAGGTGAATGACCACTGCGGCCACGCCAGACCTCCTTCTGGCCTGCCGTCCGCCGTCAGGTCACCTGAAAACAGCGGCGGCTTGCCCAGAGCCCTCGTGTCCACGAGAGAGCTCTCGCCACGGCTAGGCTGCTGAGGCACGGCCGCGGCTCCTGCTGCAGCGGGCGCCGCGGTGCTCAGCTGGTCGATGACCCGTCTGGCCTCGGTGAGCTCGGCCGTCCTTTCTGCGATCTGCTGCTCCGCAGCCGTCAGCCTGGCCTCCATCGCTCGGAGGGCCTCCTCCATGGCCGAGGCGCAGTACGCTGTCACGGTGTCTGCGCTGGCTCTGCGGTCAGGGGACCACGCTCCGCGCTACCATGCTGATATGGATCGATGGCATGTTTCTTAAGCCCCAATGGCTACAGTACCTCAACTCACAATCAAGTGCATGTTGCATGGATGTCCGCAAAATCTATGAATTTTGCCTCTTTGGGCCTTCTTGGGGGCCCTTTTTTGGCAGTTGTGGGACTCTCTTGGGCCGTTTTGATGCCCTTTCGGGCCGTCTTGGGGCGTCTTAGGGGCCTTCGGCCGTCTTCGGGTTGTATTGGGGGCCTCTTGGGGCCCTCTTGGGAGCCTCTTGGGGTGCTCCTGAGGCTCTCTTAGGGCCGTCTTGGGACTCCCTTGGCAGTTTTCGGGCCCTCTTGGGCCGTCTAGGGGCCCTCTTGGGCCGTTTTGGGTCTTCTTGGGAAGCCTCTTGGAGACCTCCTGGGGCGTTTGGAAGCCATGTTGAAGGTTTTGGTGTGCTTTGGAACTGTCGATGAGCTGTCTTGGGCAATATTGGAGGCCTCTTTGGACCTTCCGAGGAGACCGGAAGGCCGAAGCAACCCTTTGCAAGGGTGTCCGAGCAGCCAGGGAAGGGCTTCACGCAGCCCGGGGAGTCCGAAATTCGTCAGGTGTGGGGAGGGGGGGGGCGTTTTTTCCGGGGTCCCCCGCCTTCTTTTTTATGTACAACAAAAACTGCCCCGTCTTTGGAGGGGTGCCCCCCCTGCTGGTGTTGGGACTGCGTTCGGGCTCTCATCATTGGGATGGTGTTCGCAAAGAGGTGTCTCCATG
>CAUYUJ010014846.1:300000-302500 GCA_963575745.1 Prorocentrum cordatum | reverse complement strand
TGTGTGCGTGTGTGTGTGTGTGTGTGTGTGTGTGTGGGGGGCGCACTAAGCATAGCAGCAGCTTGTTGGAGATGCCGCGCAGCACGTACCAACCACAGCGACGGCGCGAACGCATTCGCGCGCCTGTCGCGAGACAAATCACAGGCGCACCAGCGCACATGCAGTAGGGTCGAGAGCACGCGCCCCATGATTCAAGCAGTTGGTCAGGCCACGGCCCCGGCCCGCGCCAATGCGACAGATGGCGAGGTTGACATCTTGCCGCGGCCAGGCGCGACCATGGGCCACTCGCCGGCAGCGGGCGATTTCGTTGACATCTACTCCCTAGCAGTCCAAAAATGGGCCGAGCACCTTAGCTGCACAGACTATGCGCACGCTGCTCAGGGGAGAATGCCCCATCAGCAAAGAAAAGGTGGACGTGGGGATCGGCATGGTCGTAGACGAAGCATCGCGAGCACATGTTCACGCATGCGCGCCGCAAGCCAACTTCACGGCGCAACAGTCGAATCGCGCCGCGGGCGCGTTGCAGCAGCACGCCTACAAGAAGAGGCACCACCTGCACGCCGACAGGACGAAACAAATGGTCGCACTTGCAGGCGCGGGCCCCTGCGAGGCGGCATGGGCGCTTGGGCGCCGGGGTAGAGCAAGGGGGGGGGTCCAGAAGTGCGGGCCCTGGGCCCGACCATCAGCTTCGACGGAGTATTGCGCGCGGAACCCAAGAACCGCGTCAGAGGAACACGCGTAGCATGGCGTTCAGTATGTCAGGTATGGCACATGCACTTCCCGCGCAAGTTGCACCGCATGCTTCTCTTTTGCTTTGTGCACAGCGCAGCGATCACTGTCCTCGCCGCGTTTGCATGGCCGTAGAATTGGCGGACGAGCTGGGCCCGGCGCTGGCTCGGTTGCCCAGGTGTCTCATGAAAGGCAGCGCGGCAAAGGGTGCACGAGCGGGCGAACAAAACCTACCCCCAACAGTGAAGTATTTGAAAATTGGAACACCAGCCGCGCTGCCATAGAGCCGAGGATCCAGCGGCCTCCCAGGCGGCAGCGCGCCTCGAGCGAACCCGAGAATCACCGCCAAGTGTTCGCGGCCATGTTCGGGTCGACAGAGCTCGACGCGCAGCTGGGCATGCGCAGTCTCAACTCCGTGGGCGCGCTGACAGAGCTCGGCACGCCTGGGGCAAGACAGTGCTTGGAGGGCGCGCAGTGCTCGGCGAACTTTGAGAGCTTCTTCGCAGGGACATGGCCTGACCCCCCCCCCACCCACCCACCCGCACAAAAAAAAAGAAAAACATACGCGTTGCAGCCGTTCCACGGCGCCGTATGAAGGGCAAGTTTCTGCAATGCCAGGATCGATTCCATGGGGCCTTTTATTCTGCGCCAGCAGGGGCAACACATGGAAACGGGCGCTACAATCACTGGGGCTTCAGGAGGTATCGGAGGAGGAGGAGGACATCAGGATGGGGATTCTGGAGATGCAGAGCGACGCAAACAGCCGCGGCAACATCGAAGACGAGCGCATATGCGCGCGAAAACGCAGACGCACGACGTGCACCAGCACGTGCGACAACATGAGCGCTGTAACGGCACGCTTCGCGCTCGCCTACAAGATGAACATGTAATCGGGCCCGCTAACGTGTGCCCGTGTTGCCGCGCAGCCTTTGCCGACCGTGAATCATGCCTTCGCCGCGTTCGCGCAATGTCCCCGCGCCACCCGGGTGCTCGCCCTACGCGCGTTTTTTTTTTTTTTTTTTTTTGCATATCCGGCCCGAAGTATATCCCGCTCACCACTCTGGCGCCTGCAGCCACGAGTTCACCGGACTACGCGCGTCGCAGCGCGCGCCTGGCCCTGGCAGGCCTGACCAACAACGGACAGAGGAAATCGACGTGGAGGGCGCCCAGCGCGGCGACAGGGCACCAGGGGCGGAGACGACGGGGGAGGGCGCATGCGCAGCGCAGCGCCCACAAGTACGCAGGTGGCAAAGCGAAGAACGGCAATGGCAAACCAGCTGGATCCGTCAGCGACGGGGCAAGGACGACGAGATGGTGACCATCGACAAGATGCGCGTCAACAGCGCGCAGGTCATGCCGCAACTTTCGGGCAGCTTGTGGGGCTCCTACCTGATGCAGGGCGATCGCACAACGTCAGAAGCATGGGCGCAGGAAGGGCAAGAGTACGCAGGCAATGTGAAAAACGGCATGGCGAGCATGGGGTCGCCCCGCGCGCACATCGGAGCAACGTTCTCCGACGAGCTGCTGGCACAGCTGACCACCGCGCCGCAGCCGTATCCAGAGGCCCTAGAGCATTGCGCCAGTGTGGCACACTTCTCACACGGTTCGTGACCCCACGGGGAGTTCCACCGAATGCACCAGCGGCGGGGTCCGCATGCGGGGACCGCCACCCATTTTTTAAAACACACCCCTCACACGGTTCGTGGCCCCACAGGGGTCTCCACCGAAGGCCCCAGTGGCACAGGCCACATGCGCCCGACAGCCCATTTTG
>CAUYUJ010014846.1:290000-292500 GCA_963575745.1 Prorocentrum cordatum | reverse complement strand
TTGACCTGTGATACAGAACGCCCAACACAAAAACGTGCGGGAGGGAGCTCGAGGGAAGGAGGGAAGAATAGTAGTAGTAGTAGTAGTAGTAGTCGTAATCGTCGTCGTCGACGTAATACCAATCGAGATTCTAGTAGTAATAATCGTAGTCGTAATCGGGGTCGTGGTCGTAATCGACGTCGTAGTTGTAGTCGTAGTAGTAGTGGTAAGAATGATACTAGCCGTCGTCCCCGCAGTAGTAGTAACAGTGGTAGTAGTAGTAGTAGTCGTGAGAGAATCATTAGTAGTAGTTGGAGTAGTAGCATTTGCAGTCGTAGTGGCAGTAGTCGCGGTAGTAGTAGTAGTAGTAGTAGTAGTAGTAGTAGTAGTAGTAGTAGTAGTAGTAATAGTAGTAGTAGTAGTAGTAGTAGTAGCAGTAGTAGTAGTAGTAGTAGTAGTAACAATCGTAGTAGTCGTAGTAGTGGTAGTACTAGCAGTACTGCTAGTAAGAGGTAGCAGTGGTAGTAGTTAGCAGTAGTAGTAGTAATAGTAGTAGTAGAAGTAGTAGTAGTAGTAGTAGTAGTAGTAGTAGTAGTAGTAGTAGTAGTAGTAGTAGTAGTACTAGTAGTAGTATTAGTAGTAGTAATAATAGCACTCGTTGTAGTAAGAGGTAGTACTGGTAGTAGTACTGGAGATAAAAGTAGTAGTAGTAGTAGTAGTAGTAGTAGTAGTAGTATTGGCGGCAGTGGTAGCAGTAGTAGTAGTAGGGGTGTTTTTATGAATAATCGTACGAGTAAGAGTCTTGACAGAAGTAGTAGTACTAGTAGTACTAGCAGTATGTGTCGTAGCAATAGCCGTAGTAGTAGTAGTGAATAGACGTAGTCGTAGTAGCAGTCGTCGTAGTAGTAGTAGTAGTAGTAGTAGTAGTAGTAGTAGTAGTAGTAGTAGTAGTAGTGGTGGTGGTGGTGGTGGTGGTGGTGGTGGGTGGTTAGTAGCCGTCGTAGTCGTAGCCGTAGTCGTAGTAGTAGTCGTAGTAGTAGTAGTAGTAGTAGTAGTAGTAGTAGTAGTGGTAGTAGTAGTAGTAGTAGTAGTAGTAGTAGTAGTAGTAGTAGTAGTAGTAGTAGTAGTAGTAGTAGTAGTAGTAGTAGTAGTAGTAGTAGTAGTAGTAGTAGTAGTAGTAGTAGTAGTAGTAGTAATAGTAGTAGCAGTAGTAGTAGTAGTAGTAGTAGTAGTAGTAGTGGTAGTAATGGTAGTCGTATTCGTAGTAGTAGTAGTAGTAGTAGTAGTAGTAGTAGTAGTAGTAGTAGTAGTAGTAGTAGTAGTAGTACTGGTAGTAGTAGTACGAGTAGTAGTAGGAGTAGTCGTCGTAATGGTAGGATGGTTTGGCATTGCTTGCACGAGTGCGATGTGTAGGCTGTCGTGGCAGTAGTGGTCGCAGTAGTAGCATGGGTAGTCGCAGTAGTAGTAAGTATGGCAACTCGTCTGGGCAGACGCAGCAGCAGCATGAGCTGAAGTAGTGTTCATTGAATCGCTTCGCTCATTCCGCCGGCCCATACGGTCTCATGTCTGCCGTTTGCCCGAGGGCCTGGTGTCAATGCGGCGCTTTGGGGGTTCCTGGGGCCGCTTGGGGGACTCCTGGGGCGCTCGGGGGGGCATTTGGGGGGCCTCCTGGGGCCGCTTGGGGGACTCTTGGGGGCCTCCTGAGGGCCTCGTGGGGGCCTTTTGGGGCCTCTTAGGGGCCTCGTAGGGGCTTCTTAGGGCCGAGGGCTCGAAATTTTGTTTCGTGTTCCCTCTCTGGGGCCCCTCTGGGGGTGTTCTTGGGGCCCTCTTGGACCGTCTTGGAGGCTTCTTGGGCCGTCTTCGAGCCCTCTTGGGCCATCTTGGGGCCCTCTTGGGGGCCTCTTGGGCCCTCTTGGGGCGATCTTGGGGGCCTCTGGGGCCGTCTTGGGGCGTCGGGAACCGAAAAGGTGGAAGCTCCAAAATCTTTCAAAAACCTAAGGAAAAACAATGAATTTTGCCTCCGGGGGCCCTCTTGGGAGTGCTCTTGGAGGCCTCTTGGGGCGTCTGGGGGCTATCTTGGGCGTCTTGGAGCGATCTTGTGGCATGTCGGACCCCTCGTGTACCATCTTGGGGGCCTCTTGGGGGCCTCTTGGCCTTTCTTGGGGCTCTCGGGGACGTCTCGGAGCCCTGTTGGTGCGCTCATGGAGCGCTCCTGGAGCGCTCTGGGGGACTCCTCCCGGGACTCTCTCAGGACCTTGCCGGGGTACTTTTCGTCCGTGGACCCCCAGGGGCCGCCCCGCGCGCGCGAACTAGAGAATTGTTAACCAGTTACCGGAGATCTTAGCACGCCTCTGGCCCGTTGGGCCGGCGAATTGTGGTAGTAGTCGTCGTCGTCGTCGTCGTAGTCGTCGTCGTCGTAGCTGTAGTAGTAGTAGTCGTTGATAGTTGTAGTCGTAGTAGTAGTAATAATAGTAGTACTAGATGTAGTAGTAGTAGTAGTAGTAGTAGTAGTAGTAGTAGT
>CAUYUJ010014846.1:267500-287500 GCA_963575745.1 Prorocentrum cordatum | reverse complement strand
TCGAGAACGACGCGGTCGAAGGTCGCCGGGGCGCGACGACGGCAGCGCCAGGAGCTTCGCGATCACGACTGCGCGCTCCTCCGCCGCTGGGTCCAGCGCGGGCAGCGGCGCAGCAGCAGCGGGCGCCACGACCATCCGCCGCCTCCTCGCGAAGGGGCCGCCGCCGCTGCGGCCGCGCCGAACGGCGCGGCGGCAGGGCGCCAGCCCAGCTGCCGTCGCGGCGCCCGCCGGCACCGCAGCCGCCGTGGCACCGTGCCGGAACTGCGCCCGCGCGGATTTCTCGGATCGGCGCTGGACCCCCATCCCTGGCGCGCGGAGCGCGCCAGAGGCGGCGCCGGAGGCACCGCCAGGGGGGTGCAGCGCGGATCCGAGAATCCGCGCGGCCCTCCGAGCTTCTATGTTTACGTCCTCCTTCGTTCCCCAAGGGCTCCGCCCCCAGGGCCAAAAGCCCCGCTCTGGAACTGCGCCCGCCGCTGCCGCCAGCGCCTCCGGCATCCTCCCGCGCCGGGGGCGCTGCCCGCCGCTGCTGCGGCAGGCCGCTCGGCCCCGCCCTCCGCGCGCCGCGCCGAGGGGCGCCGGCGGCGGCGGCGTCGCCGCTCGGCCTCGGCCGCGGCGGCCGTCGGCACCCGCGGAGGACGAGCGCGCCCCGCGTCGAGCGGCGCCCGCGCGGCCGTCCACGGCTCGGTCCCTTCCCAGGCAGCGCGGAGAGCGCCGCCGAGGCCGCCGACCGCGCAGCGGCCGCCGCGGTGCGCCGCGGCGCCGTGGGCCGCGACAGCGCCCCGCACCGCGCAGCGGCCGCGACGGCCGGCGCGAGGGCTGCTCCAGGCAGCGCCATCCCGAGAACGGCGCGGCCGTGCAGCCGCTTGAGCCGAGATGGTCCGAGCCAGGGGGAGGAGGAGGGGGTGGAAGAGGAGGGGGTGGAAGAAGGGCTTGCAACCGCTGAGCCGAAAGGAGGAGGGGGTGGAAGAGGAGGATCATGCCAGCTCCGTGGTGGTTTGCCACTGCGGTGTTCTGCGTCGTTGACACAGCGCTGTTCACACTGCGTCGTTACCACTGCGCTGTTGGCACTGCGTTGTTCATACCGTGCTGTTGACACCACGTTGTTAGCACTGCGCTGTTGACAGACACTACGTCAGCGGCACTGCATCAGTGACTCTGCGTTCCCGATGCTGCGTTATGAACATCACGCTGTTGAATTTACCCTGTTGACGACGCCACGTTTGACGCCGCGTTGTTGTAGACGCGCTGTTTCGGAAACTACGTTGTTGACGCTAAGTTGCGACGGTGGTGCCATGTTTGCAAGGTCAGGCAACACCATTTCCTCGCCTCTACATTCTGACAGCCAGAAAGGGGTTGAAGGGGCAAGGTGTATACATCTTGCGGCGATTGTACACGAGGCGGACATCTTCATCGTTAATGTGTGCGTCTGCATCTTCTAATATTGGCATGCTGACCTCCGTGTCAGATGAGTCTTGTCGCAGCCGAGACCTGCGCCGCTTTCCACTATTTCTTGGGGTGGGTGGGGGAGAGAGAGAGAGAGAGAGAGAAAGAAAGAGAGAGAGGGAGGGAGAGGGAGGTTGAATGCACATAGAGCAGAGAGTGGGAGAGAGAGAGAGTGGATAGAGAGCGAACGAGAAGGAGAGTGATATTGAGCGAGGAAGAGCGAGAGAGAGAGAGAGAGCGAGAGAAGGAGAGAGAGGGAGAGAGAGAGAGACAGAGACATGCAGAGACAGAGAGAGAGAGAGAGAACAGAGTGTATCGGAAATTGTAGAGTGATAACCTGACAACAACACATACATAATATATATATATATAGATAACGAGGGAGACAGAGAGAGAGAGAAATGGAGCGAGATAGAGAGAGAGGGATAGAGAGCGAACAAGAAGGATAGGGAGACTGAGCGAGGGGGGGCAAGAGAGAGAGAGAGAGAGAGAGATAGCTAGAAAGAGAGGGGGAGAGGGCGATTAAAAAGAGAGAGATAGAGAGAAGCATTTAGACCGGGGTCGGCAAGGGCACACACATAAACATTTCTATATATATATATATATATATATATACACACATACATGTGTATATATATGTGTATATATATATGTGTGTATGCTTGGTCCTTTAAGTTTGTTCTGCAGGCAGCAGTCGCGTCCGAAGGGCAGGACGGTAAAGCAGAGCAAATCACGATTTATCCTCGTTGCTTTGCCCGACATGGTCATCATAACATTCCATTCGTTATCCCTCCCTCATGTTTCCTCTCCCTCTCCCTCATTCTCGCCCTCCCCTGCGAATTCTTCCCCGATGTCCTGTGCTCTTCTTGCGGGGGCTCCTCCTTGGAAAGCTTCCTGGGGGCCTCACGGAAGTTTTACATGGCTTCGTGGGGCCTTCTGGAGGCTTCCTTGGCGTCTTCTGGGGACCTCTGGGGGCCTCCTCGGGCCATCCAACTGCGGTCTCCCTGAGCGGCCGGGGGGCGATTCGGAATACTTCGGGGGGCGTCTTGGGGGCCATTTTGGGCCGTCGTGGGGCTCTCTTCGGGCGATCTCGGGGCCCCGTTGGGCCGTTTTGGGGGTCTCGTGGTCTGCCTGGAAGCCCTTTGGGACAGTGTTGGCGTGATTTTCGGGTCTCTTGGGCGGTCTCGGACGCTTGGAAGACCCAAGAGCAGAGCATTCCCACAAATATGCGAATGCAATTGGAAAAGTATGTTTTTCTGCATTTCGAGAGCCTCTTGGGGGTGTTCTGTGGATCGTGCTCGGGGCTGGTGGGAATTTGGGGCATCTTGGGGCCCTCAGGGGGCCGTTCGGCCGCCATTTTGGGACCGCTGCCTGGGCCCCGCAGGGGCTTCCAGGAGCTCCGAAAAGCCCAGAGGACCACCTGCAGGGGAGTCCAGGAGTCCCCAAGGGGGGCCAGGGATCCAGGGGGTCCCGTTTAAGGGGGGGGTCGCAGGGTCCCAGATTGGAGAAACGTTCGAAAGGGACGATGCACACATATATACATATATATATGTATACACATATATATATATATATATATATATATATGTATTGATGCATATATATATATATATATATATATATATATATATATATATTGATGCATATACGTATACGCATACATATGTATATTTACACACATATATATATGTAGACAGAGAGAGAGAGAGAGAGAAAGAGAGCGAGAGAAGGATAAAGGGAGACACACACACATACAGAGAGGGAGAGTGTGAGAGAGACAGAGAGAGAGAGAGAGAGAGAGCGAGAGCAAACAATCACCATAGGGCAAACTAGGCGGCAAGAGTGCGGGACAGCGACAGGAAGGCAGACGAAGAGGAAGTAAGGGAGAGACAGTGATAGACGTGGGAAGAGAAAGATATTGAGAGAGAGAGAGAGATCAAGAACAGAGAGAGAATGAGAGATGGCAGTGTAGACCCACTCATCCAGCTTTTGGACAGTTCATACCCGCTTGCAACGAAGCTCCGCAGCTATGATGGCTCCATCCCCTCCGTTCCAGCGCAGCTTGTTGGGATGAAAGTCGTCCTTCCTGCCGCTCGTCTATTTTCCCAGCGGGATGAGGAGCCCAGCTTTCCTTCAACTCCGCGATGTTGCTTTTACCATGCGACCGCTAGCGAAGCCTATCCCTGTGGGTCCAATTGGTGCTGGGGTAGTGGACACCCCTGCTGGGATGCATCTGGATGCAAACACCATTTCTATCATGACCCCTACCGCCTGTATCTCAGAAATCCGACTTGCAGGGGCAAAGACACTTGGCCCGGGGGGAAGGTATCGACCCTCAATCGCCTATTCCACATTCCTCGCCGCTCCAGCCCTTCCAGGAATGTGCGGTTGTGCGATCGAGGTGCTTTCGCCGATCGATTGGCGATGTAGCGCCGAATTCGAGCCAAGTTTCCCCCCGTGAGAAGGTCCCCCCGGTCGTCAGGGTTCGCATGTGATTGTCCATTTCTCCGCGGCCCGCGGGCTGTGGCATTGGCGTCGTTGGCTGCGCTGGCCGTCAAGTGCGTCGACAGTGTGCTGGTGTACCCAGGCGTGTCCAAGTTGATGTGAGACGTTGAACAGAAGTTGCAGACACCCGGGCCGTCACATAGCATATCTCATGGCGTAGTGCGATCGGTTCGTGTCGTGTGTCAACGCGCCGGCGACCCCACCGCGTACGCGGCCGCAGAACAACCAACGCACAAGTCGTCACGACACGAATTTGCCGTACACCTTCCTTGCGGTGATTGCTTGCTTAAAGATGCGTTCGGTTTTCCGAGATGAGTTGGGACTGCGTGAACAGCTGAGCGGTGGGCTGTGTGGGCTGTCGCTCTCACCTCCGGTTGGAGAGCGGGCGAGGTCCCATGGGGCCACTCGGCGTGGTCTCGTGTGTGTGTGTGTTGCAGGGCGACAGGGTCGTTTCCCCTGACAGCGTCCAATGCTGGCTTCCCGGCGGTGCCCCTCGAAGTCGATCCCTGGCCGCCACACGCGATTCGCGGTCCGGGCCGTGGATGGGGCCCTTCTCGAGGCTCGGGCCGGGCGAAAGGGGGGGATTGGGAAAGGGGGGGGGTACGAAAGTTGCTGCATGCAGCTGGTTTCGGCCTCACCGAGGGGCCCATTCCTCGATACATAGCCGCCTCCGGCGCCGGGAGGCGCCGGGAAAATCAGCTATACGCGAGCTGATTCTCAAGCCCCCCCTTTGCTATCCCCCCCTTTCGCCCGACCCGAGAGGCGGCGGTGCGCGAGGGCGGGTGGTCTGGGATCCTGGCAGAGGTCGCCCACCAAGGCTGCGCGGGGGGGGGGGGGGGGGGGGCGGTACAGGCGGGGCTGATTGGTAGTAGGTCGGCGGGCCTGCCAGACCAAGGCCGACCCGACCCGCCCATTCGGGTGCGCCCGCCCGCCCCGACCCGACCCGCCCGCTCGGGTCCGCCCGCCCGACCCGCCCGCTCGGGTCCGCCCGCCCGACGCCCGACGACGACGGCGACGACGACGGCGGCGGCGACGGCGACGCCGACGGCGACGACGGGGCCAGCGAAACCAGCGCCCGCGAAGCCACCCTTGTGCCCGGAGTTTCGCGACCCATGCCTTCTGCATCCTGTGGGATCCAGTGAGATATCGCCCACCATGGAGGCGCGGGGGGAGGAGCGGGGCGATGAGCCCTCTGCACCCCCCCAGGGGTTGGGACCTCCAGCTGGGCCGCTCGCTCAGCATAGGACGCATGCAGGGCAAAGAGATTCACGTGCCCGCCGCAGGTTTGACTCTCTTTGACCGAGTTGGTCACTCCGTTTGGGCTCCTCCAGGGGGTACGCAATGAGCGGAGGAGGGATCATGAAGGACGAGGGAGTGTATGAGTAGGAGAGATGAGAAGGGGCAGGTTGGCGGAGGGCCCCTGCTGGATCCACGGGCTGCATCCGATTTCGTGCTAGCCTCGCGGCACACGCAACGGGGTGCAGCCCATGACATTCCATCCGCAGGGTACAGTCTGTGGTGGGACCCCCTGGGACCTGAGGTGCAGTCCAGCAGTCATCAAGGTGCAAGCCATGCGGAGGGACCTCTTGTGGCCGAAGGCCGCAGATCGCGCAGGCAATCTCGCGGAATGGGGTGCTCTACGAGAATACGTGTATGCGTATATCTCCGCAGGACACCAGAGTTTCCTCTTCAGGCGCCAGCGTCGATCAGCGGTTGGCGAGAGAGCGTCGGTTTTGCCAAACGCACAGCGTCGGGGCAAGTTGCTTGCTGCAGCCAGGGGGTGAGGAGAGATGCATTCATATTAGTTGCGACCCGTGTCCAGTGAGGGATTGACGGGGTCCGTGAGACAACGCGCGACCTGTCTGTGGCAATTCGTAACCCAACCCCTCTCCCGTAGAATATTCACAGCGGCGTTCAAAAAGAGTATGAATCGGATTGGCGTGAAAAACAGGACGGAAAAACATATATGCAACATTTGGTATCCGACCCGCGTGGAGAGAACGCGGATCCACCGCAACAGAAACCAAAACGAAATTGAGATCCGCACCTCATTCACTGGATACGCCAAGCTTCCTCATGCCCGCCGCCGCAAGAGTTGAAGTCATCATGTCCGTGCCGGTCCAAGACAAATGTCGTCTTGGGGATGTGCGTATACCTCAAGTGCCACGTGCAATTGACGCAGCCCCTAACACAGGAGAGCAGTGGGAGGACGGAAGGGACGAGGGGGAGGGAGAAGGTCGCAGCACGAGAGAGAGAGAGAGAGAGCAGCAGGAGAGGGGTAAGGAACAGGAGAGCAAGCATCAGAGCCAGAAAGGCGGGTCGGGCAGGCGGACGCTAACGGGGAGTTCGGACGGGCGGCCCCGACGGCCAGGTCGAGCGGGCGGGCCGTTGAAGCGTCAGTCTTGCATGGATCGCGAGGAAATCTTGAGCGATAGCGCGATTCGCAAGTAAACCGTAAGGATGTCCAGAAGAGCATGATTCCTGAGTGTCGAAAGCGCGGCTCTACAAAACATGGAAAAGAAGTACAACGGGAGAACGCGATTCCTGGACAAATGGTGAGGACGTCCCGCGCGAGAGCGTACTTTTCGAGTAACTTGTGATGGAGCATTCGGCGGGAGCCGTTGTTGTTGAACATTATTACTTCTAAAGAATAATTATTGTTGGGACCCCTGGTGCATGGCCCCCCCGCCGCGCCTAGGCCGCAGCCACGTTTTCATCATTTTCGTGAGGAAGTCTCAGGCAAAACGATGTGTACCAGATTCGGTTGTGTTGTTACGATCGGTTTTCCCTTGCAAAAAATAAGCTAAAGTGGACATTTCTTGTTCTAACATAGCCAAACTTCAAGAATCCCTTGCAACAAATAAGGTAAAGTGGACATTCGCGCGCGCAAGACGAAATCCTTCCAAAACCTTAGTTTTCGTAGCGATTTTAACATAAAAACATCAAAAAACCAATGGTTTTTCAAAAAAAAATGTCAAAATGTCATCCCGCGCGCTCTTGCGGATTCGTAGGAAACCCAACACTTTTTAATCATTTCTGTCAAACGGGCTTTTGCGAGCAACTTTTTCGAACTTCTGCAACAACGGTTGCGCACCTGCCAGGGCCATCATCCCTGTCAAATAATACCATGCGGGACACATTCGTTTTTTCTTCGCGCGCGCACGCCGTCGTCGTCGGCCGCGGGGCCCTGAATAGTAGCCACGGTCGTCCGCATGCCACGAAGTGAAGTGTCCGAACGTCATAGGGCGGGAAGCTGGGTGTGGGTGGTGGCGAAGAGTCGTTTGGAAATTTGGTAGAGCTTGAACCGGCCCCCCCACAAAGTGGGGGTATTGCCCGCCTCCTATGAAAACCCTGGCACTGGTGAAAACGGTGTGTCCCCACGTGCTAGTAATTGTTGTTGTTGTTGTTGTTGTTGTTGTTGTTGTTGTTGTCGTTGTTGTCGTTGTTGTCGTTGTTGTCGTTGTTGTCGTTGTTGTTGTTGTTGTTGTTGTTGTTGCTGTTGTTGTTGTTGTTGTTGTTGTTGTGGTTGTTGTTGTTGTTGTTGCTGCTGCTGCTGCTGCTGTTGCTGTTGCTGTTGCTGTTGTTGTTGTTGTTGTTGTTGTAGTGCGGTGGCCCGGGGATTCATCTGAGTCTCATGATTTTCCGGTGTGACAAACAGGGCGTGAGCCTCTGGACCCCAGGAGTGGCACATCAATTGACAAATTACAGAGGTGCATTGGAGGGGGATCAGCAATAAGTTGTTCTATTGGCACGCCCCCGCGCAGGATATCCTCCCCCTCTTCCTCACCATCTCCATCGCACTCACTCACTCACTGACCCGCTCTCATCACTCTCACCATCGTCATCATCACAATCATCACAACCATCATCATCGTCGTCATCATCACTCACACACTCACGTACATGGTCACGCACTCATCATGAGCATGACCATCATCATCGTCATCGTCATCATCATGATCAGCAACATCATCAGCATCGTACTCATTTTCATCGTACTCGTCATCATCATCATCACCATTCGTCATCACCATCATCATCATCATTATCATCATCATCTTCATCATCATCATCATCCACTTTTTCGCTCCTTCGCTCCTTGCTAGTCCCCTCTGAAGGAAGGATTAAGCGGGCGCCTCGTTTCTGGGTAAGGAAGTCTCAAGCGGGAGCCTCGTCCATGAGTGAGTCGGGAGGCAAACCCAGGCGGGAGCGTCCTTCCTATGGGGCCCGCAGATCATGTTACCAATCCGAGCGGGTTTTTTTCCCAAACATTGTAATTGTCGTTCATGTTGGGTAGCCCAGGCTCGAATGTGGAGGGAGTACAAGGCGGGAGGCATCGTCTCTGAGGGAATTCCGAAGAAGTCTCAGGCGGGGAGGCCCTCCCTATGGGGCCCGCAGCTCATGTTTTTTGTTTGCGCGGGTCGTCCAAAAGCAGCATGTGGTTGTCGTCACTTTTCGGTCCCCCAGGCTTGAACATGGATGGAGTATCAGGCGCGAGCCTCGTCTGTGAGTGAATCCCAAAAATGTCTCAGGCGGGAGCCTCTTCCCTATGGAGCCCGCAGCTACTGTTTTCAATCCGAGCGGGGCTTCCCAAAACTTGTAACCGTCGTCACTTTTTGGCTCCACAGGCTTGAATATGGAGGGAGTGTCAGGCGGGAGCCTTGTCTGTGAGTGAACCGCGAGGAAGTCTCAGGCGGGAGCCTTTTCCCGATGGGGCCCGGAGCTCATGTTTTCAATCCGAGCAGGGCTTCCTAAAACTTGTTGCTGTCGACACGCTCGAGCTCCTCAGGCCTGAACGTGGAGGGAGTATCAGGCGGGAGCTTCGTCTGCGAGTGAATCCCGTGAAAGTCTCGGCGGGGGGTTTTCCCTATGGGGCCCGCAGCGCACGTTAGTAATCCCAGCGGGTCGCCCTCAAACCCTAAGTGTTGTTACTTTTGGGCCTCCGAGACATGAGTATGAGGAAGTCTCAGGCGGGAGCTCCATTTTTAAGGGCCCCATACTTCATGCTCGAATCCGAGGCGGGTCATCCGCCTACTGTAGCACCCCAAGACGGCAATACGTGAGGATGTGTGGCGCGATTCCCTGGCACGGCACGGGATTATGACGATGACGACGACGAGATTGCGGTTTGGCACAGCGGGTGGTAGCCCATCCGCGGCCGAAGCGGGCGCGGAGGGATACCCTTGTGTCCGGGCCGCCGGTGGTAACCATCGGCGGCCGAACCAGGGGCAGGGGGGGAATCTTTGTCTCTGGGCCGGCGGTGGTAACCCATCGTCGGCCGAATCGGGCGTTGGAGAAACCCGTGCGTCCGGGCAGGGGGTGGTAACCCATCGTCGGCCGAAGCGGGCAACTCATCCAGCGCAGGGGGGGACCCTTGTGTCCGTGCCGCCAGTAACCCATCGGCGGCCGAATCGGGGGCAAGGGGCAACCTTTGTCTCCGGGCCAAAGGTGGTGACCTATCGTCGAATCGGGTGTGGGGAGGAACCCTTGCGTCCGGGCCATCGAGGATTGGAAGTTCTATCCGGGCCTTCAATGTGGGTCCTGGGTTGATGGGGCTTGGATAGGTTGGAGTCGACGTTCCAGAGTTGAGGTTCTGATCGAACGGCCGTGGCCCCGAGATTTCAGAGTTGAGGTTTTGATCGCTGTCCGTGGGGTTCGTCATCCTCCTCCTCGTCCGTCCTCCGTCATTTTCCTCCTGCCACTGGCCGAATCAGTCGGGCGCGGAGCCGACGCCGTCTGATGGTCGAAGACGCCCAACGCGGATCCGAACGACAAAGACACGAGGTCATCGGACATGGAACTGAAAGGGGTCCGAACGATCAGGTTAAATGGGCGAGCGTTCCTGCGAACTTGGACGCCCCGCAACCCACCAGCCCAATGGCGCGCGCGACTGATTTGGAAGAGCCCCCGCAGAATGTACCAGTGGCCGATCTGGGCTCTGACGGGCGATGGCATCACCGACTGCGGGCGATGGTTCCTCGTCCCCCGTCGCTGGAGGTCAGCTTCGGCAGTGTTTTTTCTAATGATCGCTGGGCCACTTTACGCAAGGTCGGGCATGAGGTGCGAGCGACAAGCGCCCCCTGGATTGCCGACGACATGGCAGGGTTTTCGAATGCCGTCGCGGCGCGTCGCCCTGACAGCATGGGCGTCGGCGCGCGCGGCCATCGCGCCACCTCCACGGAGCCGGCATTTGCGCAATAACACTTGCTCTCGCAGTTGCCGAACCCCAATCGAGGCGCGTCTGCGCGCTCGTGCGGCGCGCTTCACCGCGCGCGCGCCCGTCCCGCCCGAGGGGCACGGCGCGCGCGCCCCCCTCTCCGAGCGCGCATGGAGCGCGTTGACGCGGGGCGCGGGCCCCTTCCGCCCAGTGCAAGCCTTTCGGCAGGCTGTGCCGCAGCGGGGCGTTGCCGGGCCAGGGCGCGCGCGGAGCATTTCGCCCCCCCAGGCAGCCTAGGACGGCCTTGCCTGGCGCTCGGCAGCTGCGGGCAATCGCGCCTTATTCGTTGCAAGCGGCGCTCAAGGGGCTCGGCGCGCGCGGGGGCCCCGATTCAGTGCGGCGCGTCTGGCCATGGCGGCGGCGCCATCCGCAACCCGAGCTGGGCGGGGCCACATCGGAGCCCATCGGAGCCCCACCCCCGAGCGGCCGACCGCCGACCCTGGCCATCTGGGCCCGGCCCCCGAGCGGCCGACCGTCGGCCCAGGCCATCGCCCTGGCGTCAAAACTACGATCCGAAATTAACAGAATCGATCAGAATCGATTAGTTTCAGAGAGGGCCAAAGTGCGGGGCTTCGATCAAAATCAATTGAAAGCAAACAGAATCGATCTGAACCGATCAAACCCAATCAAAAATCTATCAAAATCGACGATTCGGCCGGCCGGGCCCAGGATTGTCTGATCGACGCGCCACCCCCGAGGGCGCCATCAGTTCCCATGAACCATCAAGTCGAGGCGCGGCAAAGTCTGAAGTCTTGCACCTAGTACCCCCCCGCACCCCCTTGCGCGGCGGGGTCAGAATCTGGGCAAAGCACCCCCCCCCTCCTCACGCCCCTCGCGCCCCCGCCCCCGTTCCCCGGCGCGGGCATTTCGCCGGGCTCCCGCCGGGACCCACCCCCCGCCGCGGCCTTTCTTTAGATCTGCCATGCGCCCCCCCGCACCCACTGCGCCCGGCGACCTGGTGGGCCGCGGCAGTCCGCGGCCCGCCGCGGCCCGACCGACCTCTCGACCTCGCGCCCAGGCGCTGGATGGTGTTTTCCAGCGGAGCCGTCCAAGCCCGCTCACTCGCGCCGCCCGTGGATCCGCCATCGACGGCGCCGCGGCAGCCCCCGGCCGGGGGCCATGCAGTCCGCGAAGTACTTCGGAGCTCCCCGTGGCCAGCTGCGACCCGCAAGTCGGTCGAGGCATCTTCGGAGCAGGCGGGCAGCGTCGCCGCTGACGCGCCAAATCCGCCGAGTTGCTCCGTGGCAAGCCCCCCGTGGGTCAGGGCAGTCTCGCGGCGGGCGCGCGCGCCCGGGCGCTATCGGCGTCGCGCCCGATGCGGTGGGCCGACGAGCGACCGCGCCGCAGGAGGTGCATCGTGCGCCCCATCCCGCGGCACTGCAGCTGCGCGCGGCGCGCGGCGGGTTCTGGTTCATGGAAACTTGCCGGGGGCGGGGGGGGGGGGCGGGCCGGGGGGGGGGGGGGCGACGGGGGGGGGGAGCCACCGAACCGGCAGGGGTAGGAAGAGGAGGCGGATATGAAGCCATATAGCGCGCGCTGCTGTCGTCGGCCCGATGGCGGCGCTATGCGCGATAGGCGTTGCGCGGCTGCGCGCCCGTCGCAATCGCGCGCGACGCGTTGAAGCTCAGAGCGGCCATTGGGCTCCTCTCGATTCCCTGACGCCCGCTTGTAAGAGCCATCGAAGCTTCACCCATGATTTTTCCGTTGCCTGGCAACGAAAACATAGCCCACCATTGGTTTCTCATTCCTCCTGCCTGCAGAATCAGCCCCATCACAACTGATGCCATGTTTCTTTTCTTGCATTCAAGCCCCGTCAACCCAGGGCCCGCCCTGTAGGCCCGGATAGAACATCCAAATCGAGGAGGTGAGCATGGTGGCGGCAGCGCTGGACATTCGCGCGCGCCACGGACGAAGTGACGCGCATGGCGCGCAGGAGTCCACCGACACGCGGACGCACAACCATTCCGGGCGCGCCCCCATCGGGCTGCGCTTAGTCGATTTTCTGCAGCTGCAGCCCGCAGGCAGCATCGGCCTCCCAACGGGCGGGAGCGAGCTCTTGCACGACGGTTCGTGTGTGCACACGGAGCCGCCAACGTTGGATACACAGCCCGTCATTAAGGTCTTCTCGCGGATCTTTTGTGCCTTCGAGCTGAAGGGCGCGAAGCGCTTCGAGCCTGGGGCCCTTCTCGTCGTTTTCCTGGAGTGCACGCGCGAGAGCAGGCGTGTCCCGCCAGAGGCCTGGTCCGCTTAGGAGAAGACGTTGGCCTCGGATAGCCGTGGCGCGCTGTGCCGTCGGCGCCAGCAGGAGCACGATCAGCTCGGCTACGGCATGGGCGTCTACTGGGAGACGCTGGCGAGATGTTTTCACACGCGCACTTGTCGCTACGCGAGACGTCTTGGCGCGCCCCTACTTCCCCTGCAGGCCGTGGGCGGGCGCGACGCAATCCGCGGCGATCCCGACGCAGGTCGGCGCCTTCTGAACGCCGCGCACACGCGCAAGGCGGAGGACATCCACGGCGTCTTACCGGCACGCGTCGGCATGGAGGTTCGGTTCAAGGCCGCGCAGGAAGCGCTGGAAAAGAAGTTAGGGTTCGCGCGGGAGCAGCGGGCCACCGTTGTTCCTTTTGAGTCTGACCGCGAGGACGAACAGCGGCGCGGCGAGTGCGGGCCAGGCTGGCTCTTCCGCCCCCGCTTCACACCGCCGGGAATCCGGCTGCAAGTGCACGGCTGTAGGGCGCCCCCGATCGAGAGGCGAATCGTCGAGCTGCTGCTACAGGGCGCAGGCGGAGCTGTCGACAACGGCCAGGCAAAGGCGCGGGCGCGTCGCTTGCCCATGTTCAGGCCCTGCGAGCAGTAGCTCACGCGGCAGAGCTCGAGGCTGCGCGCCTCGCGCCGCTCGGGGTTCACCCTGGCGCGCGCGTCCTACCGGGCCTCCGCGCTGTCGATCAGACGCTGCGCAAGGGAGTCACCGTCGAATGCGCCGGGGATGATGCCGCTGGCCGCGCGGGCGCGTCGGGCGAGCAGCGGTGGCTACTTCCCCTCGCCATGTTATCCCGCGCCACGCGCATGCGGAGCATGCCGCTGCCGCGGCCGCCTTCGCGCGAGATTTTGGAGCGCGGGCCGCCGGCGCCGCCGCGGAGGGAGGCCGAGAAGCGCGACGAAATGGCGGAGAGCCCCAAGGCTGAGGCCGAGCAACTCGCCGCAGAGCTTGGCTTCGTGCTGCCTCCCGCCTGAACGCCGCGGCGCGCGGCTAGAGGCCCGCGGGGTTGCCCTGACGGTTTGACATCGCGCTCCGGCGGCCCGACGGAGTTTGTCTCAGCGACCTGGCCCGCAGGGTTGCCCCGGCGGTTTCGCGATCTGCCCATCGGAAAACGAGCCTTCGCCGACAAGTGCGGCGAAGGCGCCGCGTAGAAACCGACGCGCGCGCCCTGGGGCGAGGTGGCCGGGGGGGGGAGAGGCAGGAGGGCGAGAAGGGGCAAGAGCAAGGGGTGGGAAGAGAAATGAGAAGCCGCGAATAATCAGCTGGAAACCGATGGCTCTGAGATGGTTGCGTGTCAACCAACGCGCATCTCCAAAACCCTCGATGGCCGCCCTCCTCGATGCCCGCCCTCTTCCTCTTTCGTCTCGCGCAGGTGTCCCAAACGACGGCGCGACTCCAGAACTCGCAGAGAGCGACCAGTTTAGATTGATCGATTCCAGCCGCACGCAGGCCAACCAATCTGTGTATCCCAAACCCTTCATACCCGTCTTCCCCGTCTTCGGACGGACCCCCTGTGAGGGATCATTTTCATTATTTGCCATACGTAGCTGGCGCAGCCCCTAAAACAAGAAGGGGGCGAAGGACACGCATGAAATAACGAGGAGGTACAGAATGGCAGAACCGGCGCAGGGAAGGGGCAGTGGGGAGGAAGGAGGATGGAGGTTCAGAGGGACAGACAGAAAAAACATGGGAAAAGAGAGAGGAACACGAACACAGGAAAACGGACCCGGGAGTGCGGGTCGGGTGGGCAGGGCGGGCCGCGGGCGGACCCGAAACGGTGCGTCGGGCGCGCGGGGCTTAAAAGTTTGGCAACGAGTGGAGACGGCGGGCCCCAGCGGGCAGGGCCGGGCGGGCCCAGACAGCGCGCATCGGACAGCTTTGCCCATGGAGTTCTGTCATAAATCGCGCGCGAACGATTCCTGGATGATTGGCGAGGAAGTCCCGAGCGTGAGCGCCAGTCTTGGGTAAACTTCAAGGGGGTGTCACACGACAGCGCGATTGCTCAGCACATAGCAATGTAAAGTTTGAGCAACAGGGCCAGGAAGTCCTGGGCGAGAGCGTGACCATTGAGTGTCCACAGCGCGGCGCTTGAATACATGTGCGAGAAGTGCACACGAGAGCGCGATTATTTGGCAATTGCAAAGGCGTTTCGGAAGGAATCGCGATTTGTTGACAAGCCGTGAAGAAGGATCATTCAAAATCCGTTGTTGTAATAGTTCTTGGCCAGAAGCGCAGTTTGCAGACCCAAGCATTCCCTTGGTAAAGAACAGGGGGCGAGTACCAGGAGGGGTACTTCAATAGAGAACGCCGTGGGCATTGGAGGGAGGATCAACATTAACTGTTTGCCATGAGTGCTGATTCAACAGCCATAATTGTAACATTGTTCTCTCTGGTGTGATTGCGCGTCACTCAGCTTGTCGATCCCGAACCTCTTCCCGCCCTGGTCGTCTTCGGTCTTGGCCCCCCTTGGGGCACGTCTGCTCTGCGTGCCACGCTTGGTTGCCGCAGGCCCTCCTACACGGGGAGGCCGGCGGCGGCGGACGATGGCAGTGTCGCGAAGACGTGCTCAACTCTAGAAGACTCTGCCTCCTCCTCCTCCTCCTCCTCTTCCTCGGGACCTGTACAGAAAGAGAGGGCCCAGGGCCACTCGCAGAGGTAAACACTGAAGGACAGCTGACCTGACCATGGGGCGACGCGCCTGGGGCGGCAGGGGGGAGGGAGGTGGGGAGGGAAGGTGCAGCGGGGAGGGAGACGGACGGAGAACGGGAGAGACGGAGCAGGACGTCGTCCTGGCCCACAATGGCCCATAAGTTGCACCAACAACTGCACACAACAGCAAGAGGCGACAACTGCACACAACAGCAGAGGGCGGCCCTCGCGCGGCCCCCGCGGCGCCCGAGGGCGAGGCCAACCGGGTCCGAAGGCCGAAGCGGCGCAGCCGAGCGCGGAGGCTCAAGTCAGTGCGAACGTGCAGCGGGGAGGGAGGCGGACGGAGAACGGGAGAGACGGAGCTCCTTCAGCTCCACTTGGGGGTGGCGTCAACGGGGGGGGCGAAAGTTGAGCGCGTTTGCTGGCGCGAGATCGTTTTTTTGTTTTCTCGGGAGGCGCCCTTCCCGATGGGAGATTCAATTGTTGTTGCGCATCGTTGCGCAATTAAGCGAGTTTGGTTGTGTTTTGAGCGGCCTTGTGCTGTCTCAGCGGCGGTTTGGTTGCCCCCCCCGCTTCCGCCACCCCCAAGTGGAGCTGCATGAGGAGCGTCGGACGAGGGTCCAGGAGCGGAGCAATGGGGCGGCAGCGGGCCGGGCGGGCTGGGCGGGCGGAGGCCTGCCGGGCGGCTCGGGCGGGCGGGGGCCCGCGCGGCCCGGGGCGAGGAGGGCCGGGGCGGGTCGTGGAGGCGTCCGCTCCGCACGAACGAAGTGGGCACCGAAAGAATGGGTACAATGCCCAACAGCAGTTCCTGTTCATCTTGAGCAGTACTCGCTGTCCACGCCGCCGCGGCCTGTGTCCATTCGAGACAGAAGGCCGCCTGCCCCACAGCGGCCGTTGTTGGTTTGGGACAAAATTTGTTGTTGGGCATTGTACCCATTCTTTCCGTTCCATTTCGGGCGTCCACATGCAAGAGTCGGGAGGGGCGCAGTTTGGTGGCACTGCATTCTTCAGGAGGGGGCAGAGACACGCAGACACAATGAATCGTCGAGTCCCCAGAAAATGCAAGAAGATATGGGACGTGGGGGGGAAGGCAAACGCCCAGAAAACATGCGGACGTAGGGGGAATCCTGTTGTTCGTGCGTATTGATTTGTGTGTCCCAGGGCCCCTTCAGTTTTCCCCTTGCAAACAACAGTGCGCGAGCACGAGGAGAGGCACTTCAGTCAAAAGTACAACGGTGACTAGGCAGGGGGGATCAACAATGATGATTCTTCAGAATCGAGAGTCCAATCACTTTGAGACTGCTCGCGTGTACCTGCTCGCATGCCATTCAGCACGTATATCCCAAACCATCGGTACCCGCCCTCGTCGTTTTCGACCGTGCCCCCTTGAGGGTGTATCTTTATTATTTGCAAGGTGTATTTCGTGCAGCCCCCAGGGCAGGGGAAGAGAGTGCGGATGGAAGGAAGGGGCAAAGGGCAGGCGGGTTGTTGAAGCGTGCGTCCTGTATGAATCGCGAGGACGTCTCGAACGATAGCGCATGTTTCGAATCAGTCGTGAGGAAATCCACAGCGAGAGCGTAATTCCTGAGTGTCGAGGGCGCGGCGTCTGAATAAATTGCGGCGAAGATCCACGCAAGGACGCGATTCTTGTATACATCGTGCGGGAATCCCCCACCAGGGCGCGATTTGGGAATAGATTGTCAGGAACTATTCGGCGGGAGCCGGTGTTGTTGTAAACAGGAGGCCATTGGCGCAGTTTGGTGACACTTCATTCCCCTTAGTAAATAACAGGGTGCGAGCACCAGGAGAAGCACTTCAATTCAAAGTTTAACAGTTACCAGGCAGGGGGGATCAACAATGATGGTTCTGTCGAGAATACAATCATTTTAAGTCTGATCGCTTGTACCTGCTCGCATGCCGTTCTACACGTATATTCCAAGCCCTCTATCCGCCCTCTTCGTCTTCGATGGTACATCTTTCTCATTTGCAGCGTGCATTTCATGCAGCCCCTAAGGCAGGGGAAGAGAGAGGACGGATGGAAGGAAGGGACAATGGGGCAGGCGGGTTGTTGAAGCGTGCGTCCTGTATGAATCGCGACGACGTCTCCAACGATAGCGCGACTTCGGGAGAAATCGTGAGAACGTGATTCCTGAGTGTCGAGGGCGCGGCGTCTGAATAATTTGCGGGAAGATCCACGCACGCGAGAGCGCGATTTTTGTATACATCGTGCGGAAATCCCGCGCGAGGGCGGAATTTGGGAAGTGACTGTCAGGAAGTATTCGGCAGGAGCCAGTGTTGTTTCAAACAGGGGGCCGGGGGCGCAGTTTGGTGACATTTTTTTCCCTTTGTAAATAACAGGGTGCGAGCACCAGGAGAAGCACTTCAGTTCAAAGTATAAAAGTTACCAGGCAGGGGGGATCAACAATGATGATTCTTTAGAATCGAGAATCCAATCATTTTAAGTCTGATCGCTTGTACCGCATGCCATTTCACACGTATATCCCGAACCCTCGATACCCGCCCTTTTCGTTTTCGATTGTACCCCCTTCGGGGTGTATCCTTCTCATTTCCAGCGTGCATTTCGTGCAACCCATTAGGCATGGACGGATTGAAGAAAAGGATCAGGGGCATGTGGATTGTTGAAGCGTGCGTCCTTCATGAATCGCGAGAACGTCTTGAACGACAGCGGGAATTTCGAATCCATCGAGAGGCGATCCGCAGCGAGAGCATGATTCTTGAGTGTCGAGGGCGCGGCGTCTGAATAGATTGTAGAGAAGATCCTTGCAAGAGCCCGATGTTTGTATACATGTTGCGGAATTCCCGCGCGAGGGCGCGATTTGGGAATAGATTGTCAGGAAGTATTAGGCGGGAGTTGTTGTTGTTGTTGTAAACAATGGGCCGGGGGCGCAGTTCGGTGACATTGCATTTCATGTTGTAAAGGTTAGGGTGCGAGCAACAGGATAAGCACTTCAATTAAAGGTACCACGGTTACGGGGCAGGATCACCAATCACTTTAAGTCTGATCGATTGTACCTGCTCGCATGCCATTCTACACGTATATTCCAAGCCCTCGATATCCGCCCTCTTCGTCTTCGATCGTAAATCTTTCCCATTTGCAGCGTGCATTTCATGCAGCCCCTAAGGCAGGGGAAGAGAGAGAACGGATGGAAGGAAGGGACAATGGGGCAGGCGGGTTGTTGAAGAGTGCGTCTTGTATGAATCGCGACGACGTCTCCAACGATAGCGCGACTTCGGGTGAAATCGTGAGAACGTGATTCCTGAGCGTCGAGGGCGCGGCGTCTGAATAAATTGCGGGGAAACTCCACGCACGCGAGAGCGCGATTCTTGTATACATTGTTCGGAAATCCCTCGCGAGGGCGCGAGTTGGGAAGTGATTGTCAGGAAGTATTAGGCGGGAGCCAGTGTTGTTGTAAACAGTGGGCCGGGGGCGCAGTTTGGTGACATTGATGTCAATTCCCCTTGTAAAATTCAGGGTGCGAGCACCAGGATCAGCACTTCAATGAAAGGTACCATTAAGAATCCAATCATTGTAAGCCTGCCCGCTTGTATCTGCCTAGGGTAGGGGAAGAGAGGACGGATGGAAGGAAGGGACAAGGGGCAGGCCGGCTATTGAAGCGTGCGTCGTGCATGAATCGCGAGGACGTCTCGAACGATAGCGCGATCTGCGAATATGTCGTGAGTACATCCAAAGCGAGGGCGTGATTCCTGAGTGTCGAGGGCGCGGCGTGTGAATAGATTGCGAGGAAGTTCCACGCGACTACGCGAGTCCTGTATAAAGTTTGAGGAAGTCCCGCGCGAGAGCGCGATTCGATAATGCATTGCCAGGGAGCATTAGGTTGGAGCTGCTGTTGTAGAAAACCGGGGGCTGGGGGGCTGGGGGCACAGTTCGGTGACCCTCCCTTTTCCCGTGCAAAAATCAGGTTGCGAGCCCGGGGAGAAACACTTTCACTGACAAGTACAATTGTTACCGGAGCGGGGATGAACAATAGTTATTCTTAGAAGGGGAGTTCAACAACAGGAACAACAACAGCAACATTAACAACAACAACAACAACACCAGCAACAGCAACAGCAATAACAACATTGGCAGCAACAACAACAATGACACAAATTTGTTTAAAAAGGTTCGCTCCTATCTGCTCGCGTGCCTTGCAATACGTACATCCCGCAGCCTCGATACGCCCCCCCTCTTCGTCTTCGATCGTAACCATTTGGGGGTATATCTTTCTCACCTGCAACGTGTACTTCGTGCGGCCCCCCAGGCAGGGGCAGAGAGGACGGATAGCAGGAAGGGACAATGGGGAGGGAGGAGGATGGAGCATGAGAGACAGAGAGTAGCAGGAGGGTGGCCTGGGAGCAGAAAGCACGTGGCAGAACCAGTCGGGCAGATCCGGCGGGTAGACCCTAACGGGAGGATTGGGGAAGGCAGGCCCAGGCGGCCAGGTCGAGCAGGCGGGTTGCTGAAGCGTGCGTCCTGCATGAATCGAGGAGGTGCCGAACGATAGCGCGATTTCCGAATAAATCGTGGGAACATCCAAAGCGAGAGCGTGATTCTTGAGTGTCGAGGGAGCGGCGTCTGAAGAAGTTGCGATGGAGTCCCATGCGAGAGTGCGACTCTTGTATAATCTGTGAGGAAGTACAGCGCGAGAGCGCAATCTTGGAGTGCACTCTGAGGAAGAATCTTAACTCGGGGAACTCGGGGGCCAGAGGCCCAATTTGGTGACCCTTCGTTTTCCCTTGCAAAAAACAGGGCGCGAACCCCGCGAGAAGCTCTTCATTCAAAAAACGTGATGGGCCCCAGGGGGGAGGACCAACAGTCATAACTGCTTAGAAATGAAAAGTAAACAACCAAACGCAAGCAACAAACAAGCATAATCCGGGCCACAGAGAATCCCACTTCGAGCG
>CAUYUJ010014846.1:145000-262500 GCA_963575745.1 Prorocentrum cordatum | reverse complement strand
TGAAGTGTCCGAACGTCATAGGGCGGGAAGCTGGGTGTGGGTGGTGGCGAAGAGTCGTGTGGATATTTGGTAGAGCTTGCACTGCCCCCCCACAAAGTGGGGGTATTGGCTGGCGTCGCATGAAAACCCTGGCACTGGTGAGAACACTGAGCGTTCGGGTAAAGTGATTGTTGCTGTTGTTGTTGTTGTAGTTGTAGTGGTAGTAGTAGTAATATAGTAGCCGTGCTTGTAGTATTGGTCGTCGTAGTAGTAGTAGTAGTAGTAGTCGTCGTCGTCGTTGTAGTAGTAGTAGTAGTAGTAGTAGTAGTAGTCGTAGTAGCACTAGTAGTAGTTTCTAGTAGTAGTAGTAGTAGTAGTAGTAGTAGTAGTAGTAGTAGTAGCCGTAGTGGTAGTAGTAGTAGTAGTAGTCGTAGTAGTAGTAATCGTTGAAGCAGTAGTAGTAGTAGTAGTAGTAGTAGTAGTAGTAGTAGTAGTAGTAGCAGTAGCAGTAGCAGTAGCAGTAGCAGTAGCAGTAGCAGTAGCAGTAGCAGTAGCAGTAGCAGTAGTAATAGTAGTAGTAGTAGTAGTAGTAGTAGTAGTAGTAGTAGTCGTAGTAGTAGTAGTAGTAGTAGTAGTAGTAGTAGTAGTAGTAGTAGTAGTAGTAGTAGTAGTAGTAGTAGTAGTAGTAGTAGTAGTAGTAGTAGTAGTAGTAGTAGTAGTCGTAGTAGTAGTAGTAGTAGCCGTAGTAGTAGCAGCAGTCGTCGTCGTCGTAGCCGTAGCCGTAGCCACAGTCTCATCGTGGTCGCAGTCGTAGTCCGAATCGTAGTCGTCGTCGTTGTTGTGCGACGGGTGCCGCGGAGAAATGATTCTAGTCCTCAAGTGGTGGGGCCTCAGTCCGTCAATACGGGCGTCGAAACGATAATTCGGTTCCTCGGTTGGGGTGGAGGCGAAAGACATCGCGGTTGGTCCAGACCCCTCCCAAAAAAGCGAAAGACCGATCCTGGTTAGTTCAGACCCCCCGACCAAGGAGATTCCACGATTTGGGCATGTGAGGCCCTGAAAGAATGTGTCAATTCTCGATGTAGAGGATTCTTGAGGACCTGAGGACGCTGCAGTCGGTGCATCGCGGCACGGCGGCGGATATCATGCTGGCGGTGTTCTAAGAGGGCGGGGGAGCTTTCCTGTTTCTTTCAACGGCAGGGGCGTCTTGGAAGCCCTCGCACCTTCCAGACGCCGTCTTAGCAGAGGCCGGGCCTCTCTAAGAAGCTCCCCATCTCCTGTGAACCCTGCCGCCTTCTTTTCAGGCTGCCCCCCTCGCGCCACCCCCACTGTGGGGACGCCATCCGACATCCCTCAGAGCCCCGAATCATCAGGGGTAACTCGGGTCAGGGCTAACTCGGGTTCGTTTTTCGGGATTCCGAACCCGAGTTGCCCCGGGCCCGAGTTATCCCGGATAACTCGGACGTCCAGAGCCCCAAATCATCAGGGGTGATTCGGGTCAGGGCTAATTCGGGTTCGTTTTTCGGGAATCCAAGCCCGAGTTACCCCGGGCCCGAGTTACCCCGGATAACTCGAGCGAAACGAATGAGAAGCGCTGAAATACCTCGGACGCTCGAGACTCCATCGTCGAGCTCCCCCCGCGGCGAGGAGATGCAGTCGTGGGAGGCGGACCGCTGGCAGCTGCTGCAGCTGCTCCGGGAGCGGGACGAGCGCCTCCAGAGCGAGGACCCCCCGCGGAGGGGCTCTCCCGCGCCCCGTCCTCTCGACCCGCCCGCGGGGGCCTCCAAGAGGAGGGCCCCGGCGGCACACCCGCACTGCGGCCCGTGCCAGGCCGGTGCGGGGCCCATGGATCCGTGCGTGCGCCTGCCGGTCCTCCTCCTCCTCCTCCTCCTCCTCCTCCTCCGCCTCAGCCTCAGCATCCTCCGCCTCCTCCTCCTCCTCCTCCTCCTCCTCCTCCTCCTCCTCCTCCGCCTCAGCATCCTCCGCCTCCTCCTCCTCCTCCTCCTCCTCCTCCTCCTCCGCCTCAGCATCCTCCGCCTCCTCCTCCTCCTCCGCCGCCTCCTCCTCCTCCTCCCTCGTGTGCACCAGTCCTGGGCCCAGGATGCCCAGGCGGGGGCGTGTCCATGGCCCGCGCCTGGGGGAGGGATCTTCGGGTGCCTGGGCTGGCGGTGGATATATCCACATGTTCGGGCCGCGTGGGGCGATCCGTGGGGGGGTGGAGAAGAGTGCACGGTTGGGGTCTTCGGGAGCCCTGAAAGGCCGCCCTGGCTCCGGGGCCAAAAAGTGGCACGAACGGTGCACGTTTGTCTCCCCCTCTTATGTATTGCTTCCCATCCAGCGACGCCCGACAGGGACAGGGGCAATCCACGCCTCCCAAGCATGAGTCTGGCCAGGGCGGGTGCGGGTGTGCGGTCGGGCCCCTCCTCTCTTGGACGCCCAGTTCGCCTAGGATAACTCAGGAGGGGTATATATATATATATATATATGTGAAAATATGAAGAGTGGGGGGGAAGACGAAAACCCAGAAAATATGGGAAATTATGGGAAGTCCAGCTTTTTGTGTCTATGTATGTGTGTGTCCCAGGGCCCCTTCAATATCCCCTGTCTGGGGCAGATCCAGTTTGGGCACCAAAGGCACGAATCGGGAGTTTCCCCTGACTTGAAGCTCGCTGACGGGCAGCGAACGCGAACTGTGTTTCTGCGGCGACGGAGGGGGGTGTCATGCTTGTAGGGCAAGAGCAAGCCAAGGTAGCCATATCGTCGGTAAGAGCAAAACTAAGATCATAGCTTCTCGCGAATGGTGTTCGTAAGGACTGCGATTGACGAATCAAGCGCGCTGTCCGAGCGTTCTGGGATCCGGCCTTGGAAACCGACCTCCAACCTTGACCACCCCCAGCCCTGATGATCCGGGAGTGGTTGGGCGCCCACATTATCCGGGATAATTTTTGTCCGGGGCAATTTCGGCTTGGGTCTCCGAGGCAACGCGTATTCCGATTGGTTTTCGAGGCGCGACGGATCAGAAGCGGTTGATTCGGAGAAGAAGAATCACTATTGTCATGGCAACAAGGCTTCTTTATCATTTTGAAACGATGCCCTGGAGTTCGAGATCGTCGGTTTCATCGCTCAAGTTGTCTTTGTTTGGTTGACCATGGAAATCCGAGTGGTTCTGGAAATTGAAGTCGCGGTGCCAGCTTGTCACATTCCAGGCTTCAATATGATGCTTCGCTTGGCCAGGTCGAAAGGTTTCCCAGGACGTCATCGGCGAAGACGGTCGAAGGTGTTGGAGGCGGCTTCGTGCTCGCCTTGGCCCCGAGCAGGATGGTCCTCCACGTCTCCCTGCAAGCAGGGCGCACCCCGACGCGCGCCAAAACTTCCCGCCTTCATCTCGGGCCCCCCCCCCAAGCTTTCGGCAGAGCGCGAGCGCGGAGCATTGAGTTTTAAGTCGGGCCTGTCCCTCTACAGGAGGAATGTCCAAAAATATTCAAAACATCTTTATCATTTTTTTTGATGATGTTGTGGAATTTGTTGTTGTTTTTTTGCATTTTTCATCCCAAATCCGCCTGAAGGGGGACATGCCCGACCTAAGGTGAGATCAAGGGGGGCATCAAACTTGGTATGGGCGGGGGCCTGGCGGCTTCCCGCGGCTGCATTCGCGAGCGCGCGAGATCGAGATCGACTCAGGGGAAATTGCCTTTGACCCGGCGTGCGGTGGATGTTTGCGCATGCTTCACGGAACGATCTGGCAGTAAGTCGGGCCTGTCCTTCTACGGGAGACATATTCACAGTAATCAGAAACTAGTCTGGGGCCAATGTTTGTTATACTATTTGGGTTTGTTTGGGATATGTTCGGGCTGTGGGTTATTTCTCCTCCATAATCCGCCTGAAGGGGGACACGCCCGACCTAAATCTAGCGGCCGCACTGTTCTGCGTGTCGTGATATGAACGAGCGCACCGCATCGTGTTGCGCAACGCGAGCGGATTCGATTGCAAGACCAGAGGGAGCGCATACATCTCTGACGCTCCTGCCACAGATTCTGTGCTCATTCGCTCGCATTGGAAGCACTGCTCAAGAGGCTCACGCCGTTCCGCCGACCCCCCGAAGGGAGAGCTTGAAACGTTCCTGAGTGCATTCGTTTGCATTTGCGGTAACCATTTCTCCTGGGGCAGCCTGTGCACCTTGGGTCGTTGTTTGTCGGCAGCCCCGGGATGCCGATGCATCGCTGATGCATCGCCGATGCATCGGCGATGAGTCGGGTATGCGGGGTTTTCATGCGATCCCATTTACTGGAACCCCATCTGGGAAGCCTCTACAGAAGGACGCGGGTTCTGAGGGAAGCGGGTCCTGAATCTTGGGGGCTTCCCCCAGAGGAGGACAGATCCACCTCGTTATCCCTCCCCCTCCCCCCCATACCAGAGATGGAGGCAACCGGTCACAGGAGGACTGGGGAACGTCAAACGACGTGAAGATCGGGACAAAATCGGATCGGGATAACTCGAAATCTCTTAGAATCGGCGGGTTTGGAGGATGTATTGGGCGCCGCGGCCGCTCCAGAGCGTTCTGGAACGCTCTGAGAGCGCTCCAGAACGCTCTGGAGCGATTTATCCCGATCTTAGCCCTGTTTTAGAACGTGGAGGGAGGAGGTGGACTGGCAGCGAAGCTCGGTCTCCATTCCTCCCGGGGCAGCCGTGCAGCCTGGGTCGCTGCCTGTCGGCAGGCCCGGGGCTCGTGGAGGGCGCGAGGAGGCGGCCAGGGCCTCGAGGCCCGCTTCATGGCCACATGGCTGGTCATTGGCTGGTCACTGGAACGCGGTAGGACAGCCACAAAGGGCCCCCACGAAGCTCCCGAAGGCCGAGGCCCAAGGAGGCCCCCAAGAGGCCTCCAAGAGGCCCACAGGAAGCTCCCAGGAGGCACAATAATGACCCAGGAAACTCCCAAGAGGTCTCCTCATCCTTCTCCTCACCATCCTTTTGCCTCCCTCTTCTCATCCCCATCCCCATCCCCATCCCCATCCCCTTCGAGACCCCCAGCAAATTACCACCCCAGTTGGGGATACACCCCTCGAAACCCAAAGGGAGAACGACCTATGTCCCCATCTAGGGGGGGTAATCGGCCAGTGGAGCCCGGGCCACGCCGCTGGGGATGGGGATCGGTTAAACGATATTCATGCACGTTTCTCGGCAAGGCCATCGCCAGAACGTGGGGGACACTTGGCAGCATCCTGAATAACCCTGCGGAAAAAAAACAATGCGAGCACGACACAGGCAACTGCGGACTGGGGGGCCGCATGCATGCACGTGGTTGGGTGCGCCCGTGTTTTGTGGGCTCCCGTGGTTGACAGCCCCAGGAGTTGTCGAGGGCTTACGTATGCCCAAAACGGCAAACAAAAGCAACTCAAGATGCGGATGATGATGGTGGGGAGGACGGGGAAGGGAGTGGTGAGGATGGGGCGGATGGAGGGAGGGGAGTTGCTGCTTGAGAGTTTTTCGTTGGCTCGATGAGGATGTGAGGATGTGTGTGAGGTTGGGCGTGAGCGAGGTTGGGTGTAGAGGATGGGAAAGGGGAGTGTGAGGGGCAGGTGACGATGGGTGTGAGGGACGGCCTTGAGGACGGGTGTGCGCGGGACTGGGCGGTTCGGATGGGAGGGAGGGGACACGGAGAGGAGAAAGGGAGGAGACGAGGGGGCGATTGAGAGCGAGAGAGGGGAAGATGACAAGCTAGGTGCGCTCGCGTCATATCTGACGTCCTACCACCCCTCCCTCCCATCCCTTACCATGGCGTAGAGATCTTCTCTATTCGCACAGTTGGATGTCGAGAAGAGCAATTATCGCGATAGGGTACGCGATGCATGGTAGAGCACGGCATGGCATTGCGTAGAAGAGCACGGCATAGCGTAGCATGCCATATCATGGCGTGGCATTGCGCAGTGAAGCATTGCATCACGAAGCATTGCAACGCAAAGCATGGCATCGCACAGCCTGTCATGGCATGGCGCCGGGTTCCTTGGAGGGTAAGTGGATCGTCTCCGAGAGGCCTGGGCCGGCCAGGAGTCGTGGCTTCATGTCTAGCTCCCTGGGCACCCCGAAAAGCTCCACAAAAGGCGGGGCTGATGGAGAGCACCCCGTTGGCTCTGCTTTCAACATCGCCTTCTCACAGCAGAAAGGGGGCTCTTGCTTGACACATCCTGAAAACGACGACGTCCCAAAGTGAGGGGGGGGGGGGGTCCGCGGCCCCAAAAATCAACGACTCGACACCGAATGTGTAATCACTGCCAATGGTTTTTTCGGGAGGCAGTTTCTAGATTCATTGGCTCACGCCGTACCGCCGAACCCTTGGGGCGCAGCAAGAGTTACAGAATTCGCGGAACGCGCGCGACCGCTGGGAAATCTTTGGGTTTCGGCCTGTCCTGCGTAGCGTGTGGGGTTCAAGGGGGGGCCTTGTAGGGGATGGTTTGGAGTTCTTCGTTGTCTTATGTGAGTTTCTTGGTGCCTCCACGGGGCCTGTCCCAGGCCTCCTTTTCCGCCTCCTGGATAGGCTCGGGGATCGTTGAGACCCAGCTGGGGTTGCGTCCGGCCAGAAGCTCGAGAGTGGACCCAACTGTGTCGACGAGGAGTTTCCTGAAGGCTCAGAGGGGGCGGAGAGCGCCCAAGAACTAGGAGTCTCATGCCTCGAGCCTCGATCCACCCCGTGTTCCTTCGGGTGGCACCGGCCAGGGAGGTCGATCCTCATCCCGGACTTTCGGCGGTGGTCCCTGGCACCGAAAACGGTTCCTGGAGGCTGAATTCGAGGAGATGCCTCGGGTGGTCGAAAGACCACGACAATCTGTGACACATCGGCGGCGACGACGAAATCTTCTTTATTCCCAACCATCCTGTGGTGTTGGGTCCTCGTTTTGAAGCGACGGTCCCCGCGTTCTCCTCTCCTCCTCCTCCTCCCCCTCCTCTTTCCTCCTTCCTTCGTTTCCTCCTTGCGTTTCACCCACCCAGTACACCGTTTCGCGGCCCCACAGGGAGCTCCACCGAAGGTTCCAGGTCTACCGTCCGCATGCGTCCCCCCCACCCAGTACAGCGTTTCGTGGCCCTCCTCCCCCTTCCTCCCTGCGTTTCACCCACCCAGTGCACCGCTTCGTGGCCCCATAGGGAACTCCACCGAAGGTTCCAGGTCTACCGTCCGCATGCGTCCCCCCCACCCAGCACAGCGTTTCGTGGCCCTCCTCCCCCTCCGTCGTGCGTTTCACCCACCCAATACACTGCTTCGTGGCCCCATAGGGAGCTCCACCGAAGGTTCCAGGTCTACCGTCCGCATGCGTCCCCCGCCCATTACAGCGTTTCGTGGCCCTCCTACTCGCGAAGCCCTCGCCCCAAGGCGGCTCTCGCCGAGGCGAAGCATTCCGAGCGGCGCAGGGGCAGTGCGGGGCGAGGCCCCCCCTCCCGGTCCAATTTGGGCCAGGGCCCCGAGGCTCGGGCCGCGCGGAGCGCGGATATGCAATTCGTCTGAGGGGGGAGGTGCAGCGACGGCCCACTTCGGGCTTCACGCTCTTTGCGCCTTAGGTGCCAACTTAGCGCGGGCCACGCTGCGAGCCTGTCTCCCCTCCTCTCCCTCGTCTTGTCTCACGCGCAATGGCCGCCGCCGCGGGCGCTGCGTTCCAGGGGCGGGGCGCGCGGGGTCCGCGCCGCCGGGCCCGCCTCTGTCAGGCGCCGGGCGCTGGCCCATTTCGGGGCCGCGAGCCGGGAGATGGCTGGCGCCAGACACTGGGACAGGTGCCCGCCGGCGCCTGGGCCGCTCGCTTTGTTTTTTCCCGCGTTTTGTTTTTTCCTCTGTTTTCCCCCTCTCGGGTGCCCTGCGCCCCCTTCGCGATCAGCAGTCTGCCCGTTGTTCGTCGGCGATCTTGCCGACGCGGCCCAGCGCTCGCCCGGGGAGGCCTCACGTTTGCAGGTTTTGTGCTGCGTTTCTTGTTTTGTTTGGGATGATGGCCGAAAGGCCAGTGAACGCGCCTGAAGGCGCGCAGCCGCGACCGCGGCGCGCCGTGCTACGCGGGCCCCAGCGGGCTCGCGCCAGGAGAACGCGTGCGTGGCCGTTGTGCCGAAAGTGTCATCCGTATCCTTCCCCCGTCCTGGTCTTCTTCTTCTTCCTCCTCCTCCTCCTCCTCCTCCTCTCTCTCCTCTCTCCTCTTGCGTTTCGCGCGCGCGCGTTTGCGCGTAACTTAATTTGTTTTGTCTGTCCGGTTGAAATTGCAGGTTCTGTGCAGCGGGAGTGGGGACTTCTGGGGGCCCCCATTTCATTTTGGCCTCTGCAGTCTCCGGCTCGAGACCTACGGCTTGCCCACCCACCCCGCTTTGCAGGGCGCTTCCGCCGAGGGGCTGGCGAGCGTCCCTAAAGGCGCGCGGCCGTGGTGCGCGGGCCCTGGGGGACTCGCGCCAGGAGAACGCGCGCGTGGCCGCTTTGCCAAACGTAGTTTACCCTTTCCCCCGTCCTGGTGTTCCTCCTCCTCTCTCTCTCCCCTGTCTTTTTGCGTTTCGTGCAAGCGCGTTTGCACGCAAATACGATTGGGAAAAATTCAACGTTCACCAGAGGGGGATCAACACGAATTCTTATCAGATGTGATAATTCAACAAAAGCAACAAATTCGCGACGCCCCCTGGCGCCGGGATGGTGGGAGTAATCGAGCTCGGTTACTCCCCTTAGACGGGCGCCAGGAAGCATCGCCAGGAGCAGCACCAACACCAACAACAGCAACAGCGACAAGAACCTCATCACCAACAGCCGAAACAGCAACAGCTACAACAACAACAACAACAACAGCAACAGCAGCAGTCATAACGACAACAACAAATCCTGCGGGGGGGCGCCGGGGCGCGGCCGCCCGTAGGAGAGCTGCGCTGCGAGGCAGCGGAGGGTCCTGACTTCCTGCCGGGCGAGCTCGCGGCGCTACATGGGGTTCCGCCGGCAGGAAGCTGCGCGCCAGGAGTGTCGATCAGCGGCGGCGACGACGAACAACACCCATACCCATAGGGGCGTCGGGGGGAGGAGGCCTGGCTACGGGTATGGGTGCGGGTTGTCTGGCCCGGGGGGGGGGGGCTCCCGTTCAAGCGTGGGCCCCCTTATCCCTCATCCGACAATGCTCACCCATAGGTCCTTCCGCCCCCCTGTGGGTATGACTGTGTATGTGTCTATGTTTGTCTGTGTGTCTGTGTCTGTCTGTGTTTGTCTGTCTGCTTGTGTATATGTGTCTTTGAGTGTCTGAGTGTGTGTCTGTGTGTCTGAATGTCTGTCTCTGTCTCTCTGTGTGTCGGTGTGTCTGTGGGTTTCTGTGTCTGTGTGTTTGTGTGTCTGTGTGGATTTGTCTGTGTATGGTGTTTGATGTGCGTGTGTTGTGTGTTGCGTGTGTTGTGTGTATGTATGTGTGTCCTTCGTTCGTCAGTCAATGATCATCAGGACGTGTTTAGCCGAGGGTGTTTTCAATCCATTCAGTTTCGCCGACGTCGTGGTTCCTGCGTTTCAGCACTTCTTGCACTGGCCTGACTCGCATCGGAGGGCTTCGGCGGAAAATTACTGTTGGCGCTAACACACATTCTGGGGATCATCGACAGGGGTCATGATGGGGGGTGGGTAGGCTCGGGGGGTTGCATCGACTCCCCATTGCCCACTGATCGCCGATAAGGGCCCGATCGATAGCATCCCCACCTCAGGAACGTGCGGACTCGCCAGCGAGGGCATGTCGCTTCCCCCCCTGATCGATTTCCCTTCAGCGTTGCCTCTCATGAAAACCACGATGACCGTGACCAATCTGTCGCAGGATTTGTCTGACGCCGACCTTGGTCAGGGTCCATGGTGGCTGTCGCCGACTCGCGAGGATGAGGAAGCAGGAGAAACAGCAACACAAGCAGGAGCGGGTGTAGGATGAGTGGAGGGAGCGGAAGGAGCAGGAGGACTAGGGGACGGCGGATGGTGAAAGGAGGTGATGATGTTGATGATTATGATGACGATGATGATGATGATGATGATGATGATGATGAGGATGAGGATGAGGATGAGGATGAGGATGAGGATGAGGATGATGATGATGATGATGATTAGGATGATGATCAGGATAATGATACTAACGATATTGATGATGACGATGGACATAGCATCATCAGCATCATCATACTCACCATCATCATCATCATAATCATCATCATCACCATCATCATCAGCACCATCATCATCATCATCATCATCATCATCATCATCAGCGGCAACGACTAGAGACGTGGCCCGCGCTGGGGGGGGAGAGTTCCCTTCTGTGACCGAGGGGAACAGAGCGCCGATCCTGAAGTGGTTCGCCATCGCTGCAGCGGGATCTGCATGCTGCGCAGAACAGCGCGTCCCCACGGAGAATTTGTGATCGTGTTCTCAGTCATTGTTCTGACGATCGGCGCGGGCCCTCGCAGCTCCCCCTCCCCCTCCCCCCCCGTGGAGTAGATCTTGGTATTTTTAGCACCTGTTTCATGCAGGTGGAGCCTCCTCCAACGGACGCACGGTGCCAAACAGTCGCACCAAGTAGCGGTCCGGAGCCAGACCCCCCCCCCATTCTTCCCCCCCTGTCCGCCCAATGTCGAAACGCGGAATAGAAACGCTCGCATAGCCTGACGAAGGACCCAGCCAGTTGCAGCTGCGAGTACCGCAAGACAGGAGGAAATTAAGGAAGGGGACTAGCAAAAGGACTAAGCCAGGCGATCGCAAACATGGATCAAGGGGACGCGGATTAGCGACGGGTCCCGTTTCCATGGGAAATCGTTGATTTCCGCCGCCGATCGAGGCGGCACCGGCCGCATTTTGGGGAGGGCACCTCCCCCGATCCATGGATCTGGCGACCACGCGCCAAATCCATGGATCGCTAATCCAGGTTCGCGCGCCCCTGACTAAGGCGTGCGCGAGAAGGACGGAGCGACATTCCTGATGTGGTCGCATGAGTCAGCCCCCACGGGTTACATCTGGATGTAATTTGTCACGGCTGATTTGAGCGGTTGTCGGCCCGGCCTTGTGGAGAAGCAGGGCGCGGTTTCGGGAGCAGCAGGGGGCGGGGTCTTTGGTGGAGCTCTATGGGGCCACGAAACGTGCGAGGGGTGCGCCAAAATTGGCACGGTCACGCATGGGAGTCCTGCCGATGAGGCATTCGGTGGAGCTCCCAAGGGGGCCGCGAAACGTGCGAGGGGTGTGCCGACATGGGCGCGGCTACGCATGCGATTCCTGCCACTGAGCCCTTCGGCGGAGCTCCTCATGGGGCCACGAAACGTGCGAGTGGTGTGCAAAAATGAGCACAGTTGCGCATACGATTCCTGCCAATGGGGCCTTAGGTGGAGCTCCTCATGGAGCTACGTTTGAGGGGCGTGCCAACATGGGCGGCGGTCACGCATGCCACTGGGCCCTTTGGCGGAGCTCCCTATGGGGATCACGTAGCGTGTGAGGCGTGTGCCGACATGGTTTGGAGAAGACATGCGAACGCAGCCATTGGGGCCTTAGGCAGAGCTCCCGATGGGGCCATGAAACGTGTCAGCGGTGTGCCGCCTGGACACGTTCGCGCATGCGATTTCTGGCAGAGGGGCATCAGATGGAGCTCCATATGTGGTCACATGTGAGTGGTGCGGTCACGCATACGATTCCTGCCACTGGGGTCTTAGGTTGAGCTCCTTGTTTGGCCACGAAGCGTGTGAGAGCTGTGCCAAAGTGTAGTGGGGAGGGCATGTGGGCGCAGCCACCAGAGCCTTACTTGGAGCTCCCTGTGGGAACTCAGAAAGTATGAGGGGTGCGCCAAAGTGTGCAGAGGGGGGCATGCGAGCGCAAGCACAGGAGCCTTCGGTGGAGCTCCTCATGGGTCCACGAAACGTGTGATGGGTGCGCTAAAGTGGGGTGGCGGCGGCATGCAGGCGCAACCATTGGGGCCTTCGGTGGAGTTCCCTGTGGGGCCACGAAACGTGTGAGGGGTGCGCCAGAGTGCAGTTGCGGCGGCATTCGGGCGCAACCACTTGGGCCTTAGGTGGAGCTCCTCGTGGGGCCACGAAACGTGTGGGGGGTGCGCCAGCAAACACTTGAGCCTTAGGCGGAGCTCCCTGTGGGGACACGAAGCGTATGAGGGTTCGCCCACGTGGGTGACGGCGGCATGCGAGCGCAGCCATTGGTGCCTTTTGGTGGAGCTCCCTATGGGGTCACGAAAAATGTAAGGGGTGCGCCAAAGTGTGCAAAGGGGGGCATGCGAGCGCAATCACAGGAGCCTTCGTTGGAGCTCCCCATAGGTCCACGAAACGTGCGAGGGTGTGCCCAAGTGAGATTGCGGGGACATGCTTGCGCAACCGCTGGGGCCTTAGGTGGAGCTCCATGTAGGGCCACGAAGCGTGTGAGGGGTGCGCCAGAGTGGGGTGGCCGCGGCATGCGGGCGCAACCACTTGGGCCTTAGGTGGAGCTCCCAGTGGGGCCACGAAGCGTGTGAGGGGTGTGCCAAAGTGCGGTTGCGGCGGCTTGCGTCGCAACCACCGGGACTTTAGGTGGAGTCCCGGCCACGAAGCGTGTGAGGGGTATGCCAGATTGGGGTGGCGGCGGCATGCGGGCGCAACCATTGGGGCCTTAGGTAAAGCACCATATGGGGCCACGAACCATGTGAGTAGTATACTGGAATTCTGAGGTGGGACAGGAGGGGGGGGAGGGGGAGGGAGGGGGGGCAGGAAACGGGATGGAAGGAAGGTTGGACGCGAGTCGCCGTTGAGTCAAAACGGGGACTCAACACCACAGGATGGTTGGGAAAGGTAACGCACGGAGGGTTCGCGTCGTGTCGACCAGCGGGGATCCCGCCGCCAGGCTTCAACGTAGAACGCAGCCAGCGACTCAGAATAGGTCGATGTTGAACGATCTGATGTTCCGGAAGCGGCCGATCGTTCAAGGATGCCCCGTGGTGTCAGTAGCCACTTCCGAAGTCGGCACGATACGAACCTGCCGTGGTTCGGTTTGGATTTCCCGATGCCAATCTATTCCAGGCACCTTCCTATGTGTAGGATCAGGTGGTGTTCCCTCTTCCTCGGTCTTCAGGGGGCGGGCGGAGATCCAATCTACTGTCAATGCTTTTTGGCTTCATGTTCCTACCCACTTCTTCCGACCGATGGGTGCTCCTGGAACGCCGAAACATCGGCACGACACGAACTTCCCGTCAGAAACGCACGTGCTGAAAATTTGTGGTGTGTGAGAACAACTGGACCCGCAAGCATAGTGCCACGGGAAAGGGGAGAGTATCGTTCGCCTCCAGGTGGAGCAGCAGTGCAAGACAGCGAGGAGGAAAAGATGGGGCTGAGGCGAGGAGACGGCTCAGAGGAGGGAAAGCTAGCGATCCCGCTGCTCGTCCTGGTGGGCACGGCTGGATTCTCTTCGCAATTCCGGTCAGAACGCACCCAGGGAGAGTTCTGGGGAGTAGCGGTAGCGGGATTTTTCCGCTCCCCGGGACGCAGAGCAGGAGGCGGACGACGACGACGAAGTTGCGACGACGACGACGACGAATGACGACGCGGCGACGAGGACGATGCCGACGACGAAGACGACGACGAACTCGCCCCCCACCCCTCCCCGCTGCCCTCCCTTGGCCGTGCCCGAGCCCAGTGCCAGCGGCCGGTCCAAGCGGCCCCTCCCAGGCCGCCGCCGTCGTCGCCGCCGTCGTCGCCGCCGCCGTCGGCGTCGGCGTCGGCGTCGGCGTCGGCGTCGGCGTCGGTGTCGTCGCCGCCGTCGGCATCGTCGTCGCCGCCGTCGGCATCGCCGTCGTCGGCATCGGCGTGGGCGCCGTCGTCGTCGTCGTCGTCGACGTCGTCGTCGTCGTCGTCGGCCCGTCGGCGTCGTCGTCGTCGCCGCCGTCTTCGTCGTCGGCCCGTCGTCGTCGCCGCCGTCGGCATCGACGCCGTCGGCATCGACGCCGACTCGCCGGCGTCGGCGTTCGGCGGCGACTCGTCGGCGGCCTGCCTGCGGCCCCAGGCTCTGCGCGCTCCGCGCGTGGCGGGAGCGCGTGCGGCACGTGCGCGGGGAGCACGCGCTGCTGCGGGCGCAGGACGCCCGGCCCTCGCCGCCTCCTCGGGGGCAGACGCCCGCCCTTCCAGCTCGTGGCTGTGGTGTGATATGTCATCTTTCGGAGGAAGAACACATAAACATAAATGTTTGGCGCTCCGCGCGGATCTCTTGGATCCGCGCCTGGGCCCCCCTGCGGCGCCTCCGGCGCCGCCCCTGGCGCGCTCCGCGCGCCAGGGAGGGGGGCCCTCGCCTCCTTTTCGGGTTGTGGTGTTCCAACCTTCGTGGGCGGAAGAGAGGGGGGGTGATGACTAGGGGGGGTGGATATCATGGCGCGGGCCATGATATCTCCGCAGACTTCATGGCGCCGCTTCTTCTTTCATTACGTCCCAGGCCCCCGCTGGGCCGCGCACATGCCGCCGGTCATGATTTGCACCCCCCCCTCTTGGACACCCCCCTCTTGGCCGCTCCCGAAACTTACTTTAGCTTTGATCACCAGAATGAGTTTCGAGCACCAAGAAAACACCCCAAAACTCGAGGGTTTTCACGCGTCGGGCCCTGGGAGACACTCTTTCGACACTCTTTCGACACTCTTTCGACACTTTTCTGGGTGCTCGAAATTCTGGGATGCGGTCCTGAAGTATGATGGGAACAACATAATTTTCGGGGGTGGACAGACCTCCTATCCTGACACGTCGATTGGCGAATTGGCCGTTCTCGGCTCGCGAGAGGGCGTCGCGGCCGTCGTTTCTGCGGGTCCAGGTGCGTCGGTTTCGGTCCCAGGCCGTTTCACTGAAGGGTGGTTTACTATAAGGGAGGTTTGTCCACCGACGGTCCTTGTTCTTCTCACCCGTCCGCATCTGGCGAGAGGGGCCCTTTCCGTGGCAAGCCATGGGAGCTTCGTATACCCTCGCATCTCCGTCTTTAGATTGCATTAGCGTCGATTGGCGTCTGGTAGTCGATGAGATGGCGCCGATTTAGTGTCCATCAGCGTCGATTTAGCGTTGACTAGCGTCGGCGAGCGTCGATCCGCAAGAGCCAACAAGATGGAATGAGAGGCTCCCACGAGTTGCCGCAGAAGGCCCTCCTGGCCAGGTTCTCCCTCCCGCGTCTGGTAAAGGGGGCCCTGCCTGCAGGGCGCGCTCCAGCTCCTCCGACCCTACTCGATTTCGATGGGATTTCGGCTTCCGATTGCGAAGGCCTTGCGGCCGAATGACGACGACGACGACGACGACGACGACGACGACGACGACGAGCGCTCTCGGGGACCTCTTGGCGGTAGTTTTGGGGCCTCTTGGGAAGCTCTTTGGGTGCCGCTTGAGAGCCTCGTGGGGGCCTCTTGGGGCTTCCTGGGGGCCTCTTGGGGGCCTCCTGGGGCCTCTTGGGGGGCTTCTGAGGGGCCTCTGGGGCTTCCTAAGAGCTTCTCAGGCCGAGGGATCGAAATGTCCGTTCGGGTCCCCCGTCTGGGCTCCCTCTTGGAGCCGTCTTGGGGGCCTCCTCGCCTGTCTTGGAGGCCTCTTTGGCGGTCTTGGGGCCCTCTTGGGTCGTTGTGGATCTCTCTTGGGGGCCTCTTGAGCCATCTTGGGGCGGTCTTGGAGGCCTCTTGGCTTGTCTTGGAGCGTCGGGAAGCTGGCAAGGATTTCGGATTCCGATTTGGATTTCGGTTTCTCCACGGAAGCCCCACCAGCCCGCCGACTTCCGCCGATCCGACCTCGCCTGGCGTGGCTGCCGATGTCCGCCGATCCGATCCATTTCGACCGCCGATCCGACTCGTCGATTCGGTTCTTGAGGAGGAGGAGAGGAGGAGAGGAGAGGAGAGGAGAGGAGAGGAGAGGAGAGGAGAGGAGAGGAAGAGGAAGAGGAGAGGAGAGGAGAGGAAGAGGAAGAGGAGAGGAGAGGAGAGGAAGAGGAGGAGGAGGACGCGGGGCAGCGCCTCTTCAAAACTGGACCAGAGAGGGGACGAGGAGGACTGGCCCTGCAGGCCTGGCTCGAACCGGAGCCCCCCCCCCCCGTGAGCTCGTGGGCTTTTGGCTGCTGGCCCCCGCTGCAGTTCTTTCCATTTCGCCCGCCATGTACCCCTCCTGGGTGTCGTTATTCATTATCCTCCTGCCCCTCCTGCTCCTCCTGCTCCTCCTCCTCCTCCTCCTCCTCCTCCTCTTCTCATCTCATCCTCCCCCCGTCCCGCTTTCCTCCTCCACATCCTCATCCTATCATGCTCTTCTCATCCTCTCACCCTCCCCCCTCCTCCCTCCTCCCTCTCGTCCTGCTCCTCCTCGCCAGAGCACGGTCGTTGACGTCGACCACCATGCCCGCCTGCCAGTCACAGCGACAGCCGCCCGTCCTGGAGAGCACGTCCCCACACGGGCCCCGGGGCCTGCGTGCCTCGGCGCGCTCGCCTCGCGGGGCTCGCGCAGCAGCGGATGCTGCTCCAGCCCGATTCGGCGGCGAGCGAGGGGGGGAACAGGGGACGCAGTGCTGAAAGCAGCGGCGCGCCCGCGGGGGCAGCGAGAGGAAGCCTTCGAGGTTCGGGCTTCGAGGTTCGAGAGTGGCTTCCCGTGTTCTGCCCCTGGGCCGCTCTCGGGCCCCAGTGCCCTCGGAAATCGATGTGGGGTGAGGAACCGCGTCGAATGGACCCCCAGAGGGGTCCAGGGACCGATTTTGACCGATATTCGTCGGCGCGCTCGGGGTGGGCGGGGCCCCTCAGAAGGCTTCTGGTCTTCAGACAAGTTGTTTGCGCCTTCGGTGAGAGCCTAGAAGGCTTCTCAGAGCGCTGGGGGACTTCCGAGCCTTCTAAGAAGGCCAGCCCGTTCTCATTTCCCCCCCAGGCTCGCTGCCAACCGATGCCATTCGAAGTTCGAAGAAGAACAACAACTGCATACAGTCGAGGATCTTGGATCTGCGAACACAAATCAAAGACGAAACCGAAAACTACGGACTGGCGGGCCGTCTTCGTGTACGTTGTTGGGCCATGCCTTTGCATGCCGATGGCAAGGTGGCTCTCGGAGAGGTTGCTTCGGAAGTGTCACGAGCCCGGCCCTCAGCCCCACCCCAGTAAAACAAACCGCGCAGGGGCGGCTGGCGAAGAGCAGGCTGAGCCACGCGTGCAGCTTGCTGCGCATAGTGCTGAAGCATAGGCCTCGGCGGGATTGGGAAAGGGCCGAGGTTCCTTCGCGAGTCGATGTTATTCTGGAACTCTGCGTTGTCATAATAATCCGTTCCCATCGCTGTGATGGTTCGTGGTTCGATGAGGGGTGGTGGCGACAAAAGCGGCTGAACATGTGTAGGTCACCCCAGGTGCGCGAAGAGAATCATGTTTCGCACATCGTGGCCTCGTCATGAGAGCTGGTCCTCTCCAGGGTGGCCTCGTGAGTGCGCGAAGTTGACCGCGGGTCGCGCATCGTCATCGTGGGCCGCGATGCGCGAGGTTAGGTGACCTGGAGACTCTTCACGAGTCAATGTTGCTTTGGAGCGTTCGCGTTGTCCTTTGGGTGGCGGTGGGACTACGGAAACCATCGTGGGAAGGATTCGGGCTCTGATGAGTTCTCACTACACATTATCATGTAGCACCTCAGTGAAGGCACCACTCCGCGCAGTTCCGGTAGGCACCCTGACAGGGAGTCTCGGCATCGTACATATTCTCAGTAATACAATCGTCCCCAACCAGGTTGTTCTTGTGTGTCGTTTTGATTTGTGTTGCATCGATGACGCTGTCTGGTGTCTGGTTCGAGCTGGTTCCCGTTGACTTGGGCGTTGTCTCAGCATACATGCCTTGGTGCACCGTGTCGTGTCGGTCTGTGACGCGCAGTGATCACATGATGTGTTGCGCAGTGTTATTACAACGTTGGACATGCAATACCATGCTGTGTTACGCTACCATGTGCTTGTATATGCAAGGCTGTGCAGCGCAGTGCTAAGCCATGCAGCCTTGTGTTACGCAGCGCCGTGCCAATTATGCAACGCTGCGTACGTTACGCATGTGCTATGCTCCGCTTCTTCGGTCACACCATGCTGCTACGCCGTGATGCGCTAGGCTGTGCTATGATTTGCATGGCGCTGCATCTTATTGCGATGCACTGCGCGTATCTGCCTGCGACAAACGGACCCGGTGCATTGAATGGTTATGTGTTTTTTAGGTGAGTTATGATTCTCGGCCCAAGATGTGTTAATCATCATCGGACGCTCTTGGGCTGGTGTGTGATCTCGGGCTCCTCCGCGACCCCCACTGGACTGTCTTTGGGCGCTCTCGGATCCTTTGCGGACTATCCCAAGACGCTTTTGGGCCTTATTGGGTGGGGCCTTCTCATGGGCCATATTGGGAGCACCTGGAGGCGTTTTTCTCCGCCTGTGGACTAACTAAGGTCCGAGAGGTCTTCGAGACGCGCTCCAGGTGGCTGTAGAAGCCCTAGGGAGTCAGAAATCCATCTGCTGTGCCCCACCTCCCCCCCAGGGCCAATTTCGATCATACGGTTGACCCAATTCGATACAGATCCTGGCCAGGCCCGACTACTGTTCCGACGATGCGATGCGGCTCTATTCCTACTTGTTTGGTTGTGCACCCTGGCGCGGCCGATCCCATTCGATGAAATTGCCACTCCGTTACGTTGCAGGCCGATTCGATGTCTGTGTCGGTCCATCGCCGCACTCCGCTATTCGTTCCAATGCCTTGAGTCGAGCGGCTCGGTCGCGTGATCGTCGGAGGAGGCATGTCGAGAACCATACTTTTGGGTTGGCATTGTCGCAGGTAGTTGGGGCAGCAGTTGGGAGGAGCAGAAGTTGCATCCGCGGGCGTTTGATATCGGTATCGTTTAATCGTTCCCCATCCCCAATCCCCATCCCCATCCCTTTTGCAGACCCCCACCACATTACCACCCCAGTTGGGGAGACACCCCTCGAAACCAGAGGGGAACGACCTATATCCACATCTAGGGAGGTAACTGGGCCAGTGGGACCCAGGCCACGCCGCTGGGGATGGAGATCGGTTAAACCATACTCAGAAGTTGCATCCGCAGGCGTTTGATTGATTTCAATAAGCATGTATTGTTCTAATTCGGCCCATCCCGACACCGTGCCTGGGTTGTGGGTGCGAAGCCTATTGGATGTCCGTTGGGAGCTCGTGGGAGGCCTCTCGGGGGCCTCCTTGGAGGCAGTTTGGAGGCCTCCAGGGTGCCGTTTCGGGGCCTCAAGGGGGCCGTGTCGGGGCTTCTCGGGGCCTCATTTGGGCCTTTTGAGGGCCTCTTGGGTTAAGATACTCATCTGGACTGAGGACTGAGGCTCCAGGGATTAGACAAAGGACCTGGGGACACGCCCACTCCGTGCCCAGAGGCACGGTGGCGGGCTTACTTATGCGATGTACAAGCAATTACTTATATTTTTGCACATGCCCGGGGTCCAGGGAAATCGGGTCCCCCAGCGATGGACATGCATACGCTATGGCGTCGCGATGATGTTCCCAGACCCCGTCGCCGGGTAGGATGACGATAAATTGCTCCAGAGCTTGCTGGACCGCTGTCCGAGCGTTCTGGAGCGCTCCGAACGGCCGTTGTGCCCGTCACGTCTAGACCCAGTTCTCGGCGATTCATGATTTCGTTACGTATTCCGATCCGATGTGTTTATCGTTTTATGATTTCCTAAGTGTGTGTGTGTGTGTGTGTGTGTTTGTGTGTGATGAGGAGAGAGTGGGGACGTGCGCCGTGCCTACGCAGCAGCCCCCACAGTGGTGCTCCCCTCCATCCCCCGGGAGTCCTCCTCCATCCTCCGTCCACCCGCGAGGGAGAGGAGGAGGATGAGGCGGAGGAGGAGGGAGCAGAGGGGGGCGTGCCGCTGGCCCCCACTGTGTTTGCAGCCCGTGTCCTCCCATGTCTGATCTCGCCCATGTCTTTCGTCCTCCATCGCCATCCTCCTCCTCTTCCTGCCCCCAGTCCGTGTCCTCCCATGTCGGATCTTGCCCATCTCTTTCGTCCTCCATCGCCCTCCTCCTCCTCCTCCTGCCCCCCCCCTCCTCCCCCTTCCCACCCCTCTCACCCCCCCCCCTCCTCAGTCCTGCCTCCCCCGACGTCGCGCCACTGTTCTGTCCCGTGGGCCCGCGGGGGGGGCGGGGGGGCCTCGGCCCATGCCCTGGGTGGGCCGGTGTCTCTGCCGTGTCTGGGCCCAGAGAGCGGTGTCCAGAGGGTCTAAAGCAGGAGGGAAAAAACGCACAGACACAATGAAGCGTCGATCCCCAGGAAAATATGGGAAACTATGGGAGTTGGGCGGGAAGACAAAGACCCAGAAAATATGGGAAACTATGGGGAATAGTTTCATGTGTGTATGTGTATTTGTTTGTGTGTCCTTGGGCCCCTTGATAAATGTGGGACAAGTTGGCCGTCCCGATTGTGTACCGTCCATCCTGTGGTGTTGGGCCCTCGTTTCGAAGAGGCAGCGCCCCGCGTTCACCTTCCTCCTCCTCCCGCTGCCCCCTCCCTCACGCCTCCTCTCACCCCTGCGAGACGGCGCTCCCTGTTCCACCTCCTTCCTCCCGCGTCCTCCCTCCTCCCATTCCTGCCTCGGCCCTCCGTATGTCAACCAGTGTGGTGCACCCCTCAAACGTTTCGTGGCCCCATATGGAGCTCCACCGAAGGCCCCAGTGGCGCAGCTCGCATGTGGGCGCCACCCCCCTTCTGGCACACCCCTTACACGCTTCGTGGCCGCATAGGGAGTGCTACATCAGATCTTACTGGCGCAGTTCGCATGTGGGCGTCACCCCCGTTCCGGCACGCACCTCACACCTCCGTGGCATCATAGTGAGCTCCAGCTAGCGCATTTCGTGCACACCCCTCACACGGTTCGTGACCCCACAGGAAGCTCCACCGAAGGCCCCAGTGGCACAGTTCGCACGTGAAGGTCACTCCCGTTTCGGTACACCCCTTCCGTTCGTGGCCGCACAGGGAGCTCCACACAAGGTCCCACTGGCGCAGTTCGCATGTGGGCGTCACCCCCGTTCCGGCACACCCCATCCCACTTCCCATGGCCCCATAGAGAGATCCACCCAAGGCACCAATGGCAGCGCCCGCATGGCGGCCTCCACCCATTTCGGCACACCCTTCGCACGCTTCGAAGGCGGTACCCACAACGACGGTGCCCACAACTGCATATGGCTGGGTCTTGTGCCAGGATTATTTTGTCGCCGCCGTGATCTCTGGGCCTTTCTCCATCTTGCAGGCGGGAAACATATTCATATCCACGGTCTTTGACCCGCGACCCCATGGATACGGGGCGCTCTTGCGCGGATGCCCTGCGCGGAACGTGTCCATGCGACCGCGGGTCAAGGGGTTCGCGCCACAGGATCAGCGGGGGGCGTGGATATGGATACGCAGCACCCCAGGGTGAGGGGGCGGCGGGAACGTCGGCAGTCTGCGGGGCTCTGAAGAAGCCCGGCGCAGGTGCCCTGGTGTAACTGCTCAACTAGCCCGCCACAGGCACCGATTTTTTCGCTAAGGCAAAGTGGGTGGGTCGCAGATGGGTTGCGGGCGGGTCGCGGGGCGGGTCGCGGGGCGGGTCGCGGGGCGGGTCTTTGGTGGCTCGTGGGTAGGTTGCGGGTGGATAGCGGCGGGTCGCGGGCGGGGCTGCGGGTGGGACGACGACAGTTTCAGCAACAGTCATGTCAACATTGTTTCTCACGATTTGTTCGCGTGCCATTCAACACGTATGTCTCAAGTCCTCGATACCCCGCTTTTATCATCTTCGATCGTGCCCCCTTTGGGGGTATAGCTTTTGCTGCCTGCAACGTATATTTCATGCAGCCCCTAAGGCAGGGGCGAGAGGACGGCTGGAAGGAATGGACAAGGGGGAAAATGGATGATAGAGCACGAGAGGGAGTAGCAAGAGGGGGGCTAGTAGCAGAAAACACGTGGCAGAGCCAGACGGGCAGATCGGGCGCGTAGCCCTCAGCGTGTGGGTCGGGAAATCGGGTTCAGGCGGCCAGGTCGAGCAGACGGGTTGTTGCAGCGTGCGTCTTGCGTGAATCGCGAGGAAGTTTTGAGCGATAGCGCGATTCCAAATGAGATCGTGAGAAATCCATTGCGGGAGCGTGACCAGCTGCCCAGCCCAAGAGCCCGTCGACGGCTGGGATTCTTTCCGCGGTGTCGGTTGCAGTTTTGGCGGCCCCCCCCTCTCCGAGGCGGGGGTTTACTCATACACTTAAGTCGGGCCTGTCACTCTACATGAGAAATATTCAAAAATAGTCAAAAATGATACGGAAAAGATGCTGTTAGTATGTGTTGGCCATTATGAGTGTTTTTTGGCAATTCTTCATTTTGCGTCCAAGATCCACCTGTAGGGGGACACGCCCGACTTAATCATACACCCACCGCCTAGATGGATCGATCTTCGGGGACCTCGGCAGGCGGTGGACAAGGATATACCTACACGACCACCCTGCGGGTGATAAGGAGGTTGGGGGGGGAGGGGTCCAGCAATGGGCAAGAGTGGTGATTGTTGTTCTGACGATGCCAGTGGAGATTGTTGCGTTGCAAGGAAACGGTTCAAGAGTTCCCAAGGGAGCCTGAACCAACGAAAATAAAGATTTCTTCGTTCATTTGTCAGGGCGGGGCACTTATACGACCACCCTTCGGGTGATGAGGAGGTGAGGGGGGGCCAACTTCGCACTCGATCGATCTCACTATCGATTTCACTATCGATCTCACTCGATCGATCTCACTCGATCAATCTCAGAATCGCTATCACTATCGATCTCACTATCGAGCTCACTATCGATCTCACAATCGATATCACTATCGGTCTCACTATCGATCTCACTATCGGTCTCACTATCGATCTCACTATCGATCTCACTATCGATCTCACGATTGATCTCACTATCGATCTCACGACGGGACACCGACGGGACACCGCAGGACACCGACGGGACACCGACGGGACACCAGCAGGACAGCGGCGGGACACCGCGCGGCCCCGAACGCCGGGTCGCCAAACATTTGGTCCGGCCGCGCCTCAGCCGCAGGAGAGTTCCCTCTCGCCCGCCCACGCAGTTTCGCCACGCCCGCACTCACGGCACGCACGAACACGGAGCCGAAATCGATTTCCCGGTAGGGGGGCCCTCCGTTCCACTTCGATCTCACCCTCCAACCTCCGACTTGGGGCACCTGGGGCGAGCATGGGTCCATATCCCGCAGGCCAGGGTCCCAGAACGTCGGTTCCGCAGGCGGTTGAGATGGATACATCCACGCCTCGCATGCCTTGGCATCCGCGGTGTTAGCTGCAGCTTCAGCGGGCACGACGTCGTCTTCACGGGGGTCTTGGCCCGCAGCGGAGTCGAGGGGAATCGTCCGTTGTGCATCTGCCGTGCCAGCGGAGCCCTGTTCAGCGAGTGCAGGCCTCCGCGATCACTGACCAGACCGCGCTGCAGAGAGCACCCTGGGCCAGGCTTGCACTTGCGGCTCCGACGGACCGAGGCTCGAAAGCTGCTGAGATACAGGGCCGGGGTGAAGGACCTGGTCTTGGAGCTCCCACACGCGGGCCCGTAGTAGATCCGCAGGCAGCCGGTCGAGATTTTCACGCCTCGCGAGCAATTTCCGAGATGCACGGATGTGGCGGGGCTCGGTTTCGGGGGGGGGGCCCTTGCCCCCACTGGGATCCACGAGCCTGCGCGCTGGAACCTTTTCGCCTCCTGGGCCGGCCTCCCCTCCGTAAAAGCAAGGGCGCCCTCGAGGGCGCGAAGTTATTCGCGCTTCGCGGTTCGGCTCGGATCCCTCCTCGTCCTCCTCTTCTCCCCTGGGAGGCGGCGCGAGAGGAGCGCGAAGTTTTTCGCGCTTCACGCAGCGCGAAGCGCGAAATTGGGAGCCTATGTTAAAGCCTTGGGGGAGCGCCCCTGCACCAGAGAATCGGATGTGGAGGCCGTCGACGGCGGCTACTTTGATTTCGGCGTTGCCCCGGGCTCCGAGGCGGCGGCGGGCTGGACAGGCCCGCACGAACCTGGCTGTAGGCCGCCGTCCCAGCGAATTGCCTACGCGTTTGCCACCTCCTCCTTGGATGAACCCGCATCCTCGCGTCGCTTCCGCCTTCCCAACCCTCCGCCCTCACACCCCTCAATTCCTTTTCCTTCTCAATATCTCCTCCCTGTCGCACCGCGAGGCCAGTCGGAATGGCGGGCCGGGCGTTTCGCTTGAGATTTTTCCTCACCGCTTATGATCCTAAAGCTTAAAAGGTGAAACATTCTCACGGATGGAGGGCGGATCGTTTTCCAAATGTGGTTTCCGCTTCAGCGCCGCGCACAGTCGTCATGACACATTGAATGAGTTTCACGGAAGGGGGGCGTGTCGTTTTTTTAAATTTGGGTCTCGCTTTGGTGCCGCGCTCCATCGTCATAAAAATGGATGAGTTTCTCGGACTGAGGGCGGGCCGTTTTCAACATGTGGTTCTCGCTTTCTCACCGCGCACATACGTCAGAACAAAGTACAGTAGCTGCACAGATGTAGGGCGGTTCTTGTTGAAATTGTGGTTGTCCGTTTTCACGCTTCGCATATTCATTTACAGGCTTTGCAGCAGTTTCACGGACTCCCAGGGTTAACCTCCCAGATACTGCGCTTTGGCAAGATGCCGGACTGCCAGGGCGTAATAGTTACGTTGAGCCGTGGTGTTGAAGTCCCAGGAAAGGTGTTCTGACACGACTCAGGGTCGCCAAGACGCGACAGTAATGGTGATTCGCGGCGTTGAAGTGCCATGAATGGCGCTCTGGCACAGTTTAGGGCTTTCACACGGTTGTTTGTGAAAATGAGTGCTCGTATGGGGTTTGTGGAGAGGGAGTTTGGAGGGAGGGTTTGTTGCAATGTAGTTGGTGGGTCTTGGGCTTGCACTGATCCTCCTCCTCCTCCTCTTCCTCCTCTTCCTGCCTCCTCCCTCCTCCTCCCTCCTCCTCCTCCTCCTCCTCCTCCTCCTCCTCCTCCTCCTCCCTCCTCCCTTTTTCTCCCCCCTCCTGTCGGCTCCTCTCTGCCCCCTCGTCGCCCTGCCCCTCGTGGCCCCTCACCCCCCCGCTCGTGGCTCTGCCCCCCTCCCCCTCGCGGCGCCCCAGGGTGGACTGCCAGCTGTCCGCCGGCCCCGGCCTCGGCCAGTGCGCCGCCGGCGCGGCCGCGCTCGTCCCGCGCACGCGCGCGGGCACGGCGGCGGCGTCGACGTCGTCGACGACCCGCAGACATCCAGCACCCTGGAATCACAGTCTCGTCCGCAGAAGCCATGGCACTCCAGAGAGAAGGCCCCTCCCTCCGTCCTCTCCCTCCCGGCCCCTCTCCTCCCCTTCCCAGCACCTTCTCCCCCTGCCTTCCATACGATGGAGGGGCCAGAGGATGAGGGAAAGGAGGAGGAGGAGGGGGAGGATGAGGCAAGCTAGGTGCGCTCGCGTCATATCTGACATCCTACCCCTCCCTCCCATCCCTTACCATGGCGCAGATCCCCTCTCTACTCGCTCAGTCGGATGTCGAGCAGGGCAATGATCCCGAAAGGGTGCGCGATGCATTGTAGAGCACGGCATGGTATGGCGTAGAAGAGCACCGCAAAGCGTAGCATCAACCTAGCATTGCGTTGCGTGCCGTGGCATGGCACGGGAAATGAGGCCAGCGCTGCAGCGGGAGCACGATTCGCAACGAGCGGGGCCCGAAAATGAGGCCGGCGCCTCAGCGAGAGCAGCATTTTGAAAAAAATGCAAGCGAAAACCCAACTCCAGGGAAACCTGTGTGTAAAAACACAGTACGCGGGGGGGGTCGGCCACTTTCAAACCGTCATCAGGGGAAGAGAGAAGTGGTATTAATTTGGAGTAATTGAAGAAAGACGAGAAGGAGGAGGAGGAGGAGGAGAAGGAGGAGGGGGAGAAGGAGGAGGGGGAGAGGGAGGAGGGAGACGGAGGGAGACGGAGGGAGGGAGGGAGGGATGGGAGGGAGGGAGGGAGAGGAGGGAGGAGGAGGAGGAGGAGGAGGAGGAGGAGGAGGAGGAGGAGGAGGAGGAGGAGGAGGATTTCCAGGATTTCCGCCATCACGTAGTGGTATTGATTAAAAACCCAGCACTGCCTGGGCATGTGCAGTGTGTTGGGAGTGACCTAGTGCACCTCGGTCGCTCCAAACCTCGAATGGCCTAGGAGGGGAGTGGGACTCAGAGGTACACGTACACGTCCTACGCCTCCAGGGCCGACCCCCCCCGAGGGGAGGGCGCCCCCCTGCCACCCGCCAGGCACTCCAGGCACTGGCCAGGGACCCCTCGCCACCACGCGGGGCACCTGGTGCGAGTCACGGGTTTGGTGCCCTGGCTTGTTGCCCCCAGTCCCCTTGTCCGAGGGGGACAGAGCAGGACGCCCCATGAGCCTGGCCGAAGCCAGACCCCCCTTCCACACCCTGGCGCGACCGGGGAGTCGCTGGGCCAAGACAGTGGAGGGGACCCGAACCGGCCGTAGCCGAAACGGGTTTACCGTTTAGGCCCGAAGACCCAGGTCGGTGCCCCCACTGCCAAACACACCCACCCACCCACGGCAGTGGCGCAGCCCCCATACAGGCCACGACTAAGCGGGTTTCAGTTCCCCCGGACGCCGGGAGGTGCCGCCCACACCAACCGGCTGCCCGCCCGGGGGCGGAGGAGGAGGAGGAGGAGGAGGAGGAGGAGGAGAGAGGAGGGAGGAGGAGGGGAGGAGAGGAGGGGAGGAGGAGGAGGAGGAGGGAGGGAGGAGGAGGAGGAGAGGAGGAGGAGAGAGGAGGAGGAGGAGGGAGGAGGAGGAGGAGGAGGAGGAGGGGGGAGGAGGAGGAGGAGGAGAGGAGGGGGAGGAGGAGGAGGGGGAGGAGGAGGAGGAGGAGGAGGAGGGAGGAGGAGGAGGAGGGGAGGAGTAAGAGGATTAGGAGCAGGAGGAGGGAGGAGGAGGAGGGAGGAGGAGGAAGGGAGGGGGGGGAGGAGGAGGAGGAGGGGGAGGAGGAGGGCGGCGGCGGGTTGGCACGGGTCGGCATTGTAGCTTGCGCCACATAGCATTCACCACATAGATGCAAAGATGTAGCTAACCTCACACAGCTTCCACCACATGGCTGACACCTCATGCCACAAGGTTTACACGATATATATATATATATAATGTAGTCTCCGTAGCCCGCCCCACAAATATGACACCCAATAGATCGCACCGAGTACCTGACACCGCGCAGCGTTCACCCCGTAGCTTGCACCACCTGGCTTAGAGCACGCAGCTTGCACTGCAGATTGTGCACCGCATATGGTGCGCCGCGCAGCTCACACCTTATATCAAACACCACGTGGATTGTGCCACAACGCTTGTACCAAAGAACTTACACCACATCGCTTGCACAGCCACAGTACAGTGATTCCTGGTCTGGGGTCCACGCTGGCACACGTTATCTTCGCCAAGACTGCTCCACCCAGGAAGCGGCGCTGCGGAGGGGATCCGTCGCCGCGTCAAGAGATCAAAGTCTTGGCGCGTTCCGCGCGAGACTTGCGCTCGCAGGGATATGGTCCCCCACACTCTCGTTCGCTGATGGGGCCCCCCTGGGGGGGAGCAGTGCGGGGTCTCGCGTGCAAGGTACCAGGTCTTCTGGTCCCGCCCCCAGATCCTGGAGCGCGGGGTCTCGCGCGGAACACGACAGGTCTTTCGGTCTGCCCCCCAAGTCTCGGAGTCCAGGGTCCTAGCGGCAGCGCGATCTTCTCCGATGGACCCACTGTGAGTCCAAGTTGACCCCGCGATCCCAATGCGACCCCGCGACGGCTCTGAGTTGACCCCAACAGGCGACAGATGACAGCGACGAGAGGGAGGTCCCGATCCATCGACAGAGCGGAGCCTGACGCGCGGACAGATTCTGAACCCAACGCTCCTGGCATGTAATGTCGTCGCTTTCGCGGGCTCCTGGGAGGTCCAGCAGAGTGGGGTGTCACGCGGATCCCGTCGAGACCTCGCGGCTCCTTGGGGGTTTCGAAGTGCGCAGTTGTCGCGATGTTCGTGGGCGTTTTTTATGTCCATTTCAGTGGGGCGTCACGCATATCGCGTCCAGACCTCGCGGCTCCCCAGGGGAGGGGCTGTGAAGTGCGCATCTGTCGCCACGTTCGGGGAGGCCCAGCGGAGTGGGGTGTCACGCAGACTCAGACGAGACATCGTGGCTCCCGAGGGGGCCGTGAAGTGCGGATCGTTCATCATGTTCGTTTGGACTGAGCAGTCTTCGGCATAGCCGCACCGTGTGCAGAACGGGTTGGGTACGTCTCAGGGTTTCGGTGCCTCCCCTGCCCCTCGCCCTCGTCCGCGCACATGCCTGGGGGCACGATGCTCTGATGCCACTCCTCTGGGCCCCCCCCCCTTCCCAGACCCGACCTCCGACGTCGCGTTCTGCTCGCAACGTGGAGCCCCCAGAGGACCCCACCACGTGCCCAGGACTGCAGCTTTTTCCATCCTGGGCGTTTTCCTTGGCGGCCCCGGGGCCTGGTAAGGGCCCTGGGGGCCGAAAGTGGCCCAGAAGCCCGTCGTCGTAGTTTCCACGACGCCGGGGGGGGTCCGGCGCGCCCGGTCCCCTGCTCCCTTCTCGGCTGCCCCCACCCCCGCCGGCAGGCCGTCTCCTGGCCGTGAGCGCCAGAGTGGGGGAGCAACGTTGTGAAGAAATCACAGCGTTGGATGTGTGGGCATCGGGAGCGGGGGGAAGGAGGGACGCGTTTGAACTGCTCCTTACTCTTCGCATCAGAGGAGCGAGAAATAACGGCGCTACTTCACTGCACCAGAGAAACCCCAATCAGTGGATGGTTTCAAGATTTGGTAAGCACCATGTCTGGCCGCAGTTTCGCCGTGGGGCCCGAAGAGGACCTAAAGACTGATTCCTTCTGAATTTTAGAACGGTTGCGGCATTCTCGCCTTCTCGGGCATCCGTTGGTTGGAGACGGCCGAGGCCTCCAAGATAGACGACCTCAGGGGGCCCGTCGACGGCCTTCGCCGGCCCCAGACGGCCCCGCGACGGCCCGAAGAGGCCGAGCATACGACGGAGAGGCCCCCAGACGGTCCAGCTGAGTCTCAAGACCGCTCCACGGGAGCCCGGGACAATTCAGAGCGTGAATTACCTACCCCGCTTTCGCTTCCAGGCAAAACCAAGCCATACCATGCGCCTCCTCGTCAAGCGGCCTGACCAGTACAGGCTGCAATTTGGCATCGTTTGGTATCTCTTGGAAGCGAGGGTGGTCAAAAGCGAGGTAGGTTTGTTTTCCCCCTAACAATCCAGGGACGGCCCGAGTGAGCTCGCAGAATTGGGGTGGAGAGGTGCCGAACGTGACGGCGTGTTTCTCATGTCTCCTCTTGCTAATGATCATTGTCATTCGCATCACTGTGCATCAACATCATCATGGTCAGGGTCAGCAGGAGCATCATCGTCAACATGCTCATTCTCATCATGCTTGTCGTTATCACCGTCGTCGGCATATAGGCTTCGTTGTCGTCATCGCCATTCGACCAGCCGGAACCCAGATGGCTCTGTTGGCGTGGCGGTAGTATTTGCCGCAAGACATCTGGACACTCGCGAAATGGAATTCGTGCAAACACGAACGTAAGCATGCGAACACTCAGGAACTGGCACTTCGACGCAACAGTGCGTGCGTCCTTACGCGGTGGAAGCACTTCGGCGATACACAAACAGGTCTAACCTGGTCGGCGCAGCACACGAAGGATGAGTAGGAAAAGGCACGAAACGGGCGGGACATGTTTTCCATTATAAGATTCCTCGTGATGATGAGCAGATGCTTATGGAGAGTCCCAACAACGTTGTAAGCGTAGGTTGAACGCTTCCTTTCCTCATCCACCCCCTACTTTTCCTTGGGGGAGGGGTTGACTCTGCTCCGTATTGCTTTATTGAAAGACACCCCCTCTCCCACCAGATTGGGGGCACAGTCTACATAATGATACCCCCTGCCCACCATGTCAGTCGAAAACAATAGAATCAAAGTGCACTTTGCGGCAAGCTCTTGCACCTTGTGCGAGATCCCCGTGGTCACGTCTCGTCGTGCTCCTTCTCTTCGTCGTCCTCCACGTCCTCTTCCTCCTGGTCCTCGTCCTCCTTGACCTGGTCGTCGTCCTCGTCGTCGTCGTTCTCGTCATCCTCCCCAGCGATTGAGTGATTTCGATTGAATGAGATTGATTGAGTGAGATCGATTGAGTGACGTCGATTGAGTGAGATTGCCAGAGTGAGATCTATCGATTGAGCGACATCGATGGAGTGAGAAAGATAGTTAGATCCATTGTGTGAACGAATATGAGAACGATCGTGAGATCGACAGCGAGATCCATAGTGCGATCGGTAGGGAGATCGATAATGCCATCGATAGTGAAATCGGTTTCGCTATCGATAATGGGATCGATAGTGAGATCGATTGAGTGAGATCGTCTGAGTGAGATCGATTGATTGAGATCGGTAATGGCTTCGGGTGAGTGAGATGAATTGAGTGAGATGGGTTGAGTGACGTCGATTGCGTGAGCCCGATTGAGTGAGATCGAACAGGGAAACCCGCAGCGGGGAACGTGGAACTTTTTTGTTTTGCCATATCTACATATATATGTACATAACTAGATACATATAGATATATCGGAAACTATCGATTGAGTGATGTCGACGGAATGAGATCGATTGAGTGACGTCGATTGAGTGAGATCGCCTGGGTGAGATCGATTGAGCGACAACGATGGAATGAGAAAGAGATTGTGATCCCTTGTGCGAGAATGAGTTCGATCGTGAGATCGACAGTGAGTTCCGTAGTGCGATCGTGGTGAGATCGACAGTGAGATCGATTGAGTGAGATCGATTGAGCGAGATCGATCATGAGCTCGCTTGCGTGAGATCAATTGAGTGAAATCGATTGTGTGATATCGATTGCGTGAGATCGACTGATTAAGATCGAATCGGGGACCCCGCAACTGGGAACGTGGAGCTGGGAACCCGGGAGCCAAGAACCCGGAATCGGGAACCCGGGAAACCCGCGATCGGGATTGCGGAACCGGGAGCTTTGGGACCAAGAACCCGGAACCGGGAATCGAAGAACCCGGAACCAGGAGCCCAAGACCGCGGCGGCCTACCGAAATCGGCCGCCCTCTCCTAAGTTTGCTGGTCGTTATCCTCATGCTTTCTGCGCGTCCTTAGCCGGCGCTGTGGCTCGAGAGATTCAGGGGGCAGATTGTCCCGCAGTTGCGAGAACCGCCCTCGGTTCGCCCTTGGAGCCGTCGCGGGTGCGGACCCGGAGGCAAGAGCTTCGCCGCGTGCGTCGTCAGTCGCCTCGCATGGACGTCGACGCAGACAAGCCCGTTGTCGGCGATCTCGGCGCGGACGGCAGTGACGCGGCCCAAAGAGGCACCGCGTGCATCGCCGAACACGGGGCGCTCTTCGGGCATGCTCGCGCGGAGCAGGCCCTCCAAACAGTCGCAGAGGGAGAAGCGCGCTCGCCGCCGAGAGACCGCCGGGCGCCTGGCCGAGCCGCAGCGCGCGGTGCCCGCCAGGCAACTGCCAAGGTTGGCCACCGTGACCGCGCCGACCATCAACGCGCACAAGGCGAGGCTGGCTTTGTTCGAGCAATTGGTGCTGGAGACGAGCCGGCTGCTGGACGCGAACACCGTGGGCGGGTTCATGGGCGACTATTTCGCGGAGAAGTTCCTGGCTGGCGAAGGCCGCGCCTTGGCGGTACCTGAGGAGTGCGTGGATCTTGCTGAACACCAGCGGCTCGGAGAAGTGTAATCTGCTTCCATAGAGCCGCAAGGCTTTTAGCCGGCTGGGAGAAGCGAGCTCCAGGTCATGTTCGGGATGGGCTTCCAGAAGCGGCACTGGGGGTTCTAGTGAACTGGATGCCCAACAACGAGCGGAAGGAGTCGGCCTACGCGGTGGTGGTGAAGGTCGATGGGTATCTGAGGCCGTTGGAGGCGCTCAACCTCATCGAGATCAACGTCGCGACGCCATGGCCGCGCGCGGGGCAGCTTCACTGAGGCGAATGGAGCACCGTGCTGGGCGACTCCGAGCAGGAGCGGACCACAAAGACGGGCCTCAAGGACGCGGGCGCCAGAGCTGGCGTGGGCAATCGGCGTCGGGTGAGGGATCACCCCGAGCGCCTTTACGATCGAGCTCTTCAGCCGCGCGACCGTTTGTTGCGCGTCTCCTTTGCGCTGCGCGAAAAGGATTTCAGGCGGGGTTTCCAGGAGCTCGGGCTCAGCGCGCTCACGGGGTGCCCGCATGCGGTCCGCCATAGTGGGCCCTCGGAGGATAGGTTGCGTAATCGCTTAACGTCGCAGGAGGTACAGCACGGGGGTCAGTGGAATAATCGTTCTTCGGTTGCGCGGCATGAGAGGCACAGTCGTATACTGCGGCAGTTGTCCGATATGGTCAATATCCAGCAAAGCACGGGCACCCAGGCGTGGTCGCAGATGTCGAGCTTGCTGCGCTTCGCCTGGACATCATGATTTATGTACATATATATATACATATGCGTGTATCTAAACATCTATATGTATACATATGTGTGTCTTCGTGCACGGTTGCGCCAGTGTCCACTCATGGTGATAATTATGGTGATGTCGAACCGTCCGTTTCGATGTGCATCGCTAGGCATCTGTTACGCTTCTACACGCTCCCGCTGCGCGAAGTCCTCGAACGTTTTCCGATGGGGGGCGCCAGAAAAGTGAAAAGCGAATGCCGTGGGGACTGAGAGATAGCCCGAGTTGAATCTTACAATCATTTATGGTGCTGGGTAAGAGTGAGGAGTGCTGATCTTAGCTCGCTGTTGCACCGTTGTGATACGACGTGGAAGCACCGTCGTCTGTAGTTTCTGGCTCCCACGAACCCACCCTTGCCCAATGGCACACCTCCGTTGGTTGTCCTCGCCTGTCCCTGCTCTGTGCTCTCAGCTTACAAACAAGGTGATTTCGAACCGTTTGTTTCGATGTACATCGGATGGCATGTGTTACGCTGTTACGCGCTCCCGCCGTGCAAAACCTTGGAACGCTCTTTGTTGAGGAGCACCCGGAAAAATGAAAATCAAATGCCGTGGGGCCTGAGAGACAGTTCGAGTTGAATGCAATCAGATATGTTGCTGGGTAAGAGTGAGGAGCGAATCATGTTTATGCTGTGCTCTGTTGTTCTGCGCCGCCCGCCCGAGACTTCAACGCCCTCCCGAGGCAAAGAGGGCGGAGCATGCGGGTGGGTGCGGCCCAGGTGTGGGGGGGGGGCCTTTACTAGAACACGGGGGCTCTGCCATGGCGCTCCCAAAGCGCTCCCACGGCGCTCCGCTCCCAGGGCGCTTGCGGGCTGGTGCGGCCCACGGGGGGGCGTTCCTGACTAGAACACGGCTCCCAGGGCGCTCCCAGGGCGTTCCGAGCACGCTCCCTGGGCGCCCCCAGGGCGCTTCCAGGGCACCCCTTGCGGCGCTCCGACGTCGCTTAAAACACGGAAGCCCTGCCAGACAGCCATCCGCGCCTCAACGCGCACACGGTACACAGTGGCGGATCGTCGGAGGCCGCCGGGCGCCGCCCGCCTCCCGGGCGGGACTTTCTGGCACGCGGCGCCACTGCCGGCCACCCGCTCAGATCCGACAGATGTGCACGCCGAGCGGCACGGAGGAGGACACGCACGAGGAGGAGGAGGACGAGGAGGAGGAGGAGGAGGAGGAGGAGGAGGAGGAGGAGGAGGAGGAGGAGGAGGAGGAGGAGGAGGAGGAGGAGGAGGAGGAGGAGGAGGAGGAGGAGGAGGGGAGGAGGAGGAGGAGGAGGAGGAGGAGGAGGAGCGAGGAGGAGCGAGGGAGCGAGCGAGGAGGAGGGGAGCGAGGAGGAGGACGAGAAGGAGGACGAGGAGGAGGACGAGGAGGAGGACGAGGAGGAGGAGGACGAGGAGGAGGACGAGGAGCAGCGAGGAGGAGGACGAGGAGAAACGAGGAGGCGCGTGCGAGGAGGAGGTGGCGAGGAGGCGATGGCCACCTGTCGCGGGCCTGGGCCTCCAAGGCCTCAGCGCCCTCTGGCTCTGCGCCGCCGGCCGCGGCCTGCGCGGGCCCGGCGCCGCTGGCGAGGCGGGCCCCGCGACGCCGCGGCCGGAGCGGCGGCCGTCGGGCTGCGGCGGCGCGCTGGGGCGCTCACCGGGCTCGCCGGGCGGCAGGGGCAGGCCGTGGGTCGGGAACCTCATCCTCGTCCTCCTCCGCGTCTTCCTCCTCTTCATCCCCCTCTTTCCCCCTCCAACTTTCGGGGGCGGAGAAGAGGGGGGTGATGACTAGGGGGGGGGTGGATATCATGGCGGGGGCCATGATATATGCCCAGATTTCATGGCGCCTCTTCTGATTTCGTTACGTCCCTGGCCCCCCCGCTGGGCCGCGCACGTGCCGCCGGTCATGATTTGCACGCCCCCCTCTTGGACACCCCCCTCTTGGCCGCCCCGAAACTTATGGTGGTGGTGGTGGTGGTGGTGGTGGTGGTGGAAAACAGGCCCATCATGGGCCGTCCGATCGGGAGCCTAGAGACGGGGGTCAAGGCAAACGTGGGTCAGCCAGAGTGCCGGATCTTGCAGGATCCTGCAGGGCCAGGGTCGCAGTGACGGGGTCAGCAGCAGTGGCCGGGGCTTGGGTGCAGGATCCTGCAGGCTCTTGCAGGATTTTCGCGTTGACCCAGGTTTGGGCGCATGATCTTGCAGGATTCTGCAAGACCTGACTTCCGGGTCTGGATTGACCCGGGTCAGCAGGTCTCCGAGTGGGGCGCGGTCGAAAGTCGAGCCGTTGGTCAAGTAGTGGCGAAGCGTCTTGGCTCGCCTATAGGCCTACCAAAGAATGTTCCAATAACTTTGCCTGGTTTGCAAAACATGTTCTTACAACAGGACTGTCTTGTTTTGACACATCGGGTCTATCTTCTAAGAACATTGATTTTGTTTTTCGATCATTTCTGGGTTCTAAGACCATTTCGTGGTAGGCCCATAGAAATGCCAGGACGGTCGGTCCCTGCTCAACGAAAGTAAAGCCGTTGGACGAGTCAGCGATCAAAGGTATCAGCGACCAGCGAGTTTCGTGCCTTCCACTGGTGGATGGATCGACGACCAACGGTTCACCGATCTCAACGAATCAACGATCAACGGTGGTAACGATCAACGGTATCAACGATTCAGCGATTAACTTTCAACGAAATTCGACCATTTAACGATTTAAGCATCAACGACCAACGATTCAACGATCAACGATTCAACGATCAACGGTATCAACGATTCAATCATCAACAACCTGGGTTTTGGAGCAGGGACAGAGGAGGGGCCAATCAGCTCTGGGCCGTAAAGAAATCACGACGGAAGTCTTCTCCCCTGGGAGGCGGCGCGAGAGCGCGAAGTTATTCGCACTTCGCGCTTCGCGTAGCGGGAAGCGCAAAGTTGGGAGCCCTTGGAACGGATGGGGTCGGAGGATCGCGCCGCATCTGCGATGCAGCCGCATCGGCGAGGCGGGCCGATTTGGAGCCCGAGCCGTCCTCGAGCCCGGCGTCGCCGGTGCACCGCTGGTACCGCCGCATCGAGGGTGCATCGGCGCAGCGGCGCGATCCGCCGACCCCATTCGGGCGGCCTCCTGGGGCCGTGAAGAGAGGGGCGAAGGCCAAGCAGCTCGCAGTGGCGGAAGAGGCGGGGTCCTGAGGGAAATTGGTCCCAGAGTTGTTTCGCCGTCTTCGGGCAAGCGTTCAGTCGGGCCTGTTCATCTGCAGGAGGAATGTTCAAACATAGTCAGAAAATAGCCTGGGGGCGGTTGTTGGTTTTCTCGATATTTTTTGGCTACGTTAGATTCGTCGCCCAAAGTCCCCCTGTAGGGGGACAGGCCCGACCTGGGGCAGGCGGGTGCACGGCAGGACGAAGCGCTGGTCCTGGGGAGAGGCCCCCCCGGTCCAGGACCTGGCTCTGGCGCGCTCGGAGCGGGGGCGGGGAGCCTGCAGAGCTCTGAGGGCTGGACCCAAGCGGTGTTTTCGGTGAGTTCGTGGGCCGTTTTCGCTTCGATTTCGTTTTGCGGCAGAGGCGGATTCGAGGCAAAAGCGAGGGAAAACGAAGACAAAACGAAAACGAAAGACACCGTTTAGGCTCAGCCCTGGAGCTATGGCAGATCGAAGCAATCGAGACGGCTGATTGCTTCTCCACTTTTCGGCGACTACTCCAAATCCCTTATTTCGGGGGTGGACAGAACCCCCAACAGCGACACGTCGATTAGTGAATTGTCCGTCTTCGGTTCTCGAGATGGCGCCGTGGCCGTTATTTTCCAGGCTTGCGCCCGCCAGGTTTGGGCCTCAGGTCGTTTTCACTAAACCACGTTTTACTAAAAGGGGGTCTTCCATCCCCGATTATTTATCGCCCCCACCTAAAAAAAAACCCGGACCCGCCTCCAAATGCGACCTATGTATTCCGGACCCCCCTCTTCGACGGGGAGTCTTACTAAACCGGACCCCCGATAGGGGGTCCGGTTTATTAAGGCTTATAAGCTCCAATCCAGAGAAGTGTCCTAATCAACCGAGGCCCCCCAGTTGAAAAAAAGGTGCTTAAAAAAACCGGACCCGGGGACGATTAAAAAAAGGGAGTTGGAGTACAAAGGGTATGGTTATGCGGGGGTGTGGTTTGCGATCGGCACCGTCGGGGCTTGTTGGGCAAGACGCTGTCCTCGTCGGGGCTCCTCGGGGCGCGGCAGAGAGCTCTGTCCAGATCCTCGCCTGCCCCCCAGGGTGCCCCTCAGGGAGCCAGTTGCAAAATCGCACCCTTGGCAAACCCCACCTTTCGGAGTCGCCGAACTTTGGCCGCCCCGGGACCGTCAAGCAGCGACACAGCTTGAAAAGTTTGTCATGGGGAAGGTTCCAGAGGTGTGGGGGCACATGGTTCGAACGAATCGCGCCCCCAGATGTCTGGAAGAAGGCGAGCGACAGCAAGTATTGTCCATTTTGTGGCGGGCGCGGATCATTTGCAGCATCATGTTCGGGATTGTAGCGATGGAGCCCTGATGGATGGGGCCCTAAGTAAGGAGAGGCATCCCAGGCTGAACCTCGGCTTTTCGAGGCTACTCGTCCTTTCTGCGGGGTGTGCCCTGTCGGCGGTGCCCAGGTGGAGTATCGCCACCCACCTGGACACCCAGAAAAACCTCCCAGATGGGCTCCCCCCGCCGCGGTGCGTTCAGCTACTTGACGAGGCGTCCTTTCCCCGAGAGTTGGACGGCTTTCCTCGCATCGATCTGCAAAGATTTGGCCATGTAAGTCGCGGGACAGTCAATACGCTGAACTATGGATCGCTCCGGGGTGAGGAGTCATCTGTTTGAGGCCACGCCTTTTTTTCTACGGGGTGTGCCATGTCGCTGGTCCCCAGGTGGCGGAATGTTGCCCTCCACCTGAGCGCCCAGACAGATTTCCCAGATGGCCCCCCCCCCACCGCGGTGCGATCGGCCAGGTGACGAGGCGTGAGTTCTTGAGACTGTGGTGGCTGTTTTCCAATCGCCTTGCCAGAATCAGGCCAGGTATATCGAGATTGCCAGAGAACAAATATCAGGAGGGGAAGAAATACACAGACACAATTAATCGTCGACTCCCAGGAAAATATGGAAACACATGGGAAGTGGGGGGAATACAAAAACCCAGAACATGTGGGAAAATATTGGGAATCCTGTTATTTGTGTGTACTTATTTGTATGTCCTTGGGCCCCTTCAAAGTGTTGGCATAAACATCATCTGTCGGAGGTCCGCTGGACCCCCCGCCCTGGCGCGCGGAGCGCGCTGTAGGGGCGGCTCCGGAGGCGCTGCCAGGGGGATCTCTAGCGCCGACTCCACAAATCCGCGAGGGCCTCCGAAGACAAGCGTTTTCATGCCATCACTTGCTCCCCGCGCAAATTCAGATCAATCGGGGGGAAGTCTGGACAACGCTGGTCAACCACGCGCAGAGAGGGGTGGGAGGGCTTGATGGATGCACCCCTGCTTCTTAGATGGCGCGGGTCTTATCTATGGATGTAGAGCCAGCGCCTTTTAAGAAGCAGCCTCCTCCTAAGAAGAATTCCCCCCTCCCTCCACCCCCTTGTGCTGCGCGCCGCCAAGTATCGCCGATTTCAGGTTGATGTTCCCCCCCCCCCGAGACGGTCCCCCACCACCAGAAAGTTGCCCCTCAGGTTTGCTGTTGGGCACCGTGCCCGTTCTTCCGCACTGGACGCCCAGAAAGGGGCACGATGCCCAACAGGAAGTGCTGTCCGAAACCGATGGCGGCCGCTGTTGGACACGCGGGCCTCTGTCTCACATGGGCAACTTCCGCGGCGACACGGACCGCGAGTCCTGTTCAGAAAGATCAGGACATGTTGTCGGTTTTTGTATCCTTACGTCGGGCCTGCCCCTCTACAGCAGGAGTAATCAAAAATAGTCAACAAATAGTCTGGGGGCGATTTATTTATACATGACATTTTGGAATATGTTTGGCTATTGTTGGGGTATTTTTTATATCCGTAGGGGGACATGCCCGACCTAATTGTATCCATTATTTGCGTCCCCATTCCGATCGTACCTGGCGCGCACCCACCCCTGGCGCGCCACACAGGCTGTGCGCCAGCCCCGCCAGCGCGGCGGCCGTCGGGGCTGGGGCCGCTCCGCCACCCGCCCGCGGGGATCTAGAGGTCCTCCGCCCGGAGGCATGCGGCCCGAGGTCGGTTTTGCCGGAGCGTCTTCCGCGGCTCCAGAGGCTCCAGCAGGAGCTTGGCATCGCTCGGACGTCTGCATGTTTCCTTCGGCGAGGACCATCGAGGAGCATCCTTGATCATTTGGCGCAGAAAACCACGCACGAAACCGAACAAAAACACAGGGAATGGACGTCCGAGCGATGGCGAGGCCGGAGCGTCTTCCGCGGCTCCAGAGGCTCCACCAGGAGGAGGGTGACCGGCGGCATAGATCTCAGGGAGCAGGAGGAGGCGGCGGAGGAGGAGGAGGGGAAGGAGGTGCAGGCTGATTGGCGGCGACGGGGAGCCCAGACCTCCGCTTGGGTGTTGGATGTTTTGGGGGTGTCCTCGTCGTTCTCCTGGCGGCTTTCTAGCCTCGGGATATGCGTCCAGGAACAGCTGCGCCTCGCCGAGAGCCTTCCGGAGGTGCCCTCCTCGCCCCCCGCAGGGCCGCCCCAGAGCCGAGCCTCCCCGCAGCGCGCAAGGCCGGCCACGGGGAGGCTTCGAGCTCGAGCTCGAGCTCGAAGCTTCGAGCTCGAAGCTCGAAGCTCGAGCTTCGAGCCCCGCGCGGGCCCCGGGATGCCGAACAGACCTGTTCGGCATCCTGGGAAGATCTCCGGCACCGCCTGTACTCCGCACCCTCCGGCCGCCTGAGGCCCCGCCCGCCCGCGCCCTGTCTCCCCAATTCGTGCTTCGAGCACCCCCCGCCTAGCTCCTAACCGGAAGGGGTCCGCTCCCGACCCGCCGGTGCTTGTTTTTCTTTGGATTCGGGCAAGTTTACTTGCATGGACGGGGAGAGGGGGGGGGGGGCTGAGTCTGAAGCAAGCCAAAAACAATTCGACGCGCGGAAATCACGCAAGTCGAAAGGCACTTGCACGCTCGTGTTCGAGTGAAGAGGGGCGAGGGGGGAGAGGGGGGGGGGGGGGGGGGAACGCCATGCAAGTAAGCTTGCCTGGATCTAAAGAAAAACAGGCTCCAAACAATAGTCAAGAAATAGTCTGGGGATTATTTTTGGAGTATGTTTTGACCTTCTTGGGTTATTTTTGGGGTATTTTTTTAAATTTTTCGTCGAAAATCCCCCTGTAGGGGGACACGCCCGACATGAACCTAGAGGTTGACACCAACACCAAAATCGGCGGTGTGCCTCCACCGAGGGAATAAGATCCCGATCTCGGCGATGGTGGTGATATTCTGGCTTCCAAGGTGACTGAAATATTGCCACCAACACCGAAACCTAGGGTCACCTTCCCCATGTGGAGGCAACTCCCGGTTTTGGTGTTGGTGCCCATTTCTAGGCCTCCAAAGGAGGAGACCGAGATTCGGGCACCGCGCGTTCTTGCCCAGCTTGTAGTCGGGCCTGCCCCTCTACAGGAGGAAGAGTCAAAGGTAGGGAAAATAATAGTCCAGGAACATCTTCGTGAGTATTTTTGGCTATTTTTGAATTTGTTGTGAGTATGTCTGATTTTCTCGCCCAAAATCCGCCTGTAGGGGGACATGCCCGACCTAAGCCCAGTGGCGGCCCCTGGGCGGGCGCCGGACCGATCCTGCGAGGGCCGGCGGCGGCGGCCCTCGCAGGATCGGTCCGGCCGGGAGGGTTCGGGTCGAGGGCCCAGGTCTCGACGAAGAGAAAACCACATAAACATGAATTTTGGGCGCTCCGCGCGGATTTCTTGGATCCGCGCCTGGGCCCCCCGGCGGCGCCTTCGGCGCCGCCCCTGGCGCGCTCCGCGCGAATCCAAGAAATCCGCGCGGAGCGCCAGAAGTTTCTGTTTACGTGGTTGTTCTTCTTCTATGGTCGTGGATGTTCACGGCGCGGCGGTTCCATGGTCGCGGCGTTGGACCTCAGGGGAGAAGAGAGGAGCGAGAGGAGAGGGAGTGGGGGCAGGAGGAGGAGGAGGAGGAGGAGGAGCAGGAGGAGGAGGAGGAAGAGGAGGAGGAGGAGGAGGAACTGGAGGAGGAGGAGGAGAAGGAGGAGGAGGAGGAGCAGAATGGAGCAGAAGGAGCAGAAGGAGCAGAAGGGAGGAGGGGGAGGAGGGGGAAATGAAGAGCCAGAGGAAACCCCAGATGCATCAGCGATGTTGCCATGTGTGCACTCCCTTCCCAAGTCCCCCCACTGAACATTATCCCCACAAACCCGCCTTTGTACTTCAGAAAGCGCCCCCTTGAAAACACGAGCACCTGTGGGCCTGCCATTCAGGCGGGAGCCCCGTTTTGGAATGGAGCTGTCTTGCATGCTTCCAGGGGGTAGTAAGGAATACTAAGGGTCCGATCATACACTCTAGGCGATACTTAAGAAAACCCAAGTTTTCGGCCAGAGTCTCGACTATTCTTAATGTTTCACTGTAAATCCCAAGATTTGAACAGACATTCGGGGTTTTCATTCAGAGTCTGAGACTATGAATTTCTTAATCCATGATTTCTAAAGCATTTCGCAGGGTGTACAGTTCCATGAGGTGTCCAGCGGCACGTTCGTTTGGGATGAAAGACCGCCCCAGCTGCGCAATTCTTGCGCAAAGGTTCGCACTCGTGCACCTGAGCTGCGAGGGGGTCTCACGCGAGGGCACTGTTTCGAAAAGGAACCACTGTCCATTCGCGCAGCTGCCACACGCGTTCACCAGTCTCTCAACAAGAAGCCCTAAGTAGAGGCCTCGAGCGAGGAAAATCCCTGCTCCGAGTAGGGAGCCACCCTGCATCCTTGCAGCTGTGGAGCACTTGCACGACGCATGTGCAACGCGCTCCTCCTGCTCCTCCTCCTCCTTGTCCTCCTTGTCCTCCTCCTTCTCCTCCTCTTCCCTTTTGTGTGTTGCAACTCACAAAACGTATCAGCACGGACAAATAGCTTTGTTGAGCTCGTTGACGGTTACAAGCCAATGGCCGTGGTGTCGCAGCCATTTCTCCAACAGAGACGTGGCCGTCCAACATGTGTATTCGGCGGGCGAAGACAGAAAGTTATGTGTCGTCAATTTCATCCCATGGAGGCACAAGGTCGTACAACCGAAGTCCCTGGAGTGCCATGTATGTTACACTCAGGCTCAAAGTTTGGAAGCACTGCAAGCCCATGTCTGTACCCATCACCCTGGGCCCGATCGGGATCGCTTTATTCGTGACGCTGAGGATCGAGGAGGCGATGGCTTGGAGAGTGGCGGGGGCCCATGCCGCGGGAGGTGCCCCAAGCGCAAGTGCCTCCGCAGGCTCCCGATGGGGACAGCTCGCGCTAGTGCACCCAGCCCAGGGCGCAGCCGCGGCAGGGGCGGCGCACGGCAAAGGCGACAAGGGAGCCCCACCGGCGCACAAGTACCCGTGCCTGGGCGCGGGCAAGCGCGGAGGGCCAGGGGGCTGGGACGAGGTCGACCTGGTGGACGCGATGGTGTCGCTGCAGAAGATGGGCCTGAGGCAAGACCAGCGAGCCCGCGTGCACGAACACATGTTGTACCTCTTCTACCTGTTGGGCAAGTCGCGCAAGCTGTGCAAGATGGGCCTCGAGGCTGGGCTCGACACGGGCCACGGCCTGGGGGTGCCATACCTGCACGTGGCCGCGGGAGTTTTCGACGGGCTGGTCGAGGACGCGCGGGAGGGGCAGCACAAGGAGGTGTTCGAGGCGTACCAGAAGCTGTTCCACACGGAGCAGGGCATGAAGTTCGCGAAGGAGGTGTTCGGCAGTTTTCGCGTGAAGGAAGCGCACTGCGAGGAGGGCACGGCGGAGCAGGACGTGAAGGTGAAGGTGCGCTTCAATCTCAACCCGTTGGCGGACGTGCAGATGCTGATCGGGTGCTTGAGGTGAAGGTTGAGGGCGAAGTGCCCAGCCTGGGCATCCTGAGGAGGGCGATGACGAAGGCCCTCGAGGAGGCAGGGGGAGTGCCGTCCGACGGGCCCGCGCCCAAGGACGAGCTGACCAGGGTGGTGGAGCGGCAGATGCACGGGCTGCAGAAGATGCGTGGCTGAGCAGCGAGACTGCCCTGACCATCGTGCAACTGGAGAAGTTGCGCAGAATGGCGGCAGCTGGCAGCGCCCGCGCACGGAAGCTGCTGGGCACGGCTGAGGGGCAGAGAGAACGGCGTTCGGGGGAGGCTGCGCCCAGCGGAGGCAGGCCTACCCCACCATCGGCATGAGGCGAAAGTTCCCCTGTGCCGACGCGGCAACGCTTCGACGTCATCGTGGGGGTCAGGCGGCCGCCGCAGGCCCGCTCCGACGGCAGTAAATGTCATCAAGCGGGGCCACTCCATATCGTTCGCAGGGGGCGGGGACGTGATGCTGATGAGAGGCGTGCTGGCCTGCGGAGGCGAGAGAGAGAGAGAGAGACATGCCCCCAAACGCATAGCAGATCATATCTCAGCATATCATTACATATCAAACCATAGCACATCATATCGTACCATATCATACCAGATGATATCCTTATCCTCCTCCTCCTCCCTTCCTCCTCCTCCTCCTCCTCCTCCTCCTCCTCCTCTTCCGTCTCTTCCTCCTTCCTTCCTCCTCGTCTTTCTCCAGGGCGAGAGCCGCACTCTTGAAAGGAACCGCTCTCCACATTCTGAAGCCGCTGCACACGTTCAGGTCGAGCTCGCGGCGGCCAGGGGTTCCGACGTGGGGGTCAAGATCATGGGCCTGCTTTCCGCCACCACCACCACCATAAGTTGGAGGGGGGGAAACAGGTGGAGGATGAGGAAGACGAGGAGGAGGAGGAGGAGGAGGAGGAGGAGGAGGAGGAGGAGGAGGAGGAGGAGGAGGAGGGAGGAGGAGGAGGGAGGAGGAGGAGGAGGAGGAGGAGGCGAGGAGGAGGAGGAGGAGGAGGAGGAGGAGGAGGGAGGAGGAGGAGTACGAGGAGGAGGAGGAGGAGGAGGAGGAGGAGGAGGAGGAGGAGAGGAGGACGAGGAGGAGGACGAGGAGGAGGACGAGGACGAGAACGAGGACGAGAACGAGGAGGACCCCCTCCCCCTCCTTATGGTGGTGTTGGTGGAAAACAAACCCACCATAGGATTGGCCCAGGGATGGTGGCGGTAGCCCATTCATGTGGCGCATTCGCCCCGCCCAGGAATGCGAGGCTTCGTTATCGAGAGTTTTGTTCGCCGACCTATACGTGGTATACTGCCGGTTCGAAGTCGATGCTTCCCCCCTGGCCAGTCCCCTTATCCTTCAAGGGAGGAGGGCGGGATCGCATTCGCTTGGCCGTCTAACTTGTGTGCCTTCGACGGAACAGGTTGCCTATTGCCCGTCGCCCTGCTGCGTCGCGTCGTGGTTCCTTGCTAGGCAGCACCTTGGGAAAAGTTCCGCCCTGGTGACGAGAGGGGCTCGATGTTGCGCCTCCAGGACTGGCGGTGCACACATGGGGCGTGGCGCGAGCAGGGCCGCCTGGGAGGGAGAAGGGCTTCTGAGAAGTCAGGAGGCGTCTCAGAAGCCAAGCCGCCCTTGCTTCTGAGCTGGCGTCTTAAAGGCCTTTAGGCCCTGCTAAAAAGGCCCGTGCCTTCTCTGAAGCCACCCGCCCTCTCGGATGGCCGCCCACATGCTTGCACGTGCTCCCCAAGGAGCTCCCAGGGAACCTCCCTCCACGTGTCTCCAGAGACTCTCACACGGACCCTCGAGGGCCCCCAGAAAGCCCAGGATGCCCTCCAGCTTGCTTCCTGGGGCTCCTGGACGCGTGTACTTTTTCAGGGGCTTCCCGTGCGACCCCAGAGGTCTTCGAGGATTCTCGAGGGCCTCCAGACCCGGAGGGCCTCCGGAAGGCCTCGGAGCGCCCCTGGAGGGCCCCGCTGGGCCCCCCGGGGCCCGTCCCGCCGCGGGCCCCCGGGGCCCGTGCGACCCCAGAGGTCTTCGAGGACCCTCGAGGGGCCTCCAGGTGCCTCGGAGGGCCTCCGGAGTGCCTCGGAGCGCCCCCGGAGGGCCCCGCTGGGCCCCCGGGGCCCAATGCCGCCGCGGGCAGCTTCCTGCCCAAGGGGGAGCCGCCTCTCTGGCCCTCGGCCCGCGGCCCCGCGTGCAGGCTCCCCGCAAGCAGATGCGCCCTGCCCTCCTCCCCCTCCTCCCCTCTCCTCGTCCTTATCCTCCTCGTCCTTATCCTCCTCCTCCTCCTCCTCTCCTCCTCCCCTCCTCTCTCCTCCTCCTTCTCCTCCTCCTCCGCCTCCGCCTCCGCCTCCTCCTCCTCCTCCTCCTCCTCTTCCTCCTCCTCCTCCTCCTCCTCCTCCTTCTCCTCCTCCTCCTCCTTCTGGCGCGGCCCTCTCGGAGAGGGGTTCTCTCCCGGCAGACAGGCGCAATTCGGCACCAGCGGCGCTGGACTGCGGCCGGCCAGGGCGCCCTCGCGCAATCCCTGCAGTCTGCAGCAGTTCGACCCCGCACACCCGTCTCCCTCGAGGCTTTGGGATCCATCCCTATTGGCTCCGGAAAGGGTCCTAAAGAGCCCCTGTCTTCGCCCACCAGATTGGGCCCCCCCCTCCCGTAACACCCGCCCGACTGGGCACAGGGTCTTGGGTGCCCAGCCGGCGCCCTCCGACGAGGGCCTGCGGATCCACGCGGATGCACTCCTCCTGGTCTCAGAGCGCCCCGGGCAGCTCCTCCTCGACGAGCCCATCCAAGGCGCGCCGGTCCAGTCGACACGCGAGCTCTTCGCCGCGGCGGAGGGGGGCCCGGGATCCCGCGGCTTGCGCAAGAGCCGAGGTGCCGAGTTGTCGCAGGTCTCCTCGATTTCCGGAGGCTCGAGACACGGGGTGGTTTCCATCAGTTGCGCCTCATCGAGAGCCTTCCAGGATGGCCCGAAGAGTCTCGAGCTGCCGCTGGAGGCCCGAGGTGTGGCGCGCGAAAACGGCCGCCGACCGAGGCGGTGGGCAGAGGATCACCGTGAAGCGAAGGGGTCTCGGAGTCAGGAGAGGCGAAGTCCACACGAAGGAAGGCCGTACGGAGTTGTCGGTCTCTGTTTGGGCTTACTTCCGTCTGGCCATCGCCTCTCCTGATGGGATGCTAAGCCCATTCGGAGGAAAAGCATCCGAAGTGTTCGGTCTCCGTCTGGCCTTGCTCCGTCGGAACATCGCCTCTCCTGATGGGATGCTAAGCCCATACAGAGGAAGTCCATACGAAGTGCTCGGTCTCCGCCTGGTCTTACTCCGTCTGGATTTCGCCTCTTCTTATTATGGGGATTAGTTCGCCGTTCTTTGGCCCACGGGGCCCTCCAAGGGCCCACGGTGATTCCCAGGAGATGCACCCAGGCGAGAGCGCTCCCGAGCGATGCTCGTTCTGGGGACCTTCCTGGGGGCCACCTAACAGATCTGTTCAACTCTAGTTCGACTCTGGGTCGCCTCTCGTTCGACTCAAATCGACTCAAGTTCGACGGACGTTCGACGCAGCATCGACGCATGAGTGGAGCGAGTGGCTCCAGGAAGATCCTCAGAACGAGGATTTAAGACATGGGTGCGGAAACCACTGGCACAAAGCCCAACAGCACTTGTTGTCCACGCTGCCGGCCTGGCCGACCTGAAGCCCGGCAACGGCCTCTGGAGGCCATCGTCACCCTTGGGAGTTCGAACAGGGGATCGACTACAGCATTGATGTACTGCAGCATAGGCCTCCCCGCCGGGCCGGATATGCAAGAAACGCGCAGCAGAGTGCCCGTGGATCTACGAGAGACAATCCACGCGTCGTTTCGCAGATCCGGCGGGAATAGTCATGCTGGAAAAAAAAAAACAGTTCTGCAGCCGATCCTGTGCTCGAGGGGTGCTGAGATCATCGCGCTCTCGCGCGTCGCCGCCCGGGCTGGAGCAGCTGTCCTTCTCCAAGGCGGGGGGCGCGAGGGCGCGAAGATATCCGCGCCCCACGCATCGCGGGGCGCGCTGCCTGAAGCCAGGTGACCTGGGGAAGTGGGATCTGCCAAATGCCTCCCTTCTTTCCTCCTCGCTTGTCCCTTCTTCACGCATGCAGCACGCTCGTTCCTCTTTCAGGCCACGGTTCACTGCATGAGTTTGCCCATCGCAGGTTGGTTCGGTTTACCAAGCGACCTTCTGATTCGCAGAGCTGTCGAGGCGGAATCAGGCGAAGTTCTGTGGTCGCGCTCATTCTTCCTCTTCCCCTTTTTTGTTCAAGGAAGAGGGACCTGCCTAGCAGTTGCAAGCTACATTCCCAGCGACGCCGCGATTTTGTCACAGCGTGGACCTCCAGAATTCTGGAGCCCGTCCCTTGGGCCAGACTCATCCCGAGCAGTTTTTTGCTCGCGCCCTCCAGGGGCTCGGTGAGGGCCATTGGAGGCCGAAGCTTGGCCCAGACGACGGCGAGACGCCAAAAACTACGAAAAGCCTCGGCATCGATCTTGGCCTGAGGCGTCTCTGGCGTCCCCGAGGCGTCCCTGGCGCTGACGCTGCGGAGCGCCGCCGTCAGGCGGCTCCACTGGGCGCTGGCGGAGCTGAAGGCCTCTGCTGAGGCGGCCGGCGCCGCCGGCGCCAGGCGGCGCGGCGCGTGGGACGGAAAGCTTGTGCGGGGAAGGGGGCGTGATATGGCGCAGGCTTTCTCAGAAGGCGGCGGGGCTTCTCAGAAGCCCTCTAGCCTTTTAAGAAGCCCTCTCTGTGGCTTCGGAAGGCAGCCCTGTCTGTGGCTTCGGAGGAGAAGCCTGGAAAGCTTCTGAGAAGATCAGATGACCGCTGAGCCTTCCGAGAAGGCCCGCCCCCTCTGCCTTCACCCACGGGCGCGCCACCGAGAGTAGGAGAAGGGACAGGATGAGGATGATTGGCGGTGGATCTTAAGAGCGAAAAGGCAGCGGAGGAGGAGGAGGAGGAGGAGGAGGAGGAGGAGGAGCAGATCTTCGTTTGAGGTTTTCGGACGTCTCCATCGGTTCCCAGATGTTTTCCAACCTCGGGGTGCTTTCCGGCAGGTGTGCCTCGTCGGGAGCGTTCCAGAGGGGCTCGATCGTCTCCAACGGCCGCGGGAGGTTAGAATTATGGCGCGAAAGTCACCGCTTACCCAGACGGTTTATAAACCGTCTGGGTAAGCGGTGATGATGCAACCTGGTCTTGATGGACATGGGTCCCGGAGGTTCTTCGCCGTTCTCTGGCCCACGAGACCCTCCACGGGCCCCAGGACTATCAAAGAGCGCGTCTGGATGAAAGGCTGGGTCTGGGGAACAGCCCCAGAGCAGGAGAAGGAATGCCGGTGGACAGAAGAAGAACACATCGCATGAGCATTAGCTTTGGGGCTTTGGGAAGTCCGCGCGGATTTTGGGCTGCGTTTAACCCCTCTCCATGGCGTGCGGAGCGCGCCTGGGATGCGGGTCCAGCGGAGGGCGCCTAAGTTCTTTAGGGAAGCGGATCTTGTTTTTGTGTTTTTAGCCCACCCGGCTCTCCATAGGCCTGGGGACAGTCAAGAACTACTCAGGACGAAACATTGATCCTAGGGGAAAGCCCTGGGAACCAGGACCCGCTTGCCGTAGGATGAGGAGCATTGGCGGTGGATCGAATAAGAACAAATCACATGAACCTGAGTTTTCGGAAGTCCGCGCGGACTTCTTGGATCGGCGCTGGACCAGCTGAACCCGATGGCGGCGCCGCCCAGGGAGGTCAGCGCCGACAGAAATCCGCTCGGGCTTCCGACGCTTTATAGTCATGCATATATTCTCCCAGAGACAGGGAGGATGAGGTGGAGGAGGAGTAGGAGAAGGTCGAGGAACGGAAAGAGGAGGAGGAGGAGGAGGAGCAGGAGGAGAGGCAGAACTAGAGAGAGAGAGAGGAGGAGGGTGACAAGCTGGGTGCGCTCGCGCCATATCTGACGTCCTACCTTTCCCACCCAGCTCCTCCCGTTGCGCTGCCGTTCTCTGTCCGCCGATGGGCGTCATGTGCAGCACACCTGGAACCCGCACGGGACCCTGTCGTGTTATGTGGAGTCAGAAAGAAAAAGGCAGTCGGACAAAAAAGGGCAGCTGTGTGTAAGTTTGAGGAGGAGGAGGCGGTGCTGGCGAGGATGATAGCAAGAGGTTGCGCAGGAAAATGAGGATGAGGATGGGATGAGGATGAGGGAGGAGGAGGAGGAGGAGGAGGAGGAGGAGGAGGAGGACGAACGTTGGCAGCAGGAGCAGGAGTCGAAGGAGCGGGAGGAGCAGCAGGACCAGTGGAAGGTGGAGGTGGGAAAGGAGCGGGGCGACAGCGACGGTGGAGGACTCGGATCCAGAATTGGCTGGGGCGAGGGCGGCATTGTGAACGACGGGAGCAAAGCGGTACAGCTGGATCACCACTTGAAGCACCATACCGTTTTTGATCGAGACAGCACGTTGGAAGTCTTGACGCTCCGCGCATTCCCACAAGCCCATCCAGAAACGACGCCCAGGCGAGTAGAGGTGAAATGGAAAGTGTAGGAGCAACGAGGGATGCAGCCGTTATCCTTCGAAGGAGGAGGAAGAAGAGGAGGAGGATAGATCAGGGAGGGCGGAGGATGATAAGGAATATGCAGATGATGGTGACGATGAGGATGAGGAGGGATTCTTCGAGCGTCGACGAGTGTCTGTGGCCTCGTCAGCTGCGCGAGCCGCTTCTCGAAGATGAGTCAGAAGCCTCTTGAATGGTTCTCGGAGTCTCCTCCTCGAATATCTTTTGGAAGTTTTTCGGCAACCTCTTGCGGCGTCTGGGGGGGGGTGCATCTTGGCGGACCCAGGGCTTTTGAGCGTCTTGGGTGTTTCGGGAATCCTGCTTGTTCGGAGGCCTCTTATATGCCTCCTAGAGGCTCCTTTAGGCTGCCTGGGCGCCTCTCGGGCCCGCTTGGAGCGATCTTGGGAGATTTCAGGCCGCTCTTGGGGCCATCTTTGATGAAGGAGATCTATCAACACAGACAGGAGTTTTAACGTTGTTCTTGGGGAGCCCCCAGCATCGCCTCTTGGGGCGCTCTTGGGGCGCCCTTGGGGCGCTCGTGAGCGCTCTTGGGGCCGTCGTGGGCCTATCTGGGACCTCTCTTAGGGCTCTCTGGGGCAGTCTTTGAGCCATCTTGAGGCTTCGGAAGGCAATTGAAATCAAACATGTGACGACACGCAACTCATTAGTTTCCCGTTGGTTGGTGAAGGATATTTGTTTCTTGGGTGCCTCCTTGGAGGGTCTCGGATGCCTCTTGGAGCCGTCTTGGGCTGGTCTTGGGGCCTCTTGGAGCATCTTGGGGACCATCTTGAGGCATCTTGCGCTATCTTGAGCCATCTTGGAGGTCATCTTGGGCTCTCCGAGGCGCTCTTGGAGCCGTCTTGAGCCATCTTGGACGCTCTAACTACCCGCGGGGCGCCCCGTCCAGGTCCAGGGGATGGGGGTAGAAGAGGAGTCAAGCTACCCACCCGCCCTGTAGCCGTCTTGCTCACTCCCACCCGCCCTCCCAACACAGAAGTAATACCCGAGCCTGAGCATGTTCAGCGGTCGTCTTTGGATGGACAGCTACTGGGAACCAAAGCCGACCCCAGGTGCGCGACGCTTGGGCGAGGTGCGCCACGCATGCCAGGGGCGCCACGCGCGCCAGGCACCCCTGGGGCCCGAGCGTGCCAGGCACGCCTGGTGCACCAGATGCGCCACGTGCTCCGAGTGCGCCAGGTGTGCCGCACACCCCAGCCGCGCCAGGTGCGCCATGTTCGGGGCACGTGCAAAGTGCGTCAGGTACGCCTGTGCACGTGACAGCACACATCGGGAAACATGTCGCCTCGTCATCCCTGTCGAAACCCAATGCCCATCCTTGTGTCTGGTGGGCCTGCGCACAGCAGGGCATGCGCCACCACCGCCGCGGTCCCTGTCAAAAACCATTTGACAGTGATCGCGGGGTGGTCGCGCATGCTCCAGATTAATCCGCGAGGTGCATTTTGTATTGTTTTTTGTCAGGGATGGTAGCCCTTCGCACGGCAGGGGTTATGCTGGCACCCCCGCCGTCCCTGTCAAAAACAATAGAAAGTGTTCGCGGGCCTCACGAACGTGACTCAAAGGCTCTGCCCCTAAGTGTACTTTGCTTCGTTTTTTGACAGGGATGATGGGGGGTGCCGCATCGGGTTGGCCGCGCATGCCTCAAATATGGAGGCAGAGTGCGGTTTGTATTGTTTTTTGATAGGGATGGTGGGGGGTCGGGTCGTCATGGTGTCCTCATGGTTCTTGGTTGGACGCTGGTCGCCTGGGGGAGGGGGTGTATATTGATGGGGAACAGTGATGAGCCCCTCCCCGAAGGGGAAGAAGGGGGTTCGAAGAGGAAGCGCTGTAGATCACCTAATTATGCCCAGAGGGCTGGTGGGATTCTCCTTTGCGAAGTCCCTTGCGGTACACAACCACACGCATGCGGGAGTGCACGGTCGCGGGAGAGAGCGGGCCCCGCTCGCACAGCATCCGGGGAGAGGCGAGAGTAGTACTCAGCGCAAGCGTGGCAAAGGTGCGACGGCAACAGCAGGAGGGTGGGGAACACTATAAAGAATCTTGCATGAGCTTTCTATTGGTGACTTTGAAAATGACCTTTGACCTACTTTCTAAGGTCACTTTTCAGAAAAAAAACTGTTTCTGCACATAGATAATGTTATTTTATGAGTAGGAGCAGCCTCCGCGGCACGCGGGAGCAGAGGACCTCCCGCTCGTGCGTGTGCCCGGTGCCTGCGCCCTCCCCTCGGTCTCGGAGGGCCTGGGCCTGCCTTGCTCGATGCCTCCCGCGGGCGCGCCTACTGAAAGGGCCTCGCTTGTCGGCGTGTGCCTATGGCGAGGTTCTTCTGCCCTCTGCCGTGGGCGACGGCGCTCCTCCGGAACAAGCCGCCACCTCGGAGGCCTGGCCGGCCCCGTAGCCCGCGTCTCACGGAGCCCCCCCGATTGCCAGCAACCCCCCCCCCCCGACCGCCGCAGGCGGAGCGCCGCGGAGGCGATGTCGCGGCGGGTGGCGCAGCTGGAGCACTCCGTCGAGGAGGGGCAGCAGGAGGCCGGAGCCTTGTTTTTGTTTTGTTTCACCTTCTCCCTGATGAGCCCCCCCCTCCCGCCAAGGTCCTTGCCGGGTGGGAGGGGCAGGAAATGTGCGCACGGCTACAGACATCGTCTCTCTTCAGCCGTTTCTGTTGGAGGAGGGTGGAGGGCGAGAGCCAGAGCGCTGCCCTCGAGGAGTCAGGCGCGGCAGAAGCGTACCTTCTTCGGAGATCCGGACAGCGAGAGGCAGGAGGGAAAAAAACACACGGACACAATTGATCGCCGATTCCCCAGAAAATATGGGAAAATATAGGCAGTGGGGGGGGAAGACAGAAACCCAGAAAATATGGGAAAGTATGGGGACTCCTTTTATTTGTGTGTACTTATTTGTGTGTCCCACGGCCCCTTCAAAGGGGCATGAGCAGGCGCTTGCTGTCCGGCTCGTCCCCTCAGCTTTCCCCTTCTCTTCTCCCAAGCTATGCGCTGTAAATAAGCATCCTCTCTGGCGCTTCGTGGCCTCCGACACGGACATTTTTCGGAGGTCCGCGCACGGAGGTCCGCGCACGGACTGGCTGGGTCGGCGCCCGCCTCCGCCGCCGCCCCTTTAGCGAGACCTCGCGCGCCCCGGGGGAAGGGGGAGGGGTGGCCTGCGCAGGGCCCGGCGCGGACTTCGGGCAGCTTCTGCTCACGCTCAAGTCGGGCGTGTCCCTCTACAGGAGGAGGATTCAAAAGCAGTCAACAAAAATACTCTGGGGATTTTTTTGTTTTAGTATTTTTTGAAAATGTTTGAACATTTTGGGGGTATTTTCAATTTTTCGTCCAATCCGCCTCTGGGGGGACACGCCCGATCTAAGCTTGCGTCTGCCGCTTGTTGTTCTTCTCATCCGTGGGCAGCCGAGCTTGGGCATGGTTGCCGCAGGGGCGCCCTCGAGGGCGCGAAGTTGTTCGCGCTTCGCGGTTCGGCTCCGATTCCTCCTCGTCCTCCTCTTCTCCCATGGGAGGCGGCGCCTGAGCGCGAAGTTATTCGCACTTCGCGCTTCACGCAGCGCAAAGCGCGAAGTTGGGAGCCCTTGTCGCCGCTGGTCTCTTGTCGGGAATGCCCCCCTACACGCGGAATTTGGACGAAGAATCAAATACTCAAACATAGCCAATCAAACATACCAAAACAAATCGCTCCCATACTTTGTTTTTTGCAATGTTTTAGCATTCCTCCTGTAGAGGGACAGGCCCGACGTAGCGCTGGTCTTGCTCCGCTGCGGTCGTTCGCGCGCTCGCGAACGTCCCTCTTTTCGGGGGTGGACAGAACCCCCAATAGTGACACGTCGATTAGTGAATTGTCCGTTTTCGGTTCTCGAGAGGGCGCCGTGGCCGTTGTTTTCCAGGCCTGCGCCCGCCAGGTTTGGGCCCGAAGTCGTTTTCACTAAACCCCGTTTTACTAGAGGGAGGTCTGTCCATCCCCGATTATTGGAGGCCTGGAAATGGGCACCAACACAAAACACAGGGGGTTGCCTCCACCAAAGGACGACGATCCTAGATTTCGGGGTTGGTGGTAATCTTCTGGCCGCCCAGGAGGCCAGAAGATTACCACCGCCACCGATCTTTGCCCAGGATCCAGGGAGGTCTGTCCATCCCCGATCTTTGCCCCGCGGCGCCCCCCTCTGGGCAGTCGGAGCGCACGTCGGCGGGCCGCCCCCCGCCGGTCCTCTGGCGGGGCCCTGTTGTCCCGGGCCCGGGTTTTCTGTGCTGCTCCGGCCCGCTTTGCAAGTCTCGGTCCGGGCGAAATCCTCCTCCTCCTCCTCCTCCTCCTCCTCCTCCTCCTCCTCTACCTCCTCCTCCTCCTCCTCCTCCTCCTCCTCCTCCTCCTCCACTATCTCCTCGTCCTCCTCCTTCGTCCTCCTCCTCCTCCTCCTCCGTGCTCCTCCTCCTCCTCCTCCTCCTCCTTGGGAAAGGGGGGGTTACGAAATTTGCTGCATGCAGCCGGTTTCGGCCTCGCCGAGGGGCCCATTCCTCGATGCAGAGCCGCCGCCGGCGCCGGGGGGCGCCGGGATAGCTACGTGAGCCGATTCTCACCCCCCCCCCTTTTGCTATCCCCCCCTTTCGCCCGACCCGAAAGTCGGGCCTGTCCCCGCACAGGAGGAGGATTCAAAAGCAGTCGAAAGAAGTAGTCTGGGGACGACTTGTTCAGCACTGTTTGACTCTTCTTGGGTTTTTTGTGGGCATGTTGGAGCGTTCGCCCAGAATCCGCCTGTACGGGAACATGCCCGGCCTAAACCTACTTTAGCCTTGATCGCCAGAAAGAACTTCGAGCACCAAGAAAGCACCCAAACGTGAGGGTTTTCGTGTGTCGGGCCCTGGGAGGCGATAGTTACTCGTTCGATGCTGTTCCGATACTTTTCTGGGCGTTCGAGATTGCTTCTGGGATGTGGCTCTCAAGTATGATGGGGGCACGCCCGGGATCGGTGCCTGCGCTTTCTGACTTGGAACAGATCCCGATCTCTGTGATTGGCATCGCCTGATCTCGATGCCGATCTTGAGGGATCGCCTCCCCAAGATTGTCATCGCATGTGGGCTTGTCACTCTGAGGGGGAGGGGCAAAACCATGGCTGGTTATGCGCGTCCTTGCTCGAGCTCGGGTCACTCTGAAGGGGCGCAATGATATTGTAGGTTCAAGTCGTGTCGACTGGCGACGACCACAACGTTGACATTTCATGAGGCTGGACGCCACAGAATCGGCCCATCGTTGAACGATCCAGCTTTTCTGAAACGGCCGATCGTTCAAGTTTGTACGATTCCCGCGGTGTTAGGAACCAACGCTAAGTTCGACACGACGCAAACCCGCCGTGCGTCACTGCGCCTCGCGCGTCGCGGTCCGGGCCAGAGCGAGTGCCCTCCTCCAGGCGCAGGTAGCCGCGCAGGCAGCCGCGCCCCGCGGGGCAGGGCGAGCGTGCGGGTCGGTGGCCCAGCCAGGCCGGGAGGGCGTGTGCACCCCTCCCGTCGGGTGTTGCCAGAGGTACCCCTGGCCCAAGGTACCCCCCCGGATTCTCGGGTTGGCCCAGACGGCCTCCAGGGCACCCCTCACGAGGCCCATGGGGGGCCCCGGGGGCTCCAAAATGGAGCGAAAAGCCGGGGGGCACCTTGGGCCAGGGGCACTTCTGGCAACACCCGACCCTGGGCCCGCGGCCGGGCTCTCGACGACGAGAAGCGTGTACCGTCACGGAGCTCGGAGCGCCGCGCAGAGATGCCTTGGATCGGCGCTGGCCCCCCTCGTGGCGCGCGGATGGCGCCAGGAGCGGCGACGGCGGCGCGCTCCCCGGCGGCGCCGGCATGCTCCACCCCCAGCGCGCTCCGCGCGCCAGGGAAGGGGGAGCGGGGGCCGATCCAAGGAATCCGCGCTGAGCTCCGAAAGGTCATGCGTAAGTCGGGCATGTCCCTCCAGAGGAGGGATGTTCGAACACAGTCCATACATAGGATCGGGACGACTTTTTGGATTTGTGTTGGCTACTTGAGTATTTTTTGGGGCTACTTGCATTTGTTGTTTAAAACCGCCTGTGGGAGGACACGCCCGACCTGATGCTTATCCCTGTATCTTCTTCGGAGCTCGGCGGCAGCGGCCGACTGACGCCCCCCCCCCCCGGCCCGAACTTCGAGCGCGGCGGAGCCCGCCTCGGCCGCCGCGTGCCTGGCATCGGCAGCATTCGCCACGACGGGGCCGCCTCGGCGCCGAGCCCGGGGACCGACAGACAGGGCGGATGCCCGGATGCCGCGCAGCTGCCGCGCGCCGGGGGGGAGTTTCCTCGCGCGCTGTCCTCTGGCATCGCTCGGACGTGTGCATGTTTCCTCCGGCGAGGACCATCGAGGAGCATCCTTGCTCATTTGGCGAAGAAGCCACGCACGAAACCGAACAAAAGCACAGGCAAGGGACGTCCGAGCGATGGTCAGCTGTGCGGGGCGGCTGCCCAGACGTCCTGCGCTCCAACTTTGTCGGTGCGTGGCCCCCTGGAGGTCTGGACAGCTTCCCCAGGGCTGGCGTTGCCCCCTATGAGCGGTTCCTTGACCGTACCGGGGCTCGTCGAGGACCCTCGGGGCCGACGATGGGCAAAAGTCGGGGGCAACGATAGGGGGGGGATAGGCATAAGTGGGGACTGCATCGACCCCCAATCGCAGAGAGAGTGCGTTTCACGGCCGCTTGCCTTGGGAACATGCGGCGGCGCGTTTCGAACCGGGGGGCGGGCCCCCCCCCCAACATTTGGCGCCGTCGATCAGAACCAGCGGGACTCCCCTGCCCCCTAATCCCCCGCCCCCTCCCGAACCCCCTCCCCCTTGGAAGGGGGGTCCAAAGCCCCCCCCCGCCTGGCGCCGGTGCCGACGCCGGCGCTGGCGGCCGCCAGCAGCGCCGACGGCGGAGACGCAGCGACGATGACCAAAGGGGCCAGGGAGGGAGGTCCAAACCCCCCCCTCCCCGCGCTGGCGCCGGCGCCGGCGCTGGCGGCGGCCAGCAGCGCCGACGGCGGGGACGCAGTAACGTTGACCTCCAGAGGTTTCGATCCCTACACTGGGACCGGCTCCGCATCCTGAGTCCTGCCTTGACGGTCCTGAGGCCCGGCAAGAGCCCCCCGAGGCCGAACACAGCGACAGAGCGCCCGCCGTCGTTCTCCACGGCGCGACGGGGTCCCGGCCTCCCGGCTCCCCGCGCGCGCGCCGCGCGAGGCCCAGGCCCAGCGCGAGTCGTGGCACTCGGAGCTGGCCGGCCTGCAGGCGTACGCCCAGACGGTGGCGGCAGGCACCGCCCCGCCTGCCCGCGCGCAGGTCTGCCGCCGGTCCGCGGGCACCTCGCGCCGGGCCCCCGCCGTGAGCATAGGCGCGGGCCTATGCTCAAGTCGGGCAGGTCCCTCTACGGGAGGAGTAGATCCAGAAATAGGAACAAAAAAATAGTCTGGGGACGTCTTGTTTGAATCGACTGCTTCTGAGTTTCTGTTTGGGTGTCTTTGGGGCCATGTCCAGTTTGTCCTCCAAGGTCCGCCGGTAGGAGGACACGCCCGACCTAAACCTACGCCGCCCACTCCGAGACGTGTTCGCGTCGGGGACGACATCTCAGCGGGAGGAGGTTTTTGACCGTTTTAGGCCCCTGGGGCCCTGGGACCCTCCAAGCACGACTCAGGATGGAAAACCGGCCCCAGGGGACAGGGTCGGGACTTCCGGGGACCCCGTGTTAAAAAAAATCAGATGGAGTGGTTTTCCAGAGGGGGTCCGAGTGGCTGGGGTCCCAGAGATCTGAGGCTCCTAAAACATTGGGGCGGCCTCATTTGGTGGGCGATGTACGGCTTCCAGGGGCCCACGACGGGCCCCGGGGCCGTCAAAAAAGACTCAGGATGAAACACCGGCCCTCGGGACATGGTCATGCTCCAGATCTCTGGGGGTCCACGCCTGGAAAGCATTTGAGCGCCCGATGTCTGGGGTCGGAGGATCGCGCCGCATCGCCGAGGCCTCGGCGATGCGGCTCGATGTGGAGCTCGAGCTCTCCACGCCGACGTCGCCGAAGCATTGCCAGCTCTGCCGATGCATCGCAGGTGCATCCGCGAGGCATCGGGTATGGGGCGCGAGCCTCCGACCGCTGCTTGGACCCCATCTGGGCGACCTCCCGCGGAGGAGCGGGGGTCGCTCGGGAGAGGGCTCCGCGAGAGGGGGGGGCAGGCCCGGCGGACCTCCTCGCGTCGCGGAGCATCCCGACGGGGGACTCCTGGCCCTGCTCGGCCTCAGGGCCCCTCGCCAGGCCCCGGGGCCGCCAAAAAGACGACTCGGGACGAGGAGTTATCGGCTATAGACGTAAGAGTGGCCTTTCGCCGGTGTGACTTTTGGTGCGGGCACGGATGGGTCCCCAGGTGGCTGAAAGCGAAGCAGGAGCAGCGGCTTGAGCGCCCAGGTTTGGTCCCCCCGCGGCCCCCAAAAAGCCGCGCACCAAAGGTCACTCTTACCCAGGGTCACTCTTGCGTGTAGCCGAAGTTAGTCTCGGGGAGAGGGTCCCGACCTCCGTGGGGGTCGTCGCCAGGAACAAAAAAAAATGAAACGACGTCGAAGGTCCAGGGAGCCGTGCCCCGCTCCCTCGCCGTGTCTGGTTACAGCTGGCATGAGGTGCAAGATCAGCCCTTGTAGTATTGGAGGGCGCCCCTCCCTTGGCATCGCTCGGACGCGTGCATTTTTTCTCGGCGAGGACCTTCGAGAGCCATCCTGGACCATCGAGCCAAAAAAAAGCACGCACGAAACCGAAACATGCACAGGAAATGGACGTCCGAGCGATGGCAAGCTCACGTTATTCGTTGTTGGCCCTCCACCCTGGAATGGTTGGCCCTCCACCCTGGAATGGCCCGCGTTTTGGGTATCGCGGTGGGTCCGTGGGCTCTCGGCGAAGGGTTCCATGATCTTGACCCAAGTTCTGATGTCCTTGTTTCGACTCTACTCACAATCGATTGGTCAGGAATGGTGACATTGAGTAGGTCACAGAGTCCGCCTTGGGACGCCACTGTCGATTACCTAACTGCTGATAGAAGCGGGCACCAACTTGGTCGCAGAAGCAACCTTAGGACAATCATATCGAAGACGCCTACGGCGAATCACCGCCGCCCCCTGCCTTTGTGGAAGCGCCTATGTGGCCGAACGTTGAGGCCAGACCTGCCAAGCCATCGGACCATGTGTTCCCCGAATCGGTTTGGAAAGCCTTCGGGGAACACGTGGGCGTCTTGATGGTCATCGTCGTCGTCTTGGAGGCCTCTTGGGCGATCTTTCGGCGATCTTTGGGGGCTCTTGGGCCGTCTCGGGCCGTCGGAAGGCCGAAAGAAGGGAAATGCCCAAATCCATCAAAAACCTTGGAAAATCAGTGATTTTGGCATCTTTTGGCCTTCCTGGAGGCCCTCTTGGGGGCCTCTTGGGCCCTTTTGGGCCAGCTTCGAGCCAACTTCGGCCATCTTGGTGGGTTCCTGGCACGTCTGACGCCGTCGGGAGCCGTTTTGGGGGCCTTTCTGGGCCAACGGGGGACCCTCTTGGGGCGCTCCAGGGCCGTCTTGGAGGCCATCTTGGGCGTCTTGGAGGCCATCTTGGGCGTGTTGGAGGCCTCTTGGGCCGTCTTGGGGCCCTCTAGGGGCCATCTTGGAGGCCACTTGGGCCATCAGGGGGCTCTCTTGGGGGCCTCTTGGGCGATCTTGGGGGCTTCTTGGGCCGTCTTGAGCCGTCGGAGAGCCGAAAAGGCGCAAATGCCAAAATCCTTCAAAAACCAATGGAAAATCAATGATTTTGCCCTCTTCGGACTCTCCTGGAGGACCTCTTGGAGGCCTCTTGGGCCGTCTGGGAGGCCTCTGGGGGGCCTCTTGGGCCGTCTTGGGCCGTCTTGGACTCTCTTGGGCCGTTTTGGAGGCCGTCTTGGACCATCTCGGGCGGACTTGGAGGCCATCTTGGGCCATCTTCGCGATTTTTTGAGGATGTCCCGAGCGAAACGGCCGTTTTTGCGCACGGTGGCGGGTTCTGCCGGAGCCCACTGGGGAGTTCTTTTGGAAAAAGAACCAAAACCAAAACCTAACAGCTCGTCCAGCACGCCGTGCACCCCTGCAAGCAGGGGGCGGCGGATCTCATGGCCTTCGGCACATTCCGCCACCGTGCCTGCGTTGTGGGTCAGAGTTCTCAGAGATGCTTCTTCGGGTCTCTTTGGAGCGCTCTCGGGGGCCTCTTGGGAGCAGTTTGGGGGCCTCTTGGGAGCCCAAGAGGGGCTTCTTGGGGCCTCTTGGGGGCCTCTTGGTGCCTCCTGGGGCCGAGAGCTCGAAATGTTTGTTCGTGTTCCCCATCTGGGCCTCCTGTTGGGGCCGCCTTTGGGCCCTCCTGGGGCCGTCTTGAGCGCCTCTTGGGCCGTCTTGGGGCCCCCTTGGGCCGTCTTGGGGCCCTCTTGGGGGCCTCTGGAGCAGTCTTGGGCCGATATTGGGGGCCTTGTGGGCAGTCGTGGAGAGTAGGAAAGCCGAACAGGCGAGAACGCCAAAAGTCGCCAATAACCTTAAGGGAATCAATGAGTTTTGCCTCTTGGGTTCAACTCGAGAGGCCTCCTGGGCCGTCTAAGGGCAATCTTTGGCGTCTTGGACCGATCGTTCTTCGACTCGGGGCCGTCTCGGGAGCCTCTTGGAGCCCTCGGGGCCCATCTCTGGGCTTTATGGATCCGAAAATAGTCACGCGACAAGCCGCGACGGGGCCCAGGGGGTACGCCAGATACCTCAGGAGAATTCGCAATTTCGGCTCCGGGCTTTTTGTAGACTCCTCAGGAGTGAGGATCGAGGCATCGAGGATTGGACACAGGACAGAAACATGACGGAATGCTTCTGTTCATTTAGGCCCATCTGGGGGAGCTTACCAGGCCTCGGGGCTGTCAAGAAGTGGCTCGGGATAAAAGACCAGTCCCGGGGGAGTGGCCTTAACCCAAGGATCAAGGGAGGAAAAAACACCCAGACCGGCCGTTTACTAAACGGCCCCGGGCGTTTATAAAACAGTTCTGCCCTGTTCGATCTCTTCTTTGGTCGCGTCTGCTAAACGACTTCGCGTGTCGGTGTGGTTTTTTAATCGCTGCGCTCATTCCGCCGGCCCATACAGTCTCATGTCTGCCGTTTGCCCGAGGGCCTGATGTCAATGCGGCGCTTTGAGGGTTCCTGGGGCCGCTTGGGGGACTCCTGGGGCGCTCGGGGGGGCATTTGGGGGGCCTCCTGGGGCCGCTTGGGGGACTCTTGGGGGCCTCCTGAGGACCTCGTGGGGGCCTCTTGGGGCCTCTTAGGGGCCTCTTGGGGCCTCGTAGGGGCTTCTTAGGGCCGAGGGCTCGAAATGTTGTTTCGTGTTCCCTCTCTGGGGCCCCTTTGGGGGCGTTCTTGGGGCCCTCTTGGACCGTCTTGGAGGCTTCTTGGGCCGTCTTCGAGCCCTCTTGGGCCATCTTGGGGCCCTCTTGGGGGCCTCTTGGGCCCTCTTGGGGCGATCTTGGGGGCCTCTTGGGCCGTCTTGGGGCGTCGGGAAGCCGAAAAGGTGGAAGCTCCAAAATCTCTCAAAAACCTAAGGAAAAACAATGAATTTTGCCTCCGGGGGCCCTCTTGGGAGTGCTCTTGGAGGCCTCTTGGGGCGTCTGGGGGCTATCTTGGGCGTCTTGGAGCGATCTTGTGGCATGTCGGACCCCTCGTGTACCATCTTGGGGGCCTCTTGGGGGCCTCTTGGCCTTTCTTGGGGCTCTCGGGGACGTCTCGGAGCCCTGTTGGTGCGCTCATGGAGCGCTCCTGGAGCGCTCTGGGGGAGTCTCCCGGGGATCGGTCGGGGATCGCCCGGGGTACTTTTCGTCTGGGGACCCCCAGGGGCCGCCCCGCGCGCGCGAACTAGAGAATTGTTAACCAGTTACCGGGGATCTTAGCACGCCTCTGGCCCGTTGGGCCGGCGAATCATGGGGGTGGATTGTTTGGCCTCTAAAGGATGCATCAACGAAGCTGCAATCCCCTCTCGTCTCGAGTCCCCTCCCCATGCGTCTCAAGGGCTGTCTCTTCACTGAAGGAAGCGCCCCCTTGGAAACCGAGCACCCCGTAGGCCTGACAGTCAAGCGAGAGCCCCGTTTTGGAACGGAACTGCCTCGCATCCTTCTAGCGAGTGATGTCAAGCAGTGGCGAAGCGTCCTGGCATGCCTATAAACCTACCAGACGATGTTCGAAGAACCTTTTCTGTGGTTTCCACGAAATGTTCTTAGAACATTTCTGTCTGGGACTGTATTGTTTCAACGCATCGAGCTTATGCTCTAAGAACATTGTCTTCGTTATTTCCCCAAACAGCTTGCTGAACGGGGTGCTGTTGTGATAGACGCTAACTCCGGCCGAGGGAAGTCGGAGCAGAGACATCCTCACAACAATTTTATGGTCCGGGCCGTTTCGCTTGAGACATCCTCACAACTCTCGTTTCTGAGTTGGCTGGGATTGGCCGTTTCGCTTGAGACATCCTCGAATAGTTGCGCTCCGGGACGCCGCGCGAGAGGTGGTCCGGGCCGTTTCGCTTGAGACATCCTCGAAACTCTGAGCCCCGAGGTGCCGTGCGAGAGGTGGTCCGGGCCGTTGCGCCTGAGACATCCTCGGAACTCTGAGCTCTGAGATGCCTTGCGAGAGGTGGTCCAGGCCGTTGCGCCTGAGACATCCTCGCAACTCTGAGCTCTGAGATGCCGCTTGAGAGATGGTCCGGGCCGTTTCGCCTGAGACATCCTCGAACTTCTGAACTCTGAGATGCCTTGCGCGAGGTGGTCCAGCCCGTCTCGCCTGAGACATACTCGCAACTCTGAGCTCTGCGATGCCGTGCGCAAGGTGGTCCGGCTTGTATCGCACAAGACATTCTCACAACTCTGAGCTCCCAGGTGCCGCGCAAGAGGTGGTCCAGCCTGGGGGCCCAGAAGACCACATGTTACATATCCTCCCTGGGACCCTGGGAGCCCGCCTGAGACATCCTCTAATTTCTGAGCTCTGAGATGCCCTGCGCGAGGTGGTCCGGCCCGTTTCGCACAAGACATTCTCGCAACTCTGAGCTCTGAGATGCCGTGCGCCAGCTGGTCCAGCCTGTTTCGCACAAGACATTCTCGCAACTCTGAGCTCCCAGATGCCGCGCAAGAGGTGGTCCAGCCTGGGGGCCCAGAAGACCACATGTCACATATCCTCCTTGGGACCCTGGGAGCCCCAGGAGTCCCCAGAGAGCTCCAGGAGGCCGCAAGACGCCCAGGACAGGCCCCAGGGGTCCGCAGGAGATTCCCAGGAGGCTCCCAGGAGGCCCCAGGAGGCCCCCTATCAGAACGTGGCAAGTCAATACACATCCGGTGTCGATTCGTTGATTTTTCCTGCACTTGTGGCCCCTTATTTTGAGGGGCCCAAGCGGCCACAGGTTAGATATCCCCCCTGGGAGCCCCAAGAGGCTTCAGTAAGCCCCAGGCCCGTTTCGCGCAAGTTGGTCCAGCCCGTTACGCTGGAGACATCCTCGCATCTCTGGGCTCCGAGATGCCCTGCGCGAGGTGGTCTGGCCCATCTCGCCTGAGGCATCCTCGCAACTCTGAGCTTTGAGATGCCCTGCGCAAGGTGGTCCAGCCAACGCACAAGACATTCTCGCAACTCTGAGCTCTCAGATGCTGGGCAAGAGGTGGTCCAGCCTGGGGGCCCAGAAGATCACATGTTACATATCCCCCCTGGGAGCCCCAGAGAGCTCCAGGAGGCCGCAGGACGCCCAGGACAGGCCCCAGGGGTCCGCAGGAGACTCCCAGGAGGCTCCCAGGAGGCCCCAGGAGGCCCCCTATCAGAACGTGTCAAGTTAATACAAATCCGGTGTCGATTCGTTGATTTTTCCTTCTTGTGGCCATTTGGGGGGGCCCCGACGGCCACATGTTAGATATCCCCCCCTGGGAGCCCCAAGAGGCTTCAGGAGGCCCCAGGTGGGGTCCAGGAGGCCACAGGAGGCCCAGGAGGAAGCCCCAGGAGGTCACCAGGAGGTCCCAGGAGGCCCCAGGAGGCACCCGCAGCTCTGAGACGCCGCGCTCGAGGTGGTCCGGCCCGTTTCGCCTGAGACTTCTTCGCAGCACGTTTCGCCCGAGACATCGTCGCGTCTCTGGGGTCCGAAATGTCGCGCGCGAGGTGGTCCAGCCCGTTACGCTGGAGACATCCTCGCAACTCTGGGCTCCGAGATGCCGTTCGGGATGAAGAGGAGGTGGAGGAGGACAAGCTATGTGCGCTCGCGTCATATCTGACGTCCTACCCCTCCCTCCCATCCCTTACCATGGCGCTGATTTTCTCTATCCGCGGACGCGTGTCGTAGCGGACCTGTGGCTCCGCGCGCGCGTGCGTAGTGGGTGGTGGTGCGCGTGCGTGCGTGCGTGTGTGCGTGGTTGTGGTTGTGGTTGTGGTGGTGGTCGTGGTGGTGGTGGTGGTGGTGGTGGTGGTGGTGGTGTGTGTGTGTGCGTGTGTGCGCGTGTGCTGTGGTGTGACGTGGTGTGGCGTCTTGGTGTTTGGTGGTGGGCCAGGTGCGTGCGTGCGTGATGGCGTTGGTGGTGGTGGCGGTGGTGGTGGTGGTGTGTGTGCGTGTGTGTGTCTGTGTGTGTGTGTGCGTGCGTGTATGTGTGTGTGTGTGTGTGCGTGTGTGTGTGTGTGTGTGCGTGCGTGCGTGCGTGCGTGCGTGCGTGTGTGTCTGTGTGCGCGCGTGTGTGATGTGGTGTGACGCGGTGTAGCGTGGTGGTGGTGGGTGGGGTAGTGGGGTGGTGGTGGCGGTGCGCGTGCGTGCGTGCGTGCGTTGGTGGGTGGAAGTGGCGGTGGGCGGGGCGGGGCGCGGTGCGGCGGTGGTGGGCGGATGGGCGCGCAAGAAAGAGGACCCCGCTGGGGCGAGAACGCCATCCTGAACGACGGAGGCAAAACACCGATCCGAAAATGAGACCCACGCTGCAGCGGGAGCACGATTCGGAACGAGCGGGGCCCGAAAATGAGGCCGGCGCCCCAGCGAGAGCAGCATTTGGAAAACAAATGCAGGCGAAAACCCAATTCCCGGGAATCCTGTGTGCAAAAAAGCAGGACGCGGGGGGGGGGGCGAACACTCCCAGCACGTCACCAGGGGAAGAGGGAGAGTAGTATTCATATTGAGTAATTTTTGAAGAGGAGGAGGAGGACGAGGCATGTTTTGACATGCCATGCCAGCCCGCACTGGACGGGCACGCAACCGACCTTGGAAACCGCAGTGGGTCTAAAAACCGTGTTTTCGGGGATACGGCGCTCCGGCTATCTTGGAACGTTTTTTGGTTCTGAGAACCTTTCGTGGTGGGCCTATAGGAATGCCGGGACGGCCGGTCCCTCCTCAATGATGACGGCAGCGGCAGGCCAGGGTCATAAGGTCAAACGAGGTGTCCAGCGAGAGCCCCATTGTGAGAAGGAGCCGTCTCGCGTCCGCCCGCTTCTGCGCGGGTCTCTACGTCGGGCCACGAAGTGCGAGGAGGTCTCGGGCGAGAGGCTCCTTCCGATAAGAGAGCGTCTTCTAGGCATGCACATAGGGCTCTCCACGCACCAAGGTTAAATGGGTAAACATACGCGCTCACACAGAAACACACACACATACTCACGCGCTTCCCTCCTTCGCTCCATGTCTTACACCGGCGGCCGATCGCCACCGACGGCGGCAGCGGGCCGAGTGGATCGGGCCTTGCGTCACATGGGGGGGAGCGTAGAGCGGGCGGGAGCGATGAAAAGGTGCACCTCCCGCAGGAGCCCTTCCTCTCGGGCCCAAAATGGGGCATGAGAGGTTCACGTGTCTTCGCGCCCCAGCTGATCGACCCACCACGAAGCAACGCCCAAGCGCCCCCTGCCCTTCCCCTCCCCCCCCCCTCTGCCCAGTTCCGAACCGAGCCTTCGATCCCCCCCCCCCGCCCCGCCCCGCCGCGCCGCCAGCGCACGGAGCCGCCTGCCTCCAGCTGAAGGACGCTAGAGTGGAGGAGGGGTTCCTTGCTGCGCACTTGGCGCAGGCTCCCTGGGGGCGGGTTTCCGCTCCGCAGTGGCGCCCCGGGCAGCAGGTCGCAGACGATCTGGCAGACGACGCGAGGGGGGACGAATACAAAGCCAGGACGGACAACACTAAGCGGTGTTTGGCCGATCTCGTTGGCCGTTTTCGTTTCGGTTTCGTTTTGCGGCAAAAGCGGAGCGAAGACAAAACAAGGGGGACCACTATTAAACGAGGACGGAAAACACTGTTGAGGTCGAGCTTTGTCGGGCAGTGCCAGAGTCGACGAGGGCGTTAACGGTTCGGTCGGTTCGGTTGCGTCGCAGTCGGTTGTGCTCGGTCGGCGTTGTTGCGTCTTTCTATGTTGCTTGCGGCCTATCGGTTTCGGTCGGTTTCGGTCGGTTTCGGTTTCGTTGTCCGTTCGGTCGGTTTTCGGTTTTCGGTTTTGTTGTCGCCGTGTGCGGCCTCAGTCGAGGAAGCTCAAACTTGGATTAAGGCACGTGGATTAGCGCCGGGCCCAGCTTCCGTACAGAATCGGCGGGCTCCGTCGCCAAATCAGGCGGCATTGGCATCATGTTTCGGGGGCACATGCCCCGATTCATGGATCTGGCGCCAACGCGAAATCCATGGATCCCTAATCCATATTAGCGTGTGTCCGACAGGGGGGTTCACCACCCCCTCTTGGAAATCGAGGATCGAGGTGGATCGAGCGTCCACCAGATTTTGAATGTTTTTGGGGCTGACAGCGTTGGTGGCTACGTGATGCTTGAAACATGTGCGCGCACGTGTTAGATTGATGGTCGCAACATGTTCGCGCACGTGTGGCCAGCATAGTTTCGAATGACGGAGTGCAACGCAGTTCAATGGTCGCATGGTTTCTCAATTTCGTGCGCGCGCAGCAATTCAGTTTTCCCCATGCTATAAGCACATGGGATCTTACTACTTGTGCGACGCGTATCCCCCACCCTCACTCGCCTCAGACTCGCCTCTGCTCGTGCTCACGAATACCAAGGCCGCTCGCACTCGGATCCGCGCGTACTCCTCTGAGTCATGCCCCTCCCTCTGCGCTCCCCCCCAGGGCTCGTTTCGATTCCTCCGATTCGATTCGATTCGATTTCGATGGCTTCCGATTCCGATTCGATTCGACTTGAGATTCCGACTTGGGCTCCGATCTCTTATTGGAGGCCTACTAGCCTGCCGATGTCTGCCGATTCGACGTTTCCCGACTCGGCTGCCGATTTCCGCCGATCCGATTCATTTCGATCGCCGATCCGACTTATCGATTCGATTCTGGGCTCTCCTGCCCCCCGCCCCCCTCCCGCCCCCTCCACCTCCTCCCCCTCCTCCGGAAGCGAGCGCCGACCCAGCGGTCACCGCCCTGCACATCCTCCTCCTCCGCCTCCTCCGCCTCCTCCTCCTCCTCCTCCTCCGCCTCCTCCGCCTCCTCCGCCTCCTCCGCCTCCTCCGCCTCCTCCCCCTCCTCCTCCTCCTCCCAGACTGACATCGCTCGGACGTGTGCAGCTTCTCTCGGCGGGAAGCATCGAGGGCCATCCTGGACCATCGAGCAACGAAACACACGCGCGAGACCGAAGAGCGCACAGGAAGTGGGCGTCCGAGCGATGGCAAGGGTGAGGGGCCCTCCCGAGGAGCGACGCGCGCCCCGTGCCATCTTCGGCCCCGTGGCCACGGGGGCTCCCACGAGGGCGCGAGGTGATTCGCGCTTCGCGGCGCTCGTTCCTCCTCCCCCTCCTCCTCGTCCCCCTTTTCTCCCTTTGGGGGGGCGGCGCGAGAGCGCGGAGCTATTCTCGGAAACTGGAGCATATACATTACCAGTGGCGGGCGGTTCTACAATCCTAGGACTTTTTGAGGGTCGGGGACGACGTCGGGACGGTGTGGTGTACACTTGTTCCCCCGTTTTCCTGGGGGAACAACGAAGAATGTATACACCAGGGTCCCGTCTACACCAGGATCCGCTTTCCTGTGCGAGATTCAGTGCGAGGCCAGACAAAGGCGTCGGTGTATAGAGTCCGGTTCCCTATATTTGCACTCCGCGCAGCGCGAAGCGCGATGTTGGGAGCCCTTGTGACCAGCACCTCCGCGGCGGCGGTCCCTGGGGACCCGCTGGGAAGCAGGGGTGGAGAGGCGGGCCCTGGCCGAAGCCAGGTGCCAGTACGGCAGCAAGGGGCACACGCTCCCAGAGCGCACCAGTGTCAAGTCGGGTCTGTCCCTCGACGAGAGGAAGGTCCAAAAATGGTGAAACGTAGTCCGGGGACGAATTCCCTGACTACTTTGGACCATGTTGGAGTATGTTTCGACTATTCCGTACAGTGCCGTTTATAATACATGCTCCGCGTGCGGATCATGTGTTCAAAATGCATGGATTTAGTACTACACGCAACGATGAGTTCATGCACAATGTTTATGCATACGTTCGTCATGTATTAAACATCACATGTTTTAAAAGATCCTATGTATCAAACATTGCCCTGCGTTCTTCCTCCAAAATCCGCCTCTGGGGGGACGTGCCCGACCTAATGCCAGTACCGCCTGCGGCCCCGGCGCGGAGGCTGCTCCCCCCAGGGGCAGCGGGAGCGAGCGGGGGCCCCGCCTCGCTCCCCGACGGGAGCGGCGGCCCGCCAGGGCCGAGCTGGCTCGTCGAGTGTCGCCAGATGCGATGGGCAACAGGGCAGTTTTTCATACATCGGATTTTTGAAGATATGGGATTTTTAATACCTGATTCATTCATGCACAAAGTTATGCATGAACTCATCGTTGTTTTTGATACTAAGTCCCTGCATTTTTAGTACTTGATCCGCACGCGGAGCATGTATTAGGAAGGCATTTCTCCTAAGGTTTCTGTTTGGTCCGAATTGGTGGGTTCTGAGGTGGGTAATAAGCTGGGCAAAAACCAGTCAAAAAGCATGCAAATCAATGATAGCCAAAGCGCACTGCAAGTATCAACGGCCCGGCCCTGAGGGTGACGCAGGAGGATACCATAAGGGGAGAGGAAGGAGTTGGCGAATGCGCACAGCAACGGTAGTAGTGCATGAATGAATCGCAGATCCTCCTTCTCCCTCCTCCTCCTCCTCATCATCCTCTTGCTCCTCCTCCTCCTCCTCCTCCTCCCTCCTCCTCCTCCTTCTCCTCCTCCTCCTCCTCCTCCTCCCCTGTATCCTCGTCCTTCTCCCCCTCCTGCTCCTCCTCGTCGTCGTCCTACACGTCCTCCAGTGGCGACAGCGGGGCCAAGTGAGCGGCAGCAGCGGGGTCGCCTTCAGCGGCGGCAGTCTTCTCTCTATCTCTCTCTATCTCTCTCTCTCTCTTTTCCTCCTCTCTCTCTCACTCTCTCTCTCTCTCTCTCTCTCTGTATTTTGCCTCTCTCTGTATCTATTGTGCCTCTTGGGTTCTCTTCTTCCCCCCCTCCCGATCGGGGCCAGAAATCAGGACTGCCGCGAGGTGGAGGGGATTTGGGATTTGAAAAGGCATGGACCCAGGAAGGCCGAGTTGCACGAGTCGGCGCTCCAGGCCCGTCGCACAGACAGAGGGTCGGCGTGAGCGGGAACAAGGGAAGATGAGAGTAGACAAAGCGAAGCGAACAGGCAGGAGGAGAGAGAGGAGGAGGGGGCGGAGGAGGAGGAGGAGGATGAGACGGTGGAGTAGGAGGAGGAGGAGGAGGCGGTGGAGGAGGAGGAGAGAGAGAGAGAGAGAGAAGAAGGAGGAGGAGGAGGAGGAACAGGAGGAGGAACATGAGCGAACGGGTTGACATTAAAGAGGGAGGAGGAGGGGGAGGAGGAGGCGGAGGAACAGGAGCAGGAGCAGGAGCAGGAGCAGGGAGTGGTAAGAGGGGCAGAGGGGAGGAGGAGGAGGAGGAGGAGGGAAGGGGGGCAGAGGGGAGGAGGGGAGGAGGAGGAGGATGACAGCAGAGGAGGAGGTGTACGGTACACCTCCTCCTGCGGGAAAAGTTGGCCGCTGCAGCGGCTTCAAAAGTACTGAATGAAACGCACAGCACCTGTAACAGCAACTCCGCCTGGCCTCGCTACATAGCGTAGCCCTTCCACGCCGTCAGCCGCTTACGAGCAGGCGTTTCGCCGGTCGGGCTTCGCGATCTCGCCTAAGACGCTTCGTTAGTTCAATTCCTCATCCTTCGTCCCCTCGACCTCTTCCTCCTCCTCCTCCTCTTCCTCTTCCTCGTCCTCCTGTCGAGCTGGGCGTCCCAGCTTCTACCGCCTAAGACAACTCAGGGCGAAAAAATGCGAAGCCCGAAGCCTGAAACCCAGGAACCTAGGACTCACCCTCCTCCTCTTCGGCCGCAGCAGCGGGCTCGCCAGGAGCCTCTTCCCCCACCTCCTCTGGAGCGCTGGTGGCGGTGGGAGCCAACTTCTCCAGCTCCTTCCGAAGCTTCGCGGGAATGGAGCTCTTGGCCGCCCTGAGGTTCTTGAAGAAGTCCTCGATCATCGTCGGAGTCTGCTGGTCCTTCTGGCTCAGAATCAGCAAGGCTGAGCGAATGGCAACCGTCGTCCGAGCTTTGTCCCGGAGCTTCAGCGCCATCTCCACCTGGCCCTCCAAGTCCGTCAGGTCGATCGTCCCCATGACGAAACCGCTCCTGGCCTTCCACTCGGAGAAGCTGATGTTCGCGGCCTTCACCGCTTGAATCAGCACCGGGCGACCAGGATGGTCGATCACCTTCTGCATCTCCTCCAAGTCGAACTTCTTGAGCGCAGTTGCGGTCGGGACCAAGTTGGCCTCGACGTCCTTCGTTGCTTCCACCATGCTTTTCACGGCCTTCTCCAAGGATGAGCGCAAGAGCTTCTCCTTCGCGTCCGCGTACATCTGCAGGACCTGCCGAACGTTGTCGACCGCCGAGGCGTAATCCTTGACCAGCTCCGCGTTCGCCTCATGGTCGAAGAAGTTCAGCGCCTCTGATTTTTTGAGCCTGAACTTGCCGAACGCCTCGAACATCTTGTCGTCGTTCTGGACCTCGGCATCGAGCGTGATCATGCTCTGAATCAACGGGATGATGGCCATCTTCAGCGTCACGCCCGAATGAAGCATGTTCGTGATCTCAGTGGCGTTCTGAAATTCCTCAGTTTTCAGAGCCTTGTTGCAGAGCGTCTGGTACGCGTTCGCGATACCAACGTGAGTGTCCATATTGGCGATGATAGCGTCGATGCTTTTTGCCATCAGGCGACCCTTGATCCCGTGCTTGTCCACGAGGCAACCACTGGCATCGAGAGCGAGGTACTTCAAGTCTGACTCGGACAACACGCTCGACTCCTCGAACTTAGTGATATCACCCTTCATGTCCAAGAAGCCCTTGACGGCAATGAGCATTGCTTCAGGTAGACAATCGCCCATCTTCATTAACTTCACGATGATGTCATTGATGTCTGACACATGATCGGCAGGCCACTCCATGCACGAGGCGACCGCCTGCCAATCGCCAGGCATCGGCAGCTCAATCAGGTTCAAGTGCTTGGTCAAGTTCATGAGATCCTTTGGGCCCATCTTGAGGCACACCACCGTCAGAAGCTCGACGCTGATCTCCGAGTCCCCCACGAAGCAGCGCTTGACGATTGCTTTCGGCACGGTCGCCATCATCAAAATCTCCTTGAATACGATTGTAGGCAATTGCGGTCCGGGCCTGATCGAGTCGTTCACTTTCACACCGTAATCGTAAAGCTTCTCGCCAGTCTCGGTCACCCATTTCATCTTCTGATCGACTGGCGCCTTGCCCTCATCGAAGAAGTCTGGCGGAACCTGAAGAGGAGGAGGACGAGAAGCTGAGTAGGAGGAGGGTGTGGGGCACCCGAACCTTAGCTAGGATCTCGTAGGTGAGCTTGGCGTAGAGCTGGCGCAGCGGGTCGAACACCTCGGCCCGCTCGAGGCCCACCTCGTCCCACTTGATCTCGACGAAGCGCTTGGCGATGGCCACGAATTTCTCGACCAAGTTGGCAATGCCAGCGGCATCTGCACCGGGGGTGACGGCCGACAACGTAGAATCGATCGTCTTGACGATGTCGTGTACGGACTGCTGCTTGGACTCCATCTTCTGCCTGTCTCGCAAGCTCTGAGTCAGCTTTGCAATGCATGTGTCCCATGCGTCGAGCTTCTTTCTCTTGATCATGGCCACGAACACTGACTGGTCCTTCTTCGAAGTTAGACGCGTCGCTGCCCACTGTACATCGGCTGTCGATGCAGACGGCTTCTGAGAAACACCAATGGCCTTGGCGTCGTCAACGATTGCCTTGGGCAGAGTCATGGCCTCGATGACCGAGATGTTTTTGAAGAAGTCCTCAACGGCTCTGTCCGTGTCCGAAGTCAATTTGATTTTGTCCAGCATCGCCCCGAGCACCTCGGGGCCAGAAGAGAAGGAGAAATGATGGATGAGCAGGAGGTCGAGGAGGACAACGAGGAGGAGGAGGAGGAAGAAGAGGGAGGAGGAGGAAGAGGAAAAAGAGGAGGAGGAGGAGGAGGAGGAGGAGGGATAGGAAGAGGAGGAGGAAGAGGAGGAGGAGGAGGAGAGGGACGACGACGAGGGAGAAGAGGAGTGGCCCAGGGAGGGGGAGGAGTAGGGAGCAGGAAAAGCACCACGGAGAGAGAAGGAGGGGAAGCACAGGAGAAGACAGTGGAAATCAGAGGAAAAGGGGGAGGAGTCAGGAGGAGGAGGAGGAGGAGGAGGAGGAGGAAAAGGTGAGGAAGGAGGGTGGGCAGGAGGAGGGGGCAGGTGGAGGGAGAAGGAGGAGAATGCTCGCCTGCAGCAGTACACCCTGAACTACGACCGCACGATCGTCTGCAGCAACCATCTGGGCGCCATCCGGGTTGTCAGCCTCGAGGGTTCTGAGCTGTCCCTCCCAGGAATCGCAATCCATGGTGACCTTCTTGAGCACGACTTTCATGATGTGGGTCGGCACCGGCTTCCCAGTCGCTCTGGACAGCTGCTTCGCTTGAGACAGGGCCGCATCTGCTGCACCCTTCGAAACTTGGTTCCAGCTTTTGTTGAACTGCAGCACGCACTTGAGGCCGTCGTTCAGGGTTGTCAATTCCGAAAGTTCGGCAGGCAGTTCCAACCTGCCAAGAGCCTTGAGAAACTTGTCTGCCGCCACGTTGTGCTTCGCCAGATCCTTGACGTGGCTCTGCAGCTGCCTCGGCTGGAGATTCCCCCAATTGCCCTTGTTGAATCCCTCGATCGCCTCCTTGAGCTGCTTTATGATCAGATGCCCGTGCTTGCGAGAGTCGGCATTCATCGTCAGTTTGCTGGAAGTACCGCCGGTGCCGCCAGTAGAAGCTCCAACCGTCGGTGCAGGCGATGGGGGGACCGAGGATGAGGTACCTCTGTTCGGGGTAACAAGACCAGAGGCTAAGAACTTCGCTTTGGCTTTGCCGCTAGTCTTCTGCGTAACGGCCTTCCTCTTCCTGCCCTGCATGTGCTCGCCAACGCCGTCGTCGTCCGACATGTCGTCGCTGTCCTTGTTTGAAACGCTCATGCCGTTCTGCTCGTCGCTGTGGTCGCGGGGTTCAGACTCCGAAATTGCGCTCTGGTCATCCTCTGGAACTGCAGCCGTCGCCGCTGCGTCGCTCCTCAGCCTGTGAAGGCGCTGGTTCTCATGGATATCCTCAGCAGACTGCGCCACGAAGCCGTTCGCGACGAACTCTTCCGCCTTGGCTGCCCACCACCACCCCTAAAACTCGGACAAAATTTCGGATTCCTCTGACCCCTACACTGTGTAGGCGTAGGGGTCAGAGGAATCCGAAATTTTGAAATCCTTTTGGCTTGGGCCCCTGGACCACCGTTGCCTGTACCTTGGGTAGCTTGATGGACTCGGCTAGTCCAGGCCTGCGTAGGCCTCGATCGTGCAACTGCCAACGCTCCCAGGAGGTCCAGGGCTACCGGGCTACCCTAGTCCCTGAGCTGAGTCCCTGAGCTGAATTTCCCCCCCCCAGCCCTGAGCTTAACTTCTCCCCCAGCCTGAGCTGCCTGGGCAACCTCGTCAGCGTGATCCTCATACAGGTTGTCTTCAGCAGCCAGTAGCTCACCAGAGTTCATGACGCCAATCGCCGAGGACCCCTCCAAGGTGTAGACGCCCTCCTCCCCTTCTCTGACGACGTAGCCAACCAAGAGTTTCCCTGCTTTGTTTTTGAATCTGAACGGCTTGGCCTTATTGACTTTGGGATCCCCGAAATGTTTGATGTAGGCCTTCTCAGTGTAGAACTTCGCGGCGGGGTCCTTCAGGGCCAGCTCGTGTTTCTCATACCTTTTGACAGACGCCCTGGGCTTGTTCCCGCGGATGCGAGCCTGCCCACCGGCCTTCTTCCTGATCCAGTTCTGCCGAGCAGTGTCCCATTTTTTTTTTCCACCCTTAGCGTGTTTCACTTTTTCGTCAAAGTCTTCTAAGTTCTTCATCACGTGCGTGTAGTTGCTCCTCCAGAAGTTGAAGCAGTTACGACACCATTTCCCCGATGCAATCTGCTTAGACTTCTTAATGACCTTCCCGTTCTTGATCTTTTTGATGACCTTACGTTTCAGTCGTGCCCAGGGGACTTGCAGGGGGGTCCCTTTGATCTCGGAGATCGGGCACATGCTGTCGCTGTTGATGCCGCACCCGTCGCACTCAGCGGGCGGATCCATGTCGGTGTCCGACAGCTCGCCAGCGCTCGGCTCCTCACAATCACTCTGCTGCTGATCACCTTCTGCATCGCTTCCACAAGCTCCCAGTTCAGCTAGGTCCATGGCTCTGCTCTGCCGGGGAAGCCAGAAGACCAAGCCACGAGGAGCTCCGATGCTCCGAAAGTCCGATGGGCCGGTGGGCCACGCCTGAAAGTGGTTCCTTCAGAGCCTAAAGGCTCTTGTTACAAAAAAGGGGGAGGAGGAGATTTGGGTGAGGGAGATGAGCAGTGGAGCGGGAGGGGGAGAGTTCAGGGCAAGGGGTACCAGGGGTATTCTGACATGAGAGGAGGAGTAAGGGGGCAGGCAGAGGATAACCCATGCGAAGACAAATTGAGGGGTTCCTGTGCACCAGGGGTTCTGAGCTCCCAATAATGTGACTTTTTTCAAACTTCAGTTGTATTGTATTTAGCCCCCAGGACTTCTCAGGCGAGAACTCGATTCGGAATGAAACCACGGAGGACGTCTCAGGCGAGAGTTCAACCGCCTCGTCTGGCGGCAGCCCGATTCGGAAGCGTAGTGCTAGGCGCACAGGGTCACTCGCCACAGCACGTCAGGCCCTCCCAGTCGAAGTTCCAGGAGGTGTAGGGGGGAGCAGGCAGTGGAGAGGGGCAGCGACGACCTGCCCTCCTTGTCGCCCTCGTCGTCGTCGTCGTCGTCCTCCTCCTCCTCCTCCTCCGCCTCCTTCACGCCGTCGTCGTCTCCCTCCTCCTCCTTCCTCTCACTCCTCATCCTCCTCCTCCTCCTCCTTCTCCTCCTCCTTCCTCCCTATCTTTCTCCTAGTAGCTGACTCCCATTCGCATTCCTCCCCCTCCTCCCCCTTCACTTCCTCCTCCTACTCATCCTCATCTTAGTAGCTGGCTCGCTTGCTCAATGTTTGCCGTGGTTTGTCACGTTTTCATCGATGGCCGACTGTGGGGACGCTCCAAACATCAACTCGAGGCGACGTCAGATCTGACTATCTGACTTAAGCGAATCGGGCCACTCACTCTCTCCCAATCTGGACTGAGAGATCCGAATCACTCGTCTGCTGGGCGATAATCGACTGGGTAGCTCGGAGTGACCCACGAGTCTTGGGAGGCGCTCTCGGGCCCTGGGTCCACCTGGTCCACCTCGACGGAATCCTTCTTCAGAGGCCCGAGCTTTACGTTGGCCAGGACCGACCCAAGGACGGAGGCAACGCACGGCAACGCCATCATGTTGCCCACTAGGGACATCCACTTGCTCCTGACCGTCTTCGGCAGCTGCCCCAAGTTGAGATGCTCCTCAGGCCACCCCATCGTCTGGAACAGCTCCGGGGCCACCAGGTGCCGCTTCCGAGACATGCAGAAGAGCTCTGAACGAGTCGTCGGGGTCCCGATAGAACCGTCGGAACGCCACATCTCGCGCCCAGGGTTCTGGCTGAGGTCAACGATGGTGTTCTCCTGGAGAGCTCCGAACTTCTGGTATTGGTCCAAGTAGGCCAAGTCCAAGAGCTCGCACCTCCTGGGCCCGAGCGCCTGGCGCTGGCAGCTGTTCAAGTGCTTCTTGCTGTAGGGCTGCCCATGCATATGATCACGAGCTGGGAACGACTTCCTGGCCCGGTAGTCGTCGCATGTTTTGAGGCCTGCCTCTGTCATCGGCTGCGGCCTTGTCACAGTCGACCCCCAACCATCATCGGCGTACTTTTTGGCGATGTCCTCCCGAAGCATGAACTGGGTGATGTCATTTTTGATCTTCGGGAGCTGGTTCAACTTGTCGATCGACTTGCCGATGGCCTCGATCTCTGCGTCCCCTCCGATTTCTTTGTGGATCCCCACGATGTAAATCCGTCGACGCCTGTGCGGGAGGCCCCACACATTTGCTTGGACGCTGTACACTCCCCAGGTGTAGTGCGGGATGAGCTCGAGCCCGACAGGAATCTCATCGCCTTGTGGCGTGACAAGGATGCCTCGCATGATGATGTCAAGTGCGGCCTCGGCCCCACGTGAGGCTACCTTCACTCTCTTGGCCGCCTGCTGGAAGTCCCCATCATCATCTGGTTTGCCCTTCATGCTGATGCCTGGCACGTTCTCCATGATCACCACTTTCACCCTCGTCTCATTCTCGCGGAGCATCCTTGGGAGAACCAAGAATCCCACCAGCTTTGTGGGCGTCAGTGGTTTAGGTTTAGGTGGCCCGCTCTGTTCGACGTCCTTCCCCTTCGGAGAGGGCGTTACCGCTCCCCCCCTGGACCTGGAGGGGGGAGAGACGCAAGGCGTTGGAGCATCCCTGTTCGGCCCATGGGAGGGCCACTCCGCTCATGATGATCGTGGCCCTGTCAGGACGGCCTCCAAGATGGCCCCAAGAGACCTCCCAGACCACCACTGCTGCCCAAGAGCAGCCCCAAGAGGGCCCCAAGAACCCACTCAAAGATCTTCAGGAGAGCTTACAGGGACCCTATAAGGCACCGGATGCCTCCAAGAGACGACCATTCAACCCAGGCAGCCGCGGGCAGAGAAGCGTGGAGAATTCGTTATTGTCAGGCCAGCTGCAGCAGACTCATCTTCCTCAGCCTTGCCGCCCATCCTCCTTCCTGGCCCAGTCCTGGATAAGAGGAAGAACGGCTGCGCATCCTTGTCATCGAACTTGCTCTGCGGGTACCTGTTGAACTTGGCAGTATTCGTCTGTGAGAAGGGCTTGCAAGGAAATCCGTAGATCCCGATGTCGATCTCATCTCCTCTCATATGAAGGCCGCAATGCCGATCAGGGTGAAGATAGCATGTGAACTTCTCAGGTGACCTGTACGCCTCCACATCCTTGAAGAGGTGCTGCGGGTTACCATTTCTCAGAAGGAACAGCCTCGCGTCTCTGTCTGTCTCTGCACTGGAGATGTGATTGATATTGAAACTGCCATCTAAGAGCATCTGCAAAGCCATTACCGGGCCGTCTGTGCCGCTGCAGCCTGTCTCTATCACGATCCGCCCACGCTTGGACATCCAGTCCTTTTGATCCCAGCAAGTTGTACCCAACGCCTCTCGAATGCGAGATGGCCACAATACCCAGTGATAGTCATCTGTATCTGCTGCTTCGTTGATGATAGTGCCGCTGGCAGGGAATCAAAAAGGATCGCAAAAACACTCCTCTCTCCTCTTCCTCCTGCTCCGTCCTCTGATCCTCTCGAGGAGGAAGCAGTTTGGGTTTCGGGGCCGCCGGATTTCAGGTAGTTGAGAAGAAAGCAGGAGGGGGGCCAGCAACAGCAGCAGCAGCATGAGAAGGATGGGGAGGGGGGAGCGTGATCAAACATCAGGACCCCCAGGACGATTCGCCAGCAGCGGCATAAGCAACTGCAGCTGCAGCAATAGCAGCAGAGAGGATAGGAGGAGGAGGAGAGGGAGGAGGAGGAGGGGAGCAGGAGGAGGAGGAGGCGGAGGAGGAAGAGAGAAGGAGGAGGAGGAGGAGGAAGAAGAGGAGGAGGAGGGGAGGTGACCTCCTACTGCCGAGGATGGAAAGGCAACCTCGACACCCCCGAAGACCCCAATGTCAGATCGCTCGCCAGGCGTCCCCAGCCCGAGCCGCCCGACCCAAGGAGGGATCGGGCCACGCAGAATTTCGTTGAAAATCCAGCTTTTGCGACCCCTTAAAAAATCGATCCCAGGATTCGCTCATCGGCGAGCTCCGATTAGATATTCACCGGGAGACGCCCGAAAATTCCTGCCCCACACAGACGCGAGATTCACATAGATTTAACTTACATTTCAGGTCGTTTTGGTTGGTCCCAGGCCTTTTCTCACCAGAAAAAGAAGAACCACAGAGTTTTCGGCGCTCGATTGGGGTAATTAACCCGTAAACCGTCCTCGGGTGGGCAACGGTGGTGTCGCTGTCGGAGTCGCCGGGGGCCTCCTCCTCGGTGGCCTGCTCGGAGCTGCCAGACTCCGACTCCTCCTCCTCGATGGTCTCAGGATCGGTCTTCACCTCGAGATCGTCACCTGGGCTGGTTTGGGGCCCCTTACTCGTCTCAGCCCTCCTCCCCCCTCTCCTCCCTCCTCCCCTCTTCCCCTATCCTGTGCCCCCACCCTCCTCACACTCCTGCTTACCCTCCTCTTTCTTCTCCTCCTGCTCCTCCTCCTGCTCTTCCTCCTGCTCCTTCTCTCTTCCTCCTCCCTCTCCCCCTGCAACCCTGCAACCCTCCTCCTCCCCCACTCCTCCTCCTCCTCCTCCTCCTCCTCCTCATCCTCCTCCGCTCCATCTTGATATGTTTTCCTCTCTGGCCCTTGTCAGAAAATCGGTTGGGGGGAGTGCGATTGGTTTGCATTCATAGCTCGTGGCCGTGCTGAGCGATGTCAGCAAGGTCATCTAGTAGGCCAGCGCCCCCACTAGCCATATCGTCCCAGTAAGAGGAAACAAAATAGTTCGGACTTGAGCCGAACTTGCTTACTTACATCATGCGCGAGACGGTCTTCACATCTTGATATCACACCTCAACATACCGTATCATACCCTCCTAAGAGCCGACCTCTAATGTCCAGCGAAAGTCGGGCCATTGTCCGGCCATTGTCCGGCATCCATGGATTTGAAGGAAAGAAAGCCGCTCTTGTACATTACAGCAATGTCCGGTTGTGTCCGGCATGTCCGGCGGCCACCTAAACGCGGTCAAAGGCACGATGTTGTACATTCTTACAGTGTCCGGCTGTGTCCGGATATGACCGGGCCCATTGCAGATATGGGCAAACGGCAACGTACTTGGACATTGTGATAGTGTCCGGTTGTGTCCGGTATGTCCGGCCTCAGTTGTAAGTTTGCTCACAAAAACGCCATGTTGTACATTATTACAATGTCCGGTTGTGTCCGGTGTGTCCGGCTGTAGCTCAGTTCCCCACAAAAACATGCGTTTGTACATTATCATAATGTCCCCTAGTGTCCGGTTGTGTCCGGACGTCTGCTCGCATTGATTTAAAACGGCTTTCCCTGGACAGTGTCTGGTCATTGTATAGCAATCAACATGATCGTATGTTGACATCAAGAAAGCATGTATGTTGACATAGAAGTTAGAGTATTTTCATGTGTTGTTGAACGATATGACACATGTTGTTTGCTTATGTACTACTCACTACCTGTTTCATGTCTCATACAGTAACAGGTCATTCAGAATTCATTAGCACGTCTTGCAAAGTGAATTGGGATACTGCGTATGCAACAACCTGGACGCGTGCTCTCATACAGGAATCGAGTGCTACCGCAGGACGCATGAGCAGTGCAAGACCATTGTGTTCTCTTGAGGCCCGCCACATACGCAGCACACTTGCATAGATGTTCACTGCCTAATACTACTCATGAGTCCTCTTGTTGCGATCATCTTTCCATCATCCCCTCGCCCTCCTCATTCCTCCATGCTCCACCTCCTTTCCAGACTATTGGTTCAACGCTGCTTTGCTATCTGGTAATCGCTACTCCCTGGAGGCTGAGAAACTCAAAGACGAGCTATCCCTGTCAACACAGAGATTCGAAGCTTCAACGAGAACAGTGAATGAGAGACAGGCTCACTTGGCAAGTGGCGATGCGCAATGTATCTGTCGCAAGTCCAACAACACTGGCGCTCGCAAAAGATGGGCGTAAAAGTACAGAAGATAGTGGGCACACGACAGTGCGAATGCCAGGCAATCTCTCGAGGCCTCGAGGAGACCTTCAGGATATTTCTTCCAGGCCTGACTGACAGATTCCCCCCTTGCTTGATGTCCACCCCTCCTGCATTCAGACTTCGACCTGGGTTAAAAAGACGTGGCCCCTCCTCCACCAGAGAGGCCAGGAGGCCAAAGCCTCGAGAAGGAACCGTGCACGAACGCATGCAAAGGCAGAGACAATGAATGGACTCACGAATCACTCGCGCTCGAGTTTCATATGATCTGCTGTGCTCTTCACAGTCGGGCTGAAACCCAAAAGAAACCATCTGACTAATATCAAGTGTATCTTACTCGAGTCCTCCTCCGTCTTCCATTTCCACTGCCGGCTCCGGCTGCAAGATTTGTGGCCTGGGATTTTGCACCTGATTGCGCATGCGTAGTCGCCCCAACTCGTGATCGGTTGGAGCTGCCCCAGTATTGCTCCATCAGGGCCCTTCACATCTCGCTGTCCACTCGGCCACGGAAGAGTGATGTAACTCTCAAGCTCAGCGTCACTCATGGCTCGCACCCTATCTTTCCAAGAACATATCTTGGCAGCGGCGGCAGACGCTCCCTTGGATGAGGAGGCCGAGCCAGAGGCACCCTTGGATGAAGCCGCCGACGCAGAGCCAGAGGCAGAGCCAGACGCAACAGCAGGCGCAGATGTAGAGGAAGACGCGCCTCCAGATGAAGATGCCGAGCCAGACTCAGAATGCTTAGCTTTGCTCGCAGCCTTTTCCACAGCATAGATCTGCGCTTTGGCTTCCTTAATATCTTGTTTCAGATCCTCCCAGAGATCATCATCAGAACCATCGGCCCTAGGATCCTCGACAGGTGCACCAGGCTCGGCTGAATGCGCAGTTTGTGCATGTTTTTTTGTCCCCAGGGACGCTGCGTGTTTAGGTGGTGGCTTTAGGGCAGCTAGATCGTCCATCATATGGTCGAAATCGCTGTTGTGGCATGGGCGGCTGCCTGCCCCGCCCTCTGGCTCCATCTCTTTCAGGTCGTCAAGCGCCCTGCCCCAGAGCACGTCGGACCGCGACACTGCCGTCGCCTGGCGCAAGCAGAACGACATAGAGACTGCATACGGAAAATAAAACTCACTCCCTCTCCTTCTTCCTTCCTATCCTCATTCCTCCCGTGTTTCTCCAAGCCCTCCCTCCCTCCCCTTTTTCCTCCTCCTCCTCCTCCTCGCCCTTTCCCTCTGAGTACCCCACCTCCTTCCTCACCCTCCTTTCTCACCCTTCCCTTCCCATGCCCCCTTAACCACCGCCCTGATTGTCCCGCCCTCTCCCACTAACCCCCTCCCTCCCTCATTCACGCCTACCGTCTACCGCCCACCCAACTGCTGCTGCTTCTCCTCGACATCCTCCCCATCTCTTCGCTCATTCTAAAGAATCAAACAGCCACAGGCGCAGCACGTCGCGTGATGCCCAAGCGAGACGTGCAGCACACTTCACGACGCATTGATGCACGAGTGCGCTTCCACATACAAGATACAGGTGCACATACATGCAGAAGTAAATTTCAAAGGCGGCCGAACTCCAGGCCTCCAAGATATCGATGCCCCCAATCCGGATATGCAGCTGCGTCGCCACAATCGTCGAGAACGGGTCCTCCCATGCCCGTCGCAGCTTTAGGGAAGTCGAGTCGGAATCGCCCAGGCCAGCCGAGGATGGAAGAGCGGGAGCGAGGGGGGAAGAGGCGGCGCAGAGGAGGCAGCAAAAAGAATGGAAGGAGTAAGATCAGGGTGAAATGAAGGAAAAGTGAGAGGGCGGAGAGAAGACGAGCAGTATGGGCCGGGATGGGGTGCTAATCCCAAAGTCTCTCGCAGCCGTTCAAAGCACAGACGGAGGACGCAGATAAGTGCCAGATATTGGCGTGGCGCATCACACAATTTCACTTTCACTATCTATGCTAACAGTGAATGGTGCTATACGGCTATGCGAAGTCTGCCCGACATGCGTGCCGCACACATCCACCCTCCCGTCCGCGTGGTGCCGAGCAGCGAAGCCCGAGCAAATCATAGTATCCAAACTCATACCGAGAATCTGGGATCCATGCTCGCGTACACGTTTGAATCCCACCAACCTCCTGGGCGTAAGTTGTCCATTCTGTTCAACCCCCTTTCTTCCGCCCGAGCCTCTACCGTTGACCTGGAGGGGGGGCCCTGGCGGAAGGGCCCCGCGAGGCGCTGGAGCCTTTTTGTTCGGCCCAATGGAGTGACACCCCTCACAGGGATCGTGGCCCCTGACAGGGAGGGGGGCACTCATAAGAACTCTCCCCTGTTTTCATCGACGGCCTCCAAAGTAGTCCCAAGAGACCTCCCAGACGCCACCTTCCGAAAAAAGAAAGCCCAGGAGAGCCCAAAGAACGCCTTGGAAGATTCCAGAGAGAGCTCACAGAGACCCCAACAAGGCCCAGATACTTCCAACATCCCAAGAAGATCCCAGGATAGCCCCAAGCCTCCAAGAGACGACAGGCCTTCACTCAACTAAGGCAGCAGCAGGAAGCGAGGTGGTGGTGCGCGAAGCGTGAAGGATTCAAATCGCACCGGGAAGTGCTTGGCGTTGGCCCATATCAGCAAATCCCCGCCACCAGCGAGCTGCAAATCTAAAAACACGATGCGATAAGGCTTGAGTTGTCTGTGTGCAACCATCGCCGCACGAGCCATGGTAGTAGCTCCATCAGCTGAACGACCAGAAAGTAACCAAATAGATCGACATTCACAAAGCATAGGAATCGGCATCTGTTTGGACACACTGTGAACTCGATCAACAAGAGCAAGTAGGCCTCTCCAGTAATCCACGTGTACGCGTTTGCATACCCCGGCGTCTGCGCAAGTTCGTTCAGGATCGATTTTGGGCAAAACACCAGGGCCGTCGGAGCGAGGTTGCATGATTGCGCTATGGACCATAGTAGACCAGAGCTCTGCTTGAACGTTGTGCTTCTGGTTGGCATTCCCAGCGTTGCAAGGCACAAACAGTGTATCTTCTGAAAGTGGTGAAAGTTCGTCGCCGATTCCCCAATGTGTCGTTGCTGGTGTTGGTGTAGCTGTGGAGTCGCTAGCAGCCCGCTTGCGGTTCTGGGCCGCCTCCCGCTTTCCTCGTGCTGCAGCGTTGTAGGTCTCCTTGGTGGTGGGACTCAGCGAGCGCCACTGCGTGCCAATGTCCCGGGCAAGATTACCAGAGTGTACATCCGCAACAGTAGGGCATGCCGCGGGGCTGCGGTCTTGCATAAACAAGTTGTAGCCGCTGACGTATAATTCTGGATCTGCCTCTGTCGTTGATGGACGGCCTCGTTTTGTCGCTGGAGTCGGTGCTGAAATATGCTGGCAGTTTCTATGCAGCGATCCTATGGTCTGAGCTTGATGACCAAGAGACAAGATATCAAAATTCCGGGCCTTCCCAAGTCCTGCGTCGTTCATTTGTCGGTTCTGGTGGTGCGAGATCTCGACGTCAAATATGCTGAAATCAATTTGGCTGATCAGTTCCTCTACAATAATTCTGAATTCAGCTGATTTGGCCAATGCTGCAGTCGGAAACTGTTGATGTAGACGCGCGAGGGTCTCACCAAGGCAAGCTGGGCAGGCGTGCTCCCAGTCGTTGGCTGTTCTATTTCGAGCCTCTTGTCCCTTGAGTAAATTGAACAACACATATGGCCACGTATTCAATCTCAAACCCATTTTCCAGCACAACCTCGCAAGTAAAGGAAGAATGCTAGTCCACACGGTTCTATACAGCATTTCGGATTTCCCGCCTGCAAATTCCCATAGGCAATTCCAGTTATCATCCTCTTTGGTTCGATCAAACAAATCACAGCCATCTGACAAAGACCGCCAAACCGGGGATGCTGTCCGCGACGTGAATTCGAGAACAACGTCAGCCCTCGAGAGGGTTGGTCTAGAGGTCGGAGGAACAACAACCTCACCGAAGAATTCCCCAAATGTTGACGATGTAACTGTCTCGTCGGATGCAATTCGTTGCCTGTTGTCGTTAGCTTGCAACCAAGCAAGGACATGCTGTTCGATGCCGATCCCTTTGAGATATATGATGAGGTATTGGATGGCCTGTGGATTCTGAAACCATTGGTAAGTTGCTTGGATTCTGAACGTGTGACGGGCGTGCCAATCATCGTTGTCCCCGCCTGCTCTTGTCTTCTGGGAATTCGCCGGCGCCAATTCCTGAAAGATACGATGGCACGATAGTCCTAACAGAAGTTTTTGAGCACACGGCGCCACCTTCCACCAACGCGAAGTAACTGGAATTGATATCTTCGAACAGAATAGCAAATCCATCAGAACAGAAACAACATCTGACACCGCTTTTTGAGCACATGTGTGCGAACCTTGGGCCCCGCATGCGCAGTGATAATGAATCGCCTCCTGCTTCTAGTCCCCCCCAATGATATCAATAGCCTTGTCCCGAAGCTTTACCACAGACGGAGGGAGGTATGCATCAGGCAGGTTTTTGCACAGCCTTAGTTCGTCAGGATACGTCATTCTCTCTGGTTCTCGCTCTCTCTCCCTTTCTCTCTCGCTCTCTCGCTCTCTTTCTCTGTCTGGCTCTCTCTCTCTCTCTCTTTCTTGTTCTCAGCCTCTCTTATTGTTTTATATCTCTCACGCGGACTCTCTCCGATTGCGCTCCCCTTTCTTGCGTGAATGCGTTCACCTGTTATGTTATGTATATCTTTCTCTTGTTCTCACGGTTTCTCTCTCTCTCTCTCACTCTTTATCGTTCTCTCTCTTTCTTGATCTCGATCTTTCCTATATTCGCGTTCTCCGTATCGTTTATTGCTTGTTGTGTTTCCTGTTTTCATTTCTCTCCTTCTCCTTCTCCCTGTCTCTCTCCTTTTTGCTGGCTACCTCCCCAGATCGGCTCCCAGATCGGCCCAAGCAGACCCAGGCTTCCGGGCTCCCAGGGGGCGTTTGAGTAGCTGACGTCAATCGTAGAATCTGACTAGCAAGGGAACGATGACGAGGGTCACGTGGAGCATGGTGGATAACGCGAATGTGTTTCTCGACATGTTGTTTTAGACCTCGGACCATTTGCATCCAATCTGAGGATATAACCATCGCGTTCGCTGCCCTGTACATTGGACTGGCAATGCCAAGATTGGTAATCATCGGAATCGAGCATCTGTGAGCGAGATGAACCATGCACCTGACACGACCACCCACAGAGGAGGACTCATCCTCCTCGTCATCCTTTCTCCCCTTTCTGCCCTTTCTCCTCGCGCTCATCTCAGGACAAGGGCGAGGGAACGGAGCAAGCGGGTGCGAAAAGGCGAGGGAAGATGAATCCTTGACCCTGGCCAGACCTCACATGGAGCACGATAACACACGGCCTGTCTCTCAGAAGCCAACGGAGGTGGGTCACTACTCTCTGGTTAGCGCTGGCGTCGTCCGCGACACATACAAGTATCAGCCATCTCGCACGCACTCTATCTTCTATTGTGCCAATCCCGCCGCCACAAAATACACCCGCACGCTCGAGGCCCGCAAAGATACACTCCCCCGTCAAGCGCGTAAGTAACACTAGTGGACACACCCACGGCTGACATGCATTCAACTGATTATTTTTGAACCACCCGTGTACTACCATGATCGAGCATGTCGTTTGCACACGCACATCTTTCAAGTCGTCGTCGGAATGTTTGATCTGAATTTCTTGCTGCGTTTCGTCCCATTTTATTCTCATTGATGCGCATACTGAAGTGTGCGTGTAAAACTTATTCAACGCATGGTCCCGATCAGCACGGTAGCGCCAAACCGCAATGAGCACAAGCTGCCGGAGATACGAATTCCTGACATCGGTTGCCCTCGCCCGAGCCCTGGAAGATTGGTATTGTAATCCCCAAATCAAATCGTACACCTCCCAGACACCCTTTGCAGACATGTCGAGGCCCCCTCCCCGCGAACTCTCCCAGTCCGATGTGCACACTCACGTCCAAAAATACAACGAAGCATTTCTCTTCTCTTGTCCTCATCCTCATCCCGGCATCATCGTGTACGAGTTCTCTCACATCCAACCCCCAGCCCCGCCGTCTGGGTAGTCACGTGCACTGGCACGCCGAACGGCTCGGACAGGTCGATAATGCCGTCATCCTCCTCCGGCTCTCGCTGCTGCTCGTCGCGGCGCCTCCCATGCCCTTCTGTTAGCTTGCTCGTCCGTCCCCTCCCTCCCTCCCTCTGAACATCCTCGTCCCCCTCCTCTTATTTGTCCTTGCCTGCCTTCTTCTCACCCTCCTCGTCCTCTAGTCACTTCCTCTCCTTCAAGCCTTCTTCCTCTACCTACCAGCTGAAAAGATGGCGGCGCGCGGCTGGAGGAGGGCAGGAAGCAGGAGAAGAAGGGCAAATATGAGGATGAATCGGATTGGCAGAGGCGGCGGAGGCACGCGCCAGGAAAGAACGGGCAGGGAAAAAAGAAGGAGCGGGTGATGGTAAGGAGAAGTTGAGGATGAGAAGAGAGACGTGACGGCGAAATCTTTCTTTATACTTCACATCTTGATCATCATCGCATTCTTGCGCATCCACCTCCTCCCTCCCCATCTCCTCCATCCAACCAATTTGTATCCTCCCCCTCCTGTTCCCTGTCCCTGCCCCATCCCCTCCGTAGAGCGTCCAGGACCTTCCGCGCCAGCTCAGTCTGGCGCCGCCCAGGCCCCTGCGGGGCCACGTCGGCGACGTCCACGGCGCCACCCGCTGGGCCGCCAGCCCCAGCATCAGCCAGCAACGCCAGGTCCAAGATGCCCTCCATGGCTAGCGACCCACATCTTGGACGACGCCAACCCTGTACAACGCCAGTGTGATACTCGCTTCCGTGCGCGCCAAAAGCGCAGAAGCGGTATCACACATGGGCCTAGTACATGGTTGGCGTCGTCCACATGGTTGGCCGGCCTTGGCTCTGAATGGGTGGCCGAAACGTCATAGGAGCAGCAGCAACAGCAGGAGCAGCAGCAGCAGCAGCAAAAGCAGCAGTGTGCGTTCTGTAGTCTTGCGTTTGGAGCATCCTGGGACCTTGGCGAATCTTCTTCGCTCATTTTGGCGGCCTCTGGGGGCATCTTGGGCCACTTGGGCCCTTCTGCAGGCTCACTTGGGAGCCCTGGAGGCCACCTAGGGTCTGATAAGACCCTACAAATCGGCCGTCTGACTTGCGGTAGTTAATTAACATCGGTCCTATAAAGTACCCACAGTGTCTGCTGGATCCCATTGAAGCCTCTCATGTGTTCTGGGTGAGATTCTGGCGCTCTTGGAGCCGTCGCAGGACGCTCTTCGGTTTTTATGCTGGCTATCTTGGGCCATCTTGGAGCCTCGGAGGGCAATCTCGATCTACTTCAATTTCCCCTTGGGCGTGTGAGCGCTAGGTGGCGATCAAGAATGAGGGAGATTGGGTTGGTTTGTTCTGCTTTAAGGTTCCATTGCGGTTTGATTGCCGTTCGGTTGCGGTTTGATTGTTTTTTGTTGGTGGATTGGATTGTGGTTTGTTGTGGCCTTGCGTTGTGTCACAGCATTGTGATGTAAAACAGCAAGCACATACACTACTGAATGACAGTAGTTAGATTTGAGCCAGGTTTGACTGTCTTTTCATTGCAAATGAAGGCATATTTTCTATTGCCGCGAAACATCAGTAATATTTGGTTTATTTTTGATTGCTTTTTCACTTTAATCTTCGGCTCGTATTAGTTCGTCATGCTGAATGCATTGCGCAATTGCAAGCAAAACGCAAGCAAAAGCAGGTGAAAAAACTAGTAGTGGCAACCTTTATGTACACATGCGCGCGTTTTGTGGTCAAACGTCCAGCAATTATAATGTAGGGGTGGTAATACCGTTCAAACGTCGCACAATCAGTGTTAAATCTTAGTGAAATCTCAGCGAGTTGCACCACTGCCCTATAATTGAAGGCTTTTGACCAGAGAATTGCTGTCGGAATTCCCCTCCCTGGGGGGGCATCTTTCTCCGAACAGAACCAGGGCCTTACCTTAGGGGAATTGCGCACCTAAAGCATGTATTAAAAACGGCACTGTACTCCCACCACGCGGCAGCGGGTCACACGGGTTGGAAGACAGGGTTCAGGTCAGGCCGCGAGGCACGAAGGGGCGCTGTAGTATGGCATACGGTGCGGGCGCGGCCGCGAGGAGCCCTCGCAAGAAGCCCAACCCCGAGAGCCCGTGCGCGAGGTGCACCGGAGGGGAAACCTGGAGCACCCCGAGCGCAGCAGGTCTTCCAGCGGCTGTGGGCAGTCGCCGCGCAGCGCGAGGGGCGAAGAGGCCCAGGACGCCCCGACGAAGAGCCCCCTCCTCCTCCTCCTCCTCCTCCTCCTCCTCCTCCTCCTCCTCCTCCTCCTCCCCTCCTCCCTCCTCCTCCTCCTCCTCCTCCTCCTCCTCCTCCTCCTCCTCCTCCTCCTCCTCCTCCTCCTCCTCCTCCTCCTCCTCCTCCCTCCTCCTCCTCCTCCTCCTCCTCCTCCTCCTCCTCCTCCTCCTCATCCTCCTTCCTCCTCCTCCTCCTCCTCCTCCTCCTCCTCCTCCTCCTCCTCCCACCTGTGGGCCCGAGGTGGGATGAGCTGCGACAGAGAGTTGGAAAGCATGGCGCGCGGCCCGCGCTCGGAGCGCGCGGGCCGTCGCTTTTTCCCGGCCCGGGGAGGGCAGGGCCCCGGCCGTCGAGAGGGCTGCGGGGGAGCCCTCGGAGCACCTGGGCGCCGCCGCCTCCTCGACGGCGCCCTCCCCGACGGGAGGCCAGAGGCAGCCGCGAGTGGCAAGGGGAGGGAGCGGGGCACGTGCGGAGGCGGCTCTGCCTCTGAAGCCGGCCCACGGTCGGGCCGGACGAAGGGGGGGGGATAGGGAAAGGGTGGGTTACAAAATTTGGTGCATACAGCTGGTTTCGGCCCCACCGAGGGGCCCATTCCTCGATACATGGCCGCCTCCCGGCGCCGGGAGGCGCCAGAAGAATCAGCTACGCGAGCTGATTCTCAAGCCTTCCCTTTGCTATCCCCCCTTTCGCCCGGCCCGATTGTTGCCCCCCCCCCGACGCGCCGATGCAGACACGACGACGCCGACGGCGTCGATGACGGCGACGCCACTGACGACGACGACGACGACGACGACGACGACGACGACGACGACGACGACGACGACGACGACGACGGCGACGACGACGACGAGGACGACGACGACGACGACGACGACGACGACGACGACGACGACGACGACGACGACGACGAGCCGCCAGCAGGCCGAGGGTCAGCTGGCGCGCCAGGGCGCGGATGAGCGGGCGGAGGCGGCACGCGAGCGCCGCGCGCGGGAGGAGCTGCGCGGCCAGCTCCAGGAGCGGGGAGGGGTCCGGGGCGACTCAGAGGAGGAGCGAGCACCGCGACGGAGTTCCCGGCACACCCATCGGCCACTGGCGGTGGTGCCTTCGGGCGCTGCCTCACGGAGGCGCCTCGCGCGCCGGGGGAGCCAAGACTTCACGAGCAAACTGCGACGTCGGGGGAGATGACTTGGCATCGCTCGGACGTGTGCATTTTGTTCTCGGCGAGAACCATCGAGGACCATCCTGGACCATCGAGCGACAAAGCACGCACGAGACCGATAAATGCACGGGACATGGACGTCCGAGCGACAAGACGAGGGGCAAGGTTAGGGGGACATCAGAGGAGGAACAGGCACCCAAGCCGCTGAAATTTCCCTCGTTGCCCCCTTCTTGGGCCTCCTGGGAAGCCCTCGTCGCCATCGCTGGATTCGCCTCGAGATCCTGGTCAGAACGCACCCTGGGAGAGGTCCTGAGAGTAGCGGCATCGGTACCGTTCGGTTCCCCCACAGTGGGGATGCATCGAACCCCATACGCCCATTCATCGCCGCGAGGGGCCCGATCGCCTCCCCCCTAATGACGGTGTGGCTTCTTTATCGGGGGCGGGGGCGTACCGCCGACGTCTAGGCGATGTGTCGTCGACTCCACGTCGATGGTTCCCACCCTGAGCCGGTCCCCCCCCAACGCTGCCTCTCATGCCCCCCATCCGAGGAGGGCCAGTGGAGACGCCGGCAGCCCGCCTTCCTCATGCTCATCCTGCCTCCTTCGGGCCGGGAGAAGGAGGGGGGATAGGGGAAGGGGGGTGGTTGCTGCATGCAGCTGGTTTTCGGGTCCGGTCCGCCGCCAGGCGCATTCCTCGATGTGCTGGCGCCTCCCGGCGCCAGGGGGCGCCGGAGGAGAAACCTGCCGAGTGAATCGATCGGCCCCCCCTTGTGCTATATCCGCCCCTCTTCGTTCAACCGAGCTCTTCCGAGGCCTCCTCCTCTCCCCCCCCCCGGTTGGTTGTCTGGCTGATGCCCCGGGGGGGGGGGGGGCTACAGCATCGCTCAACGACGTGCTGCTGTCTACTACCCGAGCCTGCTGGGTGGGCCCTTTCGGTGCGGATCCTCTGCCCGCCCCGTCTCCGCCGTCGTTGTCGGCGGCATCGTCGTGGTCGTGGTGCGTGCTGCTCTGCTCGGGACTCGTGTCCCTTGTGCAGCGACCACCGCCACCACCTCTTCCTCCTCCTCTTCCTCCTCCTCCTCCTCTTTCTCCTCCTTTTGCTCCTCCTCCTCCTCTTCCTCCTCCTCCTCTTCCTCCGTCTCCTCCTCCACCTCCTCCACCGCAGCCGCTTTCGCTGGCAAAGACCGACCCATGTTGGGGTGCGCGGGTCTGTCGACGGCCCTGCGGCGCCTCGAAGGCGCTGAGTCGGTCCGTTTTCACAAGTTAGGCTTTGCCACTCTCAGCCGTACCCAGAAGCATCTGATTTTCTGCACCAATTGTGTGCGTACACCTCCCGCAGGTGTCACCTGCTCAGCCAGATGTGTTCCGAGAAGCTGGGGGGCCTCAGGAGAAGGTGCCCTAAAGCGAATCGGCGAAGGCCTCCTTCATTACAGGCGGGACCCTGAGGGTGTTGAAACTATTTCTCGAGCGCCGCCAAAGACGGTGCTGCTTGCTCCTCCAGGCCCCGTGGCGGCAGGAAGTGTGCGACTCGTCGACAACGATCGATTGCGTGCACTTACCGAGCGGATTCGGGCCAGAGAGGAGGCCGCTCGATAGTCTCAGGTTGCTCGTTCCCTGGTTCGCTCCGCGGCCGACCCGAGCGTGGCCTCAGGTCGGGCGTGTCCACCTACAGGTGGATTTGGGAGTAGAAATGAAAAGTAGCCCCAGAAATATGCAGAAAGAGTCGAAGCATGGTCCCCCAACTACTTTTACAACAAAAAATATGCTTGAGCATGTTGTCCTCCTGTAGAGCGACGTGCACGACTTAGGCGTAGCCGCGAGGAGCTCCTCCCCCTCCTCCTCCTCCCCCTTCCTCCTCCTCCTCCTCCTCCTCCTCCTCCTCCTCCTCCTCCGCCTCCTCCTCACTGGTTCGTTCCGCGGCCGACCCGAGCGCAGCCGCGAGGAGCTCTGGGACGGCTACCGGCGGTCCGAGCAGCAGAGCGAGGCCAGCGCCGCCCGCTGCGCGGAGTGCGTCGAGCTGCTCCGGAGGCCGCCCTCCGCCCCGCCGCGGGGGGCGGGGCTTCCGCTCCCGCAGTGGCTTCCGCTCCCTCGCTTTCCTCGGAGGTGGATAGACCTCCTACCCTGACACGTCGATTCAAGAATTTGCCGTTTCCGGTTCGCGAGAGGGCGTCGCGGCCCTCATTTTTTGCGGGTTCAGGTCTGTCGGTTTCGGTCCTGGCCCGTTTTCTCTAAGGGGAGGTTTACTAAAGGGAGGTTTGTCCACCGCCGTTTTCCCCCAAAAAGGTGCGCAGGGCGGCGGCGTTGCGGCGCAGAGAGGTGGATAGCCCAAGGGGTCTCCGCCGCAGGGGGTCCTGGGAGTTGAGTTGTGGGCATGCGTGTGGTTGGGGGGCAGCCGCATGCATTTGTTTCCCGAAGCTTCCCCTCTTCCCCCTCGCTTTCCCCTCGCTCGGCCCCTCTTTCGGCCTCCTGGGCGGCCCAAGAACAAGGGCGCCCTCGAGGGCGCGAAGTTACTCGCGCTTCGCGGTTCGGCTCCGATTCCTCCTCTTCCTCCTCTTCTCCCCTGGGAGGCGGCGCGAGAGCGCGAAGTTATTCGCACTTCGCGCTTCGCGCAGCGCGAAGCGCGAAGCTTGGAGCCCTTGTTTTTCGGCCTCCTGGGCGGCCCAGAACGGGCGATCCCGTGGGCCGTTTTCGTTCCGGCTTCGCTCTGCGGCAGCGGCGGCACGAAGACCGCGCGAGGGGGGACCGAGTACAAATCGGAGGTTGATAGGCCTTAGTGTTACGTCGGGCGTGACCCCCATACCGGGTCCCAATACTCCAAAAGTATCCCAAGAAGGTCAAAAAATACTCAAAAAGTAGTCCCCATATCATTTTTGGGACCGAGTACAAGTCGGAGGTTGGTAGACCCCTCAGTGGCGCAGTGGCGCCTCTCGGCCTCGGCAGCAGGGCTCCGCAGTGGCGCCTGGGCAGCAGGGCTCGACCTGAGCAGTGCTTGTCAGGAGTGGAAGAAACACACACGGCAGTAATGGACCGTCGACTCTCAGAGGACGAAGAGGTACCCATACCTCTACCTTTCCCTCGTTTTCTTTTGGGGGTGAAAAAACACAAAAACAATGAATCGTCGATTCTCAGAGGAGGAAGAGATGCCCATACCTCTGCCCTTCCCTCGTTTTCCCCTTTTTGGTCGGGGGTGGACAGAACCCCCCCCAGTGACACGTCGATTAGTGACTTGTCCGTTTTCGGTTCTCGAGAGGACGCCGCGGCCGTTATTTTCCAGGCTTGCGCCCGCCAGGTTTGGGCCTCAGGTCGTTTTCACTTCTGTCCATCCCCAAGAGGTACCCATACCTCTACCCTTCCCTCGTTGTCCCCTTTTTGGGCCTCCTGGGCAGCCCTCGTCGCCACCGCTGGACTCGCTTCGAGATCCTGGTCAGAACGCACCCTAAGAGAGGTCCGGGCAGTAGCGGTATCGGTAACTTTTGCTCTCCCCAGATTCCCCCGGAAAATATGGGAACATATGGGAAGTGGGGGGGAAGACGAGCGTCCAACAAATACATGAAAAGAAGAATCCTGGGGTTCGTGTGTATTTATTTGTGTTCCTGGGCCCCCTCGGTTTGGGCGATCTCGTGGGCCGTTTTCGTTTCGGTCTCGCTTCGCGGCAAGGGCGGGACGAAGGCAACACGAGGGGAGGCGACTACAGAACGAGGACGGACAACAGAGAGTGGAGGACGGGGCTCCTCGCTGCGCACTCGGCGCAGGCTCCCGGGGGGCGGGCTTCCGCTCCGCAGCGGCGCCTCGGGCGGCAGGGCTCGACCCAAACGGTGTTCGGGCGAGTTCGTGGGCCGTTTTGGTTTCGGTTTCGCTTGGCGGCAGAGGCGGCGCGGCGACAGCACGAGGGGGGGGACGGCTGCGAAACGAGGACGGAAAACACCGTTGAGGTCGAGCTTTGTCGGGCAGTGCCAGGGTCGACGAGGGCGTTCGCGGGTCGGTCGGTTCGGTCGCGTCGCAGTCGGCTGCGTTGGGTCGGTTCAGTTCGGTTGGTTATTGCGTCGTTGCCGCGTCGTTTCCTTCTAGGCTGGCTTCGGCCTGTCGGTTTCGGTATCACCCCTGGTTATGAAGGGTTGACCCGGTAAGTGCATTCGAGCCAGTTCAGTCGTCAACGGGGGAGGTGTTAGTGGTGGAGCGTTTCCGCCGTTATTCATCGCTCCAGGGGGGTCAGTTTCGATCGGACCCCCCGTCATTTCTCCCAAGTGGGGGGTCTGCCTGCGCGCGATTTGTCAGTTGTCGGCTTCTGCTGCTGCTGCTGCTGCTGCTGCTGCTGCTGCTGCTGCATGCTGCTGCTGCTCCATGCTGCTGCTGCTGCTCGCACGGTTCCAAGCGGCCCCCAGAGGCCCCCAAGAGCGCCCCAAGAGCGCCCCAAGAGGCCCCCAAGAGAGCGCCAAGATTTTTTGTTTTTTCTTTGACCCCTCTGGGAGCTTTTGGTGGCCCCCAAGAGGCCCCAAAGGCTCCCAAGAGGCTCCCAAGAGGCCCCCAAGAGGCCCTCAAGGGCCCCCAAGAGGCCCCCAAGAGGCTCCCAAGAGCGGCCCAAGAGGCCCCCAAGAGGCCCCCAAGAGCCGCCAAGAGGCCCCCAGAAGGCACCCAAACTTATTCAAGAAAAGCAGCGGAAATCACAATTTTCTAAGATTTCGGGGGACCCGCCGCTTTCGCCCCCTGTTTTGAACACTTTTTGGCGCTTCGCCGCGGCTTGTTTTTGATTGACCTGCGCACGAAAAAGCCCCCCCCCCGGCCCGCCCAGAGGGACTTCCAGAACATGCGCTTTTTTGGGGGTTCCACTATTCAGGGGACAGTCGAAAAACCCACAGTTTCGGCAGGCCCCGTGAATAGTGGAAGCGGGGGCCTGGGGGGCCCAAGACGGCCAGAAAAGGACACCAAAATCGTCAATGAGCGGCCTTGGAGGCCCCATGATGGCCCCAAGGGGCCGCGATATTCCCCCAAGAAGGCGCCATATGGCTTCAATGGTTTCCAAGACGCTCTTGGGGGCTTTCGGGGCCTGTATGCCTGCTTATGGGGGCCTTATGGTGGGCTTCTTGGGGCCTTACGGGGCCATGTGGGGGGCCTTTTGGGGCCCTCTTGGGGGCTTCTGGGGGCCTTATGGAGCCATCTTGGGGGCATGTGGGGGGCCTTTCGGGAATATTATGGCCTCTGGGGGTGGTCTGGGCCCCTGTCCAACGACTTGTGTCGTGCCAAGCCAGAGTGATTTGCTCAAAAGATGATTTTGCAATACGCAAACAGCTTGATTCATCGCCGACGTGGGGCGCTGTGTTTGAAATTGGGGGTTGTTATTGTTCGAGAAACCCCCCTCGTGTGGCGCCGTTGGAATCGTTAGGAAATCGTTCCAGGGGGGTGAGGTAGGGAAAGTCCGGTTTTTCATTCGTCACGGCAGAGGGAAGGTTGAGTGTTTCGGGATTTATTTTTATTATTCAAGCCTGCTGCGACCAGGGTCCAGCGTTGTATTGCCGGGGTTGTTGTTTCGGTCGGTGTCGGTTTCTCTGTCGGTTCGGTCCGTTTTCGGTTTTGTTGTCGCCGTGCATGGCCCTGAGCCAGGGGGGGAGGAGGCGCTCACAAAGCTTCCAGGGGGAGGTTTGATCGAGCCTTCAATTTCACCGACGGTTTCCTTTTTTGACGTTTGGCGTTTGGCGGCCACTGGCGGCGAGCAGGCGGTGATTGGTGGACGGCTAGCTCGGGGGGGTACCGCTATTTGCCTCTAATCGGTTGCCGCTGTTTGCCGCTCATCCGCCAACGCCTTTCTTGAGATAGGCTTCCGTGAGAAACGAATGCAACGAGTCGGATGAGACGCTCACAGAGCCTTGCCCCAGTCGAGGAACACAGACAGCATAAACCTGCTCTCGGTGGTCCCCCGGGAGATCTCTTGCCTCGGCGCTCGGGCCCCCTGGCGGCGACCCGGGCGCCGCCCCCGGCGCGCGCCAGGGGGGGGGGGCCCACCGCCGATCCAAGAGGTCCGCGCGGTCCTCCAGGAGCTTATGATCGTGTAATGTGTGTTTCTCTTCGATCGGTGGAGCGGACGGGGGTTCCATGCCGCTCTTCCTCCCCCGTCCCTCCGCTCCCCCCCCATTTGATGTCTGTTCATGGGAGCCTTGGGCGGCGACATTGAAATCTGCTTCTCCTGCATTTGGACAGCGTGGGGACCGCATTTGGCCCATCCTCCTGCTCCTCTTCTCCCATCCTGTTCCCCCTCCCCCTCCTCGTTCACCTACGTAGCCCCCACGAATCCAGTCCAGGTCTGGTCCAAATCCGGTCCAAATTTGTTCCAAATCCGGTCGAAATCAGGCCCAAATTGGACAGTGCCGGGGGCCACGCAGGCTCCCATGGAACGGACACCAAACCCCCACGCGCGCAATTGCCTTCTGCAGGAGCAGCCAGTTTGTGGGGGGGGTGTGCCCAAGTCGTGGATGTCCAGCACCTCCATCCATCCCCCCCTCGCGAGGGCGATTTCGGTGGCACTTCTTTTGGAGGAACAGGTCGGGGCTCCCGCGACGGAGTTCACTCGGTGCCGGGTAGGGGCCGAGGAGCAGAACACACTCGCATAACCTTTTTTTCCAGGAGCAGGAGCAAATCGGGGCTCACGTGACGGAGGTCAGAAAGGGGGGGATAGGCTCAGAGGGGGGACGCATCTTCCCCAAATCGAGCATGCATCGCCGACAGGGGCCCGATAGCACACCCCGCCCATGACCGTGCTGTCTCATTGCTGAGGTATCGGCGAGGTATCGCCGATTCCAGTCCGAGATCTTTCAGGAGGGAAAAAACACACAGACACAATTAATCGCCGATTCCCCAGAAAATATGGGAAAATACGGGAAGCGGGGGGGGAGACAGAAACCCAGAAGATATGGGAAAACATGGAGAATATTTTTATTTGTGTGTATTTATTAATCGCTTCGCTCATTCCGCCGGCCCATACAGTCTCATGTCTGCCGTTTGCCCGAGGGCCTGGTGTCAATGCGGCGCTTTGGGGGTTCCTGGGGCCGCTTGGGGGACTCCTGGGGCGCTCGGGGGGGCATTTGGGGGGCCTCCTGGGGCCGCTTGGGGGACTCTTGGGGGCCTCCTGAGGGCCCCGTGGGGGCCTCTTGGGGCCTCTTAGGGGCCTCGTAGGGGCTTCTTAGGGCCGAGGGCTCGAAATGTTGTTTCGTGTTCCCTCTCTGGGGCCCCTTTGGGGGCGTTCTTGGGGCCCTCTTGGACCGTTTTGGAGGCTTCTTGGGCCGTCTTCGAGCCCTCTTGGGCCATCTTGGGGCCCTCTTGGGTGCCTCTTGGGCCCTCTTGGGGCGATCTTGGGGGCCTCTTGGGCCGTCTTGGGGCGTCGGGAAGCCGAAAAGGTGGAAGCTCCAAAATCTCTCAAAAACCTATGGAAAAACAATGATTTTTGCCTCCGGGGGCCCTATTGGGAGTGCTCTTGGAGGCCTCTTGGGGCGTCTGGGGGCTATCTTGGGCGTCTTGGAGCGATCTTGTGGCATGTCGGACCCCTCGTGTACCATCTTGGGGGCCTCTTGGGGGCCTCTTGGCCTTTCTTGGGGCTCTCGGGGACGTCTCGGAGCCCTGTTGGTGCGCTCATGGAGCGCTCGGGGGGACCGGCCGGGACCTGGTCGGGGTACTTTTCGTCCGGGGACCCCCAGGGGCCGCCCCGCGCGCGCGAACTAGAAAATTGTTAACCAGTTACCGGAGATCTTAGCACGCCTCTGGCCCGTTGGGCCGGCGAATTTGTGTGTCCCAGGGCCCCTTCAATTTTCCCATGGAGCAGGTCCCCCTCCCATCGTTGCCCCTCAGTGGCGAAGTCAACCGGGGCCCGGTGAGGGCCAAAGAGGATCACACAGCTTCGGTAGAGGGCTGCAAACAGCGTTGCGCAGTTCGCGATGGGGGTCCTCGGCAGGGCTCGCTTCAATTCCTCCGATTCGATTCGATTCGGCTTCGATGGCTTCCGATTCCGATTCGATCGGACTTGGGATTCCGATTTGGGTTCCGATTTTTCATAGGAGGCATACCAGCCTGCCGATGCCCGCCGATTCGACTTTTCCCGATATGGCTGCCGATCTCCGCCGCCGATCCGATGAATTTCGGTCGCCGATCCGACTTATCGATTCGACTCTGGGCTCTCCTGCCTCGGTGGGAGGCCACGATGGGGGGCCACGATGGTCTAGCGATCTCGGGGGCCCAGCATCCCACACCAGGCTGTAGAAGCTTAGTTGCTGAGGGACAAGCTGCATCGGTAGAGTCTTGTCGATCTGCGCGGATGCCTTGGCTCTGGGCCGGACCGCCTGGCGCCGCCCCTGGCGCGCTGCGCCCTGCAGGGAGGGGGGCCCGGCGCCGATCCTACAGATCCGCATGGCCCTCCGAGAGTTTATGTGTTTGCACTTTGGTTTTCGCCCCTGCAGGCCGAACGCGGGCAGAAACCTTGCGTGGCGATTTTTGTTCACGGCGCGAGGAGCTCTGGGAGTAGCGAGCCGACGCTCAGCCCGAAGCGTGCGTTCGCGCCGAGCGGCTTCAAGATCCGGGCTTGCAGCGCTCTTGTGAAGCAGATGCGGGAGCTTGCGGAAAGCATGCGCCGATTCAGGTGTATCGGCAGCGAACTCAGTGCGGATGGCAGCGATGCGAAGAGGGTGCGGCAACAGATGAGCAGCCTGGCAGGGCGTAGAGTGGCCTTGTACGCGGCGATGAAGGGGAGGTACGGTAGAGGGAAACAATTACTGAACACTCCTCCTCCCCCCAAACTCAACGTTGGCACGCGCGGGGGGAGCTGCGGTCGAAGTGCATCTCGTCAGACCCACCGCCAACTTTGAACATTGGGGGGAGAGGGAAGCGTTGACGGATGAATGTGGCATGAGCGGCCGCTAATTTGTTGTTCCGAGGCCTGTAGGAAGCCCAAGCCATACACGCAAGGTAATAGAGTCAAGAGGAGGATGCCTTCCCGCAGCGTGCTCCCCCTTATTGTTCCCCCGCAACTCGCCCGCAGGTCGGAGCACTCCTGCGCCCAGCTGGAGGCGCGGCTGGCCCGCAAGGCCCCCCGCGGGCCGCTGCCCTGCATGCTTCGGCCATCACAGACTCAACTCGGGCCTGTCCCTCCACAGGAGACAAATATTCAGAAATAGTCAAAACATCGTCTGGGCTGGCCTTTTCCTCCTCCTCCTCCTCCTTTTCCTCCTCCTCCTCCTCCTCCTTTTCCTCCTCCCCTCCTTTTCCTCCTCCTCCTCCTCCTCCTCCTCCTCCTCCTCCCTCCTCCTCCTCCTAATGGGGTGCACCGAGCTCTCGCGGGCGCGTTTGCTTCGCTCTGCTGCCCCGGGTGTCTCTCGACGTGGAAAAAAAACATCGTCTGGGGACGATATGTTTTGATTCCACGTTCCAGAGCTAGTCTGAAGTATTTGTGGTGTATCTGCATGTTTCGCCCAACATTCCGCCTGTCGGGGGACATGCCCGACCCAACCGTAGAGGTCGCAGATCGATCTGCCTCCGTCCGTTCTGCTCGCGCCACAGCGGCTCCCTTGGAGCGGCGGCCGTGGCCAACACGGGGGGTCGCATATACGGCAGCTTCCTGCGGCGCTGGCGCGCCGGCGTTGCCAGCGCGAGGGCGTTCGAGGTGGAGCTCTGCGGCCCGGAAGCACCGGTGGACACGGTGACGCCACTCTTCACCACGTACCAAACCACCCCAACCCAACCCGAAGGCCTCAATTTGCCCTCCATTTCCGGTGGGGGGGGGTCGGGGAGCGTTGAAAAAACACATGGAACCCGTACCCCCCCCAACCCGAAATTCGGGTCAAATTCGGGTCTTCGGGTTGGGTTGGGGTGGTCTGGTAGGTAGTCAACTCTTGGCATCGCTCGGATGTGTGCATTTTTCCTTCGGCGGGGACCATCGAGGAGCATCCTTGATCATTTGGCGAAAAAACAACACGCACGGAATCGAAAAAAAACCACAGGGAATGGACGTCCGAGCGGTGGCCAGCACTGACCCGACTGATTTTGACCTCGAACGATCGTGGCCGCGATCGATTCAAGGTGGAACGATCGACGCGGTGTCAAAAGCCGTTGCGCGCGCCGACGCCGCACGAACCTACCGCACGCTGGGTCACGGGGCCGACGTGGGGTCACATCGGCCCCGTGGGGCCGAGAGGGGTGACACAGCATGCCCGCCACCACGGGCGTGTGGCTGCTTCAAGAAGGTAGGGCTACAAAAGGGACGCGGCCAGTGGGCGACGTAAAAAATTGGCTCGAGTGCGCCGACATTGAGGCGTGAGTTGCTCGCGTGAGGTCGCTCGTGGGCGCCTTCGTTTCCAGTGTAGCGCTTCGCGCTGGCGGCCCGCGTAAGCCACCGCGCGAGGTCGCTATGACATCTCACGTGAGACCCGTTTTCGTTCGTCGCTCATGTGGGGTCTGGGATTCCAAGCGTAGTTTTCTTTCCTGTGTCTCCCAGGCACAGTAGTTGGCTCCCTCCCCCTCACACTCTGTCCGCCAATGGGACAAGAAGAGCACGGAGCGAGGCAGGGGACCAACCGCGAGGCCTGCAGTTGTTTCACGGCGTACGTTGGATCTCAGGGCCCAGGCACCCAACGTCGCGATCTGTTCACGACGTTGACCCCCAGAGACCTCGACCCGCTCCCAGGGACCGGCTTCTCACCCCGAGTCGTCTTCTGACGGACCGTGGGCCCGGCGAGGGCCCCCAGAGGGTGGAAGTTCCAAAGGCCCCCCTTGTCGCGATGCTCTCGCGGCGCGACGGGAGGCGGAAGAGTAGGTCAAGGTGGAGGAGGAGGAGGAAGAGGAGGAGGAGGAGGAGGAGGAGGAGGAGGAGGAGCGAGGAGCAAGGAGCGAGGAGCAAGGAGCGAGGAGCAAGGAGCGAGGAGTGTGGATGAGGAGTCGAGGAGGAGGAGGAGGAGGAGGAGGAGGAGGAGGAGGAGCGAGGAGCGAGGAGGAGGAAGAGGAGAGAGAGGAGGAGAAGGAGGTGGGGGAGCAGCGAGAGAGGAGGAGGAGGAGGAGGGAGGAGGAGGAGCGAGGAGCGAGGAGCGAGGAGCGAGAGAAGCAACGAGCTTGGAGGAGGAGGAGGAGGAGAGGAGGAGGAGGAGGAGGAGGAGGAGGAGGAGGAGGAGGAGGCCGCCGCGAGCCGGAAGCGCCCGTTGCGCAGAGCTGGACCTGCCCGGGCCGCGGGCGGAGGGGGTGCTGGCGCGACCGCCGCGGCCTGCCCTCGGGCGGGCCCCCGGAGCCTTCAAGCCGTGGCGAAGCGTCTTGGCGTTCCTCTTAGGCCTTCCAACCAATGTTCGTAGAATCCTCTGTGGTTTCCACGAAATGTTCTCAGAACAGTTCTGGCTGGGGCTGTCTGGCTTTAACACATTGGCTTCTTGTTCTAAGAACCTTGCTTCTGCTACCAGAGCACTTTTGGGTTCTAAGACAATTTCGTGGTTGACCTATAGGAATGCCGGGACGGCCGGTCCCTGCTCGAGGAGCGGGATCAGTTCTCAGACACGCGCATGGGGGGGTAGGGGGAGGGGGGAGGCTTCTTAGGAGCACCCCTGCTTCTCAGAAGGCGCGCTCCTCGTCTGCAGGTGCAGGGCCGATGCCTTCTCAGGAGCAGCCTCCCCCTAAGAAGCCTTACCCCCTCCCTCTACCCCCGCTTGTGCGCGCCGCCGATTGCCGTCGGGCGGGCCCCAGGAGCGGGATCGACGCGGGAGCGGCCAGGGGTGCGGTGCTGACTTGGAGTCGCCTGGGGGTCTGCGGCGGCCCTGCACGGGTTCGAGGGGGGCGAGGGTCGAGGTGCTGGTCGGAGAGGATGTTTCGCCTCTTGGCAGCCTCGGTCATGGACCCCTTGTTGGGCGTTCGATCATGGACCCCGTGTGGAACGCAACCATCCCGCTTTCGCGCCGAGGGCCGCTGGAAGCCGCCGAAGACCGCCGAAGACCGCCAGAGACCGCCGGAAAGCGTCCGAAAGCCGTCCGAAGACCGCCGAAGGAGGCCCAGGAGCGGTGGGCAGCAAGGGGCCCATGGTCGAGCACGTCGAGTGCAGGAGGTCGAAAAACGAAAAAAACGGCATGGGCATACGTTCTCTGAGGTCCGCGCGAGGACTGCTCGGATCGGCGCTTTGGGGCCCCCGTGGCGCGCCGCCCCTTGGCGCGTTTTGCGCGCGCCAACGGGGGAGGGCCCAGCGCAGAGCCAAGAAGTCCGTGCAGAGCTCCGATCACGTATGGTTATGTCGTCGTCCTGATTCTTGGCATCGCTCGGACGTGTGCATTCTTTCTTTGCGAGAATCAGCGAGGACCATCCTGGACCATCGAGCAAAGAAAGCACGAAACCAAAACATGCACGGGAAATGGACGTCCGAGCGATGGCAAGGATTGGTTTTTCTTAATTCAACCAGAAGCGCCCAAGAAGGCGGTGATGATTCTGCGGGGGGGGGGTAAATCATCATGGCAGGGACCACGAGATCTGCCTGGAACTCGTAGCTCCCCCCTTCCTGTTTCATCACGGGCCCTGGTCTACCACCCCTGGGCCGCACACGTGCGTCGGGCCATGATAGGCGAACCCACCTTCATGGACGCCTCCCTCTCGGACGCCCCAGGTTAAATCGTTTTTCAGAGCGCTCTGACATGCTCTCAGCGCGTTTCTGAGCGCTCTGCCACGGCCGCGGCGCCAGATGCATTATCCTCCAGAGCCGCTGGACCTCGGAGATTCCCGCTTTGTCCTGGTTCGATGCAGTCCAGTCGAATATACACAGGACCCCGAGGAGCCTCGTCCCCGAAGCCCACAACATAATCATAATCACTAGAACAGGTCTCGCGTATCTGGGGTCTCTTCGCTTGGCGGCATTTCCGATTAGTGGAATGGTGCGGGGGGGCGTCCTGTTTCCGGCGATAATCTACAGGAGCTGTCGCCGTGCAAGGTCATTCCCGTGTTCTGCTGGAGGACGGGCCCTGGGCCGATCGGACGTTGCGTGGCGTTGCGTTGCACGGGGGGCGTCCCCTGGCACACATTGCGAGTCCAGGTCTCACCTGACCCAGACCTGCCAGCGTCCGATCCTGTCCCGCGGCGGCCCTGCCAGAGGGGCCGCGCAGCGCCCTTCGCGAGCGGCGCGGCGCTCTGCCCTCTGTTCAGGGGCAGCGGCAGGGGGGGAGGCTCGGAAGGGGGGCACGCAGCGCCTCAGCGTGCGCTGGCGCCTGGTCATCGATGGGGAGGCGCTGTTTTAGCGTCGGCTTGGCGTGTATTTCATGTCGGTTCGCGTCGGCCAGCCAGCGTCTGTTCGCAAGAGCCAGCGAGATGGCACCGGAGACTCCCATGAGTTGCTACCGAAGGCTATGGCGCCCGACAGCCCACTCCGCCCAGGAACGTGCGGCTTTGCTATCGGGAGCATATCGCCGATCTGTCGGCGACGTATCACCAGCTGCGGTTAAATGTACCCCCCCTGCCCCTCAGAGTGGCGCGGCGATCCGCCCTCTGCCGGGCCGCTACCTCCACGCCGTCGGCAGCGACGGCGAGGACGGCGACGGCGACGGCCGCGGCGGCGACGTCGACGACGACGTCGTCGTCGACGACGACGACAAGGGCAGCAAACGAATGCGTCGGCGACGGCGACGGATCCTCGTAGCCGACCCGTGACGGTATCGAGTACGTAAAGCCCGCATCTAATACAATCGCGCACGCAGATGGCATGCGCTACTGGATGTGCAACCCGCTCGCATCACCTCCCTCCACTTGCACCGCTTGGGCGATCACGCGGGCGAGTGGAGCGAGTGGGGCTGATGGGGCAGGGCCGCGAGTGGGGCAAGCGGGCAGGTTGGTAGCGCCGAGTCGCGAACAGCGCCGAGGCGTCTTGGCATGCGACGCGCCGGCGCGCCGCCGGCGCGAGTGTCTGGCGGTCTCGGCGTCCACCCCAAGCGACGGTTCTGACACGACCGCGGGCTGGTCGACGTGAAGGAAAAGGGGTCCTAAACGAAACGGGTCCTGGACCCCAGGTCGGAGCCGGTTGGGGGTCTGAGTTGACCTGGCACTGACTCCCGCCAGCAGGAAGGGCGGGCAGGTTCGAGGCGCCGGGTTCGGGAAGGTGTTATGCCTTTTTCGGTCTCCAGGGGCCGTTTTCGCGCACCAGGACCGTCAATAATTGATCCGGGGTGAGAATGGAAGTCTGCACCAGATGGACCCCGCGAGGGGTCCGGGGACTGCGAGGGCGTGGATCGAGGTGAGGGGGGGAGATCGATTGAGTGAGACGCTGGTTCTCCCCCCCCGCGGACCTTCTCATCACACGGGGGGGGGAGAAAAAAAGGGCCTCGTGCTGCTCCTCCTCCTGAGCCCAGAGTCCCGAGAGCAGAGAGGTCGTCCAGACGTCGCCCTCCCTCCTCCTCCTCCTCCTCCTCCTCCTCCTCCTCCTCCTCCTCATCCTCCTCCCTCCTCCTCCTCCTCCTCCCTCCTCCCTCCTCCTCCTCCCTCCTCCTCCTCCTCCCTCCTCCTCCTGCTCCTCCTCCTCCTCCTCCTCCTCCTCCTCCTCCCTCCTCCTCCTTCTCCTCCTCCTGCCTCTTCCTTCGCCGCCCGTGGAGGGTCGTGGGCGCAGCAGGTGCGCTCCGCTCGTGGGCCCCCCTCCCTCCGCCGGTGCCCTCCCCCGGGCCGCCCCCCCCGCCCCCTCTGGCGGCTGTGGGCGCTCGGCACTGGGGGGGGCGAGGAGTGGGCGGGGGGGGGCGTCGAGGGGTGCACGAGAGGGGCCCTGCAGGCCTCGGGCGAAGAGAATTATGCACATGCACCGATCCTGGCAAGGCCCATCCTCGACCCAGGATCGGTGCATGTGCCTTCCTGGCCAGGGCAGGAGGGCGTATGCACCGATCGTGGGCTCAGGATGGGTCTGGCCAGATTCGGTGCATGTGCATAGTTCTCTTTCCTCTATGCAGGGGCCCTGAACGAGCCCCTTGGGGCCCCGAAGGGGCACGCAGGGTGCACCTCTCTTCCCCTCCCCCCCCCCCCCGTCTGTCGCCCCCCCCCCCACGAACGATTGCCCGAGCGGCCCCGACGGCGAGGCCCAGTGGCGCGACGAGGCCCAGTGGCAGATCAGCCAGGCGGGCGCGGCCTCTCGGCCCGGTGGTGGCCACCGCGAGGGATGTGCCGGGCGCCCCGCCGGGGAAGCGAAGCGTGGGATGAAGTCGGGTCTGTCCCTCTACAGGAGGAGCATTCAAACATAGTTTAAAACAAACTGGGGGCGATGTTTGGCGTATTTTTGAGTATATCGGAGCATGTTTTGCGCATGTGTTATATATGTCGTCCAAATCCGCCTGTAGGGGGACATGCCCGACCTGAGCGTAGGAGTCGAGTTCGCCTGGGCTCGGGTTTGCCGGCGCTTTCTGGCGAGCACGTCCTGGACGTGTTTGGGAGGTCACGTGTTCGTGGGGTGTCTGCAGCGGGAGTTTGCGCAAATTTTCAGACGGGGTTTGATAATTTTTCTGACGGCCCCGTCAGGCCAACCCGAGCCCCCGAACCCGAGTCTTACGTCCCCCCGATTTAGGTGCGGGCGACGGCCGCTTTCGTCCACGGGTTAGGTCTCTTGAGGCTGCCTCCTGGCTCCAGGGCAACAAGCCATTCGTCACCACCCACCAAACCACCCCAACCCAACCCGACGGCCCCAATTTGCCCTCCATTTCCAGTGGGGGGGGGCCAGGGAACATCGACAAAACACGTATGGAACCCGTGCCCCCCCAACCCGAAATTCGGGTCTTCGGGTTGGGTTGGGGTGGTCTGGTAGGTTGTCAATTCGGGATGAAAAGCTGGTCCTGGGGAATTGGTCGAGATCCCCGCGGGAGCCCACGTCGCGACGAAAAGTGCGTCATCGGAGGAGGGTCAGGGTCAGGGGGTAGAAGATGGGAGCCTGAAGAATTCGGGGCTGTCAGCGCCGATCTAAGAAACCGCGCGAGCCTTCGCACAAGCATCACGCTTGCTATGATCTTCGTGCTCTGGCATGCATTTCCCTTTTATAATTATCTGGGCCTCCCAGATGGGGTGGTCGTGCAGACGGGGGCGGAGGATCTCGCTGCATCGCCGAAGCATCGCCGACGTTGCTCGATGTGGAGTCAGGATTTCTCCACGCCGATAGCGCCGATACATCGCCGACGCATCCGCGATGCAGTGGTGACGCGGCGCGAGCCGCCGACCCCAGTTGCACGGACCCCATCTGCGAGTCTAGAATGCTTGCAACTCACGTCTCCACGATCCGACGCACACTCCGATGCGATCAGACGCCCCGATTCGATGCTGACTTTCTGGGATGCCCTCTCCTCTTCTTAGCATCGCTCGGACGTGTGCATTTTTCCTTCGGCGAGGACCATCGAGGAGCATCCTTGATTATTTGGTGAAAAAGCTTCGCACGAAACCGAAACAAACACAGGGAATGGACGTCCGAGCGATGGCCAGGATTCGACGCTGGCTGCTTCTGGGAGGCCCTCTCCCCTCCTGCGGCCCCCCGCCCCCCTGGCGGCCTGACGGGTGGTGTGCAGCGAGGGCCCAGCCGCGCACGGTGGGCCCAGTGCCTGCGATTGCGGAGCCGGCGGCCGGTGCTGCCCGGCCAAGAGGAGGAGGAGGAGGAGGAGGAGGAGGAGGAGGAGGAGGAGGAGGAGGAGGAGGAGGAGGTGGAGGAGGAGCAGGAGGAGAAAGAGGAGGAGGAGGATGAGGAGGAGGAGCAGGACGAGGAGGAGGAGAAAGAGGATGAGGAGGAGGATGAGGAGGAGGAAGAGGAGGAGCATCGGGAGAGAAGAGGGATCAGCAGGCAGGCAGGCGAGAGGCCAGGGCCGGCGGGACGACGCGGACAGGCGGGCAGGCGGGAGGCAACGTGGGTGGAGGCAACACGCGGGGTGCATGCGAGAGAGTTGCCCCCCCCTGCGGGGTTCGGTCCCTGGCGAATCGGCCGATCGTCTGCTCAGCCCGCCGCCCTGCCGACCGGTGGTGTAAGTTGGGGCCCGTGGGTTTATGCGGAGGTGCCCACCGAGATCACACCCTGGCGTCACGCCGTTCGACCATTCTCTCTCTAGGGCATCGGAAGTCAGCCGTAAACCTGCGCTGGTCCGTTGGAGCCGTCTTGGATGCTCTAACCCCTCCGTCCCCCTCCCGCCAAACCTCAGGCAAGGGAGGGGGAGGGTACCCCTCCCCGCAGGAAAGAGGGCTCCAGGAAGAGGAAGGAAACTACTCGTTCGACCTCCTCAGCGCAAAGGGCTGGTGGGATTCGAAACATCTGCTCAGCCCGTCCCCCCCCTCAGCGGCAACGATGGGGGGGGGGATTGGCATAGGGGAGGCTGCATCGACTCCCAATCGCCCATTGATCGCCGATAGGGGCCCGACAACCCCAAGCTGCCCAGGGAGGTGCGGATCCACTATCGGAGGCATATCGCCGATCTATCGGCGATGATCGCCGACTCCAGGTCGATGCACCCCCCCTGTGCCAGTCCCCCCCATCCTTGCCCCTCCCCCCCCCCCCGCGGCCAGATGGTGGAGCGCGGCGAGGGTCTCGAGCACGAGCGCGCGCAGCTCCGCCGGGAGCTGACCGTGGCCCAGCAGCACTGCAGGGCGCCGCGCCCCCGCGCCGCGGCGGCCGAGATCCAGTGAGGGGCTGGTTCGGTCAAGCAGTGGCGAAGCGTCCTGGCTCGCCTATAGGCCTACCAAAGAATGTTCTGCGAACCTCTTCTGGTCTGCACGGAATGTTATTGAGCCATTTCTGGTGGGGGCTGTCTTGTTTTCACGCATCGGGTTTGTGTTCTAAGAACATTAACTTTTGTTCTGAAAACAGCTTCGGGCTCTAAGAACATGTCGTGGTTGGGCTATAGGAATGCCGGGACGGTCGGTCCCTGCTCAATTCGGTAGAGTCAAGGTGCATAGTAAAGATGAGCAATGTTCCAACGGCTGCCGCTGCATCCTTGCCCCTTCGGCCCATGCTCGGCGACTTTCGTTGGCCAAGCCCCGTTCGAAAACGCCAACGTGGCCCTCCGGTGCCCCTTGCATCCTGACCGCGTATCCTTCTTATGCGACTCGACGGTAGCAAATCTTGGGATCCTTGTGTTCCTTCTTAATTCCCTCTTGAGAGTCGGGTCAGCGATGAGATAGCGCCGAATTGGCGTCGATTTGGCGTCGACCAGCGTCCACTCGCAAGAGCCAGCAAGATGGCACGGAAGGCTCCCATGAGCAAGGGCGCCCTCGAGGGCGCGAAGTTGTTCGCGCTGTGTGCTTCGGCTCCGATTCCTCCTCATCTTCCTCTTCTCCCCTGGGAGGCGGCGCGAGAGCGCGAAGTCATTCGCATTTCGCGCTTCGCGCAGCTCGAAGCGCGAAGCTGGGAGCCCTTGGATCTCCCGCGATCTGCTTGTTCCTCCCGGCGTGTTCTCTCCTCGCTTGGGGAGCTCGGGGGCCGCCCTCGGGCCCCCCCCCCAAGCAGCCCATCAGGCACGGATCCGGGGCCGAACATCGGAGGTGGATAGACCTCCTACCCCTGACACGTCGATCAGCGAATTGGCCGCTTCGGTACGCGAGAGGGCGTCGCGGCCGTTCTTTCTGCGGGTCCAGGTCCGTCGGTTTCGGTCTTAGGCCGTCTTCACTAAAGGGTGGGTTACTAAAGGGAGGTTTGTCCACCGCCGAGAAACCTAACCCGGGGAGCGGTCGGGACTTCTGGGGCAGCGGATTGAACAAAAGTCGCGTCGGCGGATGTCAGGGTTCGGCGGCGACGACGACGACCACGCCGACGATGACGGCGAAGGCGACGGCAACGGCAACGGCGACGACGACGACGACGACGACGACGACGACGACGACGACGACGACGACGACGACGACGACGACGGCGACGGCGACGGCGACGGCGACGGCGACGGCGACGGCGGCGGCGACCTGCTGCGACGGCGACGGCGACGGCGACGCTGACGACGGGAGCGTAGGTTTTCAGACGTTTTCTCCAGGTCTTGCAGCAGATGCTCCCCGTTGCGGGCGTTCTGGGGGTGCCCCGTTTCACGCGGAACGGCCGCCAGGGGCCAGAGTTCTTCCTGCGGCACTTCGCAAGCCGGATCGATATTGACGAACCAACAACGCACCCATATCCATAGGGGGGTCGGAGAGGGCCATGGGTGCGTGTCGTCGGATGGGGGTCCCCGCTCGAACGGGAGCGTTCCCCAGGGTCCGACAACCCGCACCCATACCCATAGCCAGTCCTTCCTCCCAACGACCCCCCCTGTGGGTAGGGGTGTGTGTTGTTCGTTCGTCAGATGTTCAGAGCCCCGAATCATCAGGGGTAACTCGGGTCAGGGATAACTCGGGTTCGTGTTTCGGGAACCCGAACCCGAGTTACCCCGGACCCGAGTTACCCCGGATAACTCGGGCGCCCAACCTGTGGGTATGGGTGTGTGTTGTTCGTTCGTCAGATGTGCGAGGTCCCCGCGGCCTGTCGTCCCTCCCGGCTGCGGCGCACGGCGTGCGGCCGCCCCGGTCTGCGGGAGCAGCCCACGCATGCCGCACGCCACGAGCCGGGGGGGGGAGCGAAGGTCAGTGGCACGCCGCCGCCGGGAGCCCGTTCCGCGTGATACTCCTTGGCTTTTTCGGGGGAGCGTAAGACCCGGGTTTGCCAGGACTCGGGTTCGCCATCGTTTTTTGACGACCGCGCCTCGGATTTTGACGAGGAGGAGTTTCGTGGGATGTCTGCAGCGGGAGGCCTCGTCAAAATGCAGGCTCGGCCTCGTCATTTTTTTGACGACCTCTTCGGGGATTTCCGAGTCCCCCGTACCCGGGTCTTACGTCTCCCCGACTTTTGCCCGTGCACCGTTGTCTTCCGCAGTGCCACGGTGGCGGGCTCTCCACGGCGGCGGGTCAGGGAGATCTGGGGGAACAAAAAAGGTGGCATGCACATAACAAGTCGGAGGTCCGCGCGGATTTCTCGGATCGGCCCTGGACCCCCCCTCCCTGGCGCGCGGAGCGCGCCAGGGGCGGCGCCGGAGGCGCCGCCGGGGGGGCCCAGCGCCGATCCGAGAAATCCGCGCGGACCTCCGAGTTTTTATGTTTATGCCACTTTTTGTTCCCCTGATATTGTCTCTTTGCTCCCCCAATCCATCGGCAAGCCGCTCACGAGGGAGCCACTCTTTGCTGGAGGTGGTTCGCCGTCCCAGATCCCTGTTCGCTGGCCCCGGGGCCCGATCACGGCCCCCGAGGACCGACATCGAGGAGACGACGCCGCTTAAAACACTGTACTGTCGGAGATCTGGGATCGACCATACGTGAGCATGAACCCTCGCCGGAGTGACCGTTGGTGCTGGCCCACCGGGGTCCCCGATCGTTGATTGCGGTGCGATAGCAGCGGCTTGCGCGCTGCGTTTTGGCCTCCCCACGCCCCCCCTTTCAGCCGCGCAGCAACAGGCACTATTGCCCAGGGCTCATTTCGACTCACCCGGTTCGATTCGATTTCGATGGCTCAGGATTCCGATTCGATTTGACTTTAGTTTCCGATTTGGATTCAGATGTTTCAATGGATTTGGTTTGTGTGCATTTCGCGATCCTACATATTAGGAGGCTGTTCTCGCGGACGAAAGGGCACTTGTTCATGTGCTCGGTTGGGCGCGTAAGTCCTCCGTGGGCTCCCTACGCGGGGCCTGCCTCGCTCCGCTGAAGACACTCAAGCCGGGCGATGGGAGCTTTCTGATGCAGGTTTGTTGACAGTGTTGGGTTGACGTCTCGTCTTTGGCGGAGCTCTTCTGAGCCAAACTTGTCACTGGGATATGTTTGCCGCTCATGAATGGGGTCCACGACGCCCTATCCAGGTATGGTGGACGGCTGTGGCGTGGCAATCCTTGGACTGCTGATCTCATCGTTGGCCGCTCCAGCACATGCTGGAACGGAAGAAGCCAGGCTCGTCGCATGGACGGATGAAGAGTTGAAGCCCCTGCCCACCAAGTCGCTGGAGCTCGTCGCCGAGCTATTCGTGACGTCGAGGCTTGGGCAATGGGAATTGGTGGAGCCCGAAGGGCTGTTGCTGCCGAAGCCCGACGGCGGCTAGGGACCCTTAGAGTGTAGCCCGATCTGGCTGCTGTCTTTTTCTTTTGCATCTGGGTTGTAGGGCAGACGTGCCTTCGCGTAATGGCAATGCAACTGGGAGACCGACGGATGGCGGCGCGACGCGGAGGAGCTGGCATAGGAATTGGCCCTTGAGTTCGAGGCCTCGTAGGCACTTTCCTAGGACATCGCTGGTGCAACCCTGGATTTGCGAAAGGCGTACGACCACGCGCCCCGCTTGGTGCTTGCTTTCCCGAGCGGGTGCTGCACCTTGGCTCACCCGCCTGGCGCTCGCTGTCTATGCACGGCCCGTCGCAGGGTTTGCGTCGGAAGGGCCAACGGGCAGCCGCGGGCGCCCACGCGGGACCTGCTGCCCAAGGCGCCCCTATAGCGGTGGCAATCTTGCTTGTCCTCTCGGCGATTGGCTCCGCAATGGAGCGACGAAGGGAGCGAGGAGGAGGAGGAGGACGAGGAGGAGGACGAGGAGGAGGAGGAGGAGGAGGAGGAGGAGGAGGAGGAGGAGGAGGAGGGGGACGACTCACGTAATGGGTCGAGGCGTCGACGGTGAAAGGCGGCGTTCCTCAGGGGCAGCGATAGGGGGGGGCACAAGCAAGGGGGGGGATGCATCGGCTCCCGGGCGCCCATGGATCGCCGACAGGGGCCGCATGGCCCAACCCCGCCCAGGAACGTGCGGATTTGCCATCGGGGGCCTATCGTCGATCTATCGGCGATGTATCGCCGATTTCAGGTCCACGTTTCCCCCCTTTGCCAGTCCCCCCCCGTTGCCCCTCAAAGGCGGCGTTCAGCCGAGGAGGTCTGGGATGCACTGCAGACAACCGAAGGCTTGAGGCCGCAATTGGCGGGCAGCGCAACTGGGCGAAGACTCGCCTCAAACACCTGGCTTAAGCCGCGCGGCTCGACTTCTGCGATCTCGGCGCGGTGGCGGCTCTGCGTTGTCAGCACCCCGCTGCAGAGAGGCACAGGGCCTGTTCGTGAGGTTCGGGCGCCTCCTGCGTCTTGGCTTCAAGCGTCGGTGCTTGCACGACGCCGCGGCTGGCACGGCGGCCAGCTTGCACGGCGCCTCCGCCAGCGACAGCGTTGTGGCCGCCGGGCACGGCTGCGGCAGCGGGCCATTGGCGCCGGCCGGGCGGAGCCTGGCGGAGCTGCGGCTCGGCACCGGCGCGGCGCGCTGGACAGACGTGGCTGCCTCGCCCAGCGAATGGTGCCCTGCCGGCACGGCGCCGTCTTACCCGCGATGTCTCGCTCGATGCTCGGGACGGCCTGGAGGCCCGCGCGCTGGAAGTGCGACGCCCCGTGTTCCAGCATTTTGCCTCGGGCGTGGACAGCCGGGACACCCGGCGACTTCCCCAAGGGCGCCCTCGAGGGCGCGAAGTTATTCGCGCTTCGCGGTTCGGCTCCGATTCCTCTTCATCCTCCTCCTCGCAAGGGAGGCGGCTCGAGAGCGCGAAGTTTTTCGCACTTGGCGCTTCCCGCAGCGCGAAGCGCGAAGTTGGGAGCCCTTGCTTCCAAGCAGTGGCGAAGCATCCCGGCTCGCCTATAGCCCCACCAAACAATGTTCTAAGAACCTTGTGTGGTTCCCACGAAATGTTCCTAGAACACTTCTGGCTGGGACTGCTTTGTTTTAGCACCTCGGGTGTATGTTCTCAGAACCTTGTTTGTGTTCTAAGAACATCTTGGGGTTCCAAGAACATTTCGTGGCATGACTGTAGGAATGCCGGGACGGTCGGTCCCTGCTCAATCAGGAGGGAAAGAAACACACAGACACAATTAATCGTCGATTCCCAGGAAAATATGGGAAAATATGGGAAGTGGGGGGGAAGACAAAAACCCAGAAAATATGAGAAAATATGGGGAATCCTTTTATTTGTGTGTATTTATTTGTGTGTCCCAGGGCCCCTTCACTCAATGCTTCCCACCAGCGACATCAGCTCCCGCCCGACGCCGCCGGCGCGCTGCGCATCGTGGTGAGCGGCCGCGTGCCGCTCGAGTCCGTGGGGGCGACACGTGGCCTGCCGCAGGCGCGCCCCGGCTGCGGCGCCGCCTGCACGCTTGGACCACGGGCGGCCCACCGGTGCGGGCCAGCCCCTGCTGGGAGGAGGAGGAGGAGGAGGAGGGGGAGGAGGAGGGGGAGGAGGAGGAGGAGGAGGAGGTGGAGGAGGAGGAGGAGGAGGAGGAGGAGGAGGGGTGATGACTCGGAGGGGTGGATATCATGGCGGGGGCCATGATATTTTCCCAGATGTCATGGCGCCGCTTCTTATTTCATTGCGTCCCTGGTCCCCCCGGTGGGCCGCGCACGTGCCGCCAGTCATGATTTGCACCCCCCCCTCTTGGACACCCCCCTCTTGGCCGCTCCCGAAGAGCTAGGCTTAAGTCGGGCGTGTCCTTCCACGGGAGGAATATGCAAAACTAGTAGAACAATACTCTGGTCCGAGCACAGCATCTGACTACCACCACCAAGATCGAGAATAATCTACGATGCGATTTGGTGCAGTTTTGCTCTGGTGAAGCGCTCGCAGCCCCCCTCCCGCCGCCAACGGCAAACGGGCTGCCACCTCTCTCTTAAAGACCGAATCGGAATTCATCAAAGCACGCGCGGTGGTGGTGTATAAGTTTATGGCTACCAAGAAGTGCTGTTCCTGCTCCAGGAACTCCCCATGCTACGGCGCCTGCGAGCTGCGCCGCGCTCCTTTTCGCCGTGGCGTCACAGCGTCGTCTGGCATGACCCTGCCCCTAACCCCTTTTGCGGTAAATGACTGTTGCGGGCGGTGGTGGTGTATAAAAATTGGCCTCGCATCTGGGGCCCTATTTCGGGGGCAGTTTGGATCTTTATTGTATATTTGTTGGCTATTTTTGATGTTTCGTCCAAATCCGCCTTTAGGGGGACATGCCATACCTAAAGCTAGGCAGCCGCGCGTCCAGTCGGCATCTCGCACACGGCCGCCCGCGCGCGGCTGCCCTCGCGTGGTTCTCACGGGGGGCATGTGGGTGACCACGTGGCCCAATGCGGTGGCGGAGCAGGAGCGGCTCCTCTGGACGTCGCTCGCGCTGCCCGACGCTGCCGGGCAGGCGCCCTCGGCGCACGCACGTGCGTGGACCGACGGGGCACGCGAACGCCAATGCGACACGCTGCTGGCCAGGGCGGGGCCCCACGGAGATGCGCGGCCCACAGACCGCGCAGCGCGCAGAGCTGACCGCAGCGGAGCGGCCCCTGCGCCGCGAGCCCGCCGGTAGAGAGGTTGTCACGGACTTGCGGTTGTGCGCCGACCTTCGGCGGCGAGCCTTTGGGGTACGTGAGAGGGGGAAGGTTTCCTAAAAATGCGGCGGGGCTTCTCAGAAGCCCTCGCGCTGTCTGAGACAACGTTTGTGGTTTTCGGGGAGGGGGATCGAAGACTTCTGCGAAGATGCGAGGGCTTCTGGGAGGCCCCGCTGCCTTCCGAAAATGGCCTGTTTCCTCCCACTTCCACCCTGGGCTCGCCGCCGTGCCTTCTAGCGGCGCCGCGGGCCGAGGGGGCCGGTTGGACGAGACCGAAGCAAGGGCCGATGGCCGCCGCCCGCGCCGGTCAGCGAGCGGCCGCGGCAGGCTGCAGGCGACAGAGGCGGTGCAGCGCCTGCTCGCGTTCGTGGAGTTGGCGGCGGCGACAACGAACCACAGCGGCACCAGCGCCGCGGGCCCCCGCTCGCGTCAGCGCTGGGCCCTTGCTAGGCCCGCGCGCGCCTGCGCCGCGCACCTCGCGAGGGGGCGTCGCGGCCGCGGCCGCGCCGCCGGCAGCCCCGCGCGCGCCTGCTGGCACCCTCCGGCGCCGGGAGCGGCGGCCGCAGCGCGGACGCTCTTCGCCCGCGAAGCGCGGTGGGCGCACGCGGCTCCGCAGGGCCCCGCGCGTGCGGCCTGCGTGGCGTGCGGCTGCTGGGCCCCAGGCCGGCGCTTCTCGGGCCGCCGCCCTGCGCGTCCGGGCCCCGGCTCTGCCTCCACGGGCGCCCGGGCTGCTGATGTTGGGGGCCGCGAGCGCGCTGGCGGGCGCGAGGCCGAGAGGCGCACGGCGGTGCAAGAGCGCCTTTTACCCCCCCCGGGTTAATGGATGAAAACTATTACGTGAGTTTTGATGATCAAGCCTACTTGAGCCTTGATCTCGGGGACGGACAGACCTCCTACCCTGACGCGTCGATTAAGGAATTGGCCGTTTTCGGTTCGCGAGAGGGCGTCGCGGCCGTCATTTTTGCGGGTCCAGGTCCGTCGGTTTCGGTCCCAGGTCGTTTTCACTAAGGGGAGGTTTACTAAAGGGAGGTTTGTCCACCGCCGATGATCGCCAGGAAGAATCTCGAGCGCCAGAAAAGTTCCGAAGTTCGAGGGTTTTCACGTACTGGGCCCTGGGAGACACCCGTCCGACACAAGCTCGACACGGTTTCGACACTCTTTCGACACTTGTCCGGGTGTTCGAAATTATTTCTGGGATGTGGTCTTGAATCTCGATGGGAACACATGATACGATAGTTGGTTTCTGCCACCAGAGTGGCTGTCCTCTGGTTTCTTTCTCCCCTCTTTTCCTCCGTGTCTTCGCTACTTGCCGCGGGGCTTTTGCTTGATGGCAGTCGGCAAAAGGTGCAGATGCTTTGCGTGGCCTCTATGGCGCGCGACGTTGTGCCCGCAGTCCCCGAAAACCCCCCGACAAGAAAGGGGGCTCGTGGATGCACCTTCAGAAAACCAGTCGGGCGCACCCCGAATAGTCCCTTCGGAAGCCTCAAGAGGCCCCCAACAGGCCCCTAAGAGCCCCCTCCCCAGGCGCCCTGAGGCAGTCGTGGCGATCCCGAAGCTTCCAGAGAGGAGAGGCGATGAACGACCATCGTGACGCAATCTTGCGCCATTTTCGAGCTCAAGGTGCCCCCCATCATGGCCCAACAGGTTCCAGAAACGCCCGAAGAGAGCCCCCCTGGGGTTCCCAAGAGACCCTCCAGAAGCAAATTATCAGGGGACGGACCCAACCAAGATGGCCCCCTGAGCGCCCCGGAGGCATCCCAGGCTATCCCTTCGGTTTTCTCCAGCGTAGACTCAGCTATCCCCGAGTGGTCCCGACTTGTTTGGCCAGTCGAATCTCCCACGAGGTAGGGGCAGGGGTCGCGAAGCCCATTGTTATTTGTCCCCTCTGGTGGGTGTGGGGGGGATGGCAACAAAAGGCTTTGCGATCCCAGCGCCCATGCACGGCGTGTCTCGCAACGCACTTTCCCAAAGGTTTGGGCCCTCTCGCGGGGACCAGGTTCTCATCCCGAAGTGCCCTGGGCACTTAGAGGCCATAATGTGTCAAACATCTCTTGTCATTCCCTGCCACGGCGCCACTGTGTCAAAGAAGTTGTTCCTCCCTTCCACCCCATCGCCCAGCGAGGTTCAGGCCGACCAGGTGGGCTCGCTGCTGAGCGCTTACGAGCAGGAGGAGCAGCTGGCAGAGATCATGCGGGCGCGCGTCTGCGCGCTGGAGCAGGAACCGCCTGACAGTCAGAGTGGTTCCCCTGACTTCTTCTGGGTTTCCTGCACGCCGACCACTGGCGCGTGCCGTCTTGTCGGGGAGGAGGAGGAGGAGGAGAACTTCTTTCCTGAATGAGACGTTTTGGAGCATTTCCGGCTGGTTGCCTTCACCAGGCCCCGGAGCCGTCAAAACAATCAATTGCCTTGGATGAACAGTTAGTCCTGGAGAGTGGGTCCAAACAACCGAATGTCCATTTTGCTAAAAAATCACCAGGTCGGTTCTCCGGGCTTCTTCTGCATTGTTTGTATCGAGGGATCGTGGCCTTGGGAGTGCAGATCGACAATTCTTCCCCCAGAGATCGTGACTTCGGGATGATCTACCCGACGCTTTTTCCAGTGCCGTTCCCGACGGCCTTCCTAACAGGTTTCCCGACGACCTTCCCAAGGTACAAGGCGCGTGCGTGGCCACGCGGGCGACCCGGGTCATCCGCGCACGCGCGCACGCGCGGGCGCGCGTTTGTATGGCGATACGTTGGCAAACGGTTTCGCATGTCAATCAGACTGTAAAACTCCAGGCGCAAGCGCGAGAAGCAGGCGATCCAGATCACCCGCGCGCGCCTATACGGCGACCTTGCTTGTGGCAAACACGGGAACGTCGCCATGTTGGCCTGGAATGCCCCCGAGGGCCTTTGGTGCGCACCACATGGTTGTTGAACCGAACATGTGGTACGTACGTGAAAATCAGCTGTGGATTGTGTTGTCCAATGTGCCAGGTGCGTGCGCGTGCAGCTTGCAGCCGGGTCCTTACCGAGCGGGCGCGCGATTGTATGGAAAGCTCCGTAACGTCAATATTGAAGAAGCAGAAGCGCCACGTTGGCTTGGAACACTCACGTGGATTCTCAGCGCCAGTTGTTTGCATTGGGGGAGCGGTTTTATCGTACGTCATTGCATTTAGCATGATACAAGGCGCGTGCACGTGCCAGAAACCGAGATTATAGCTGTTACGGCACGAACCTGCGGTACCCTCCAGAAGTTGGGACGTTGCCTTTTTGAACGTATACTCCGACACCTTGTGAGGTTTGGGTCGCAAGAACCAAGAACTGAATCCTTCGCTCTCCCCGCTTATTCTGCCCCCCTTACCTCTACAGCACTTCTCATTGAGTCAGCAGAGCGGGAGTCACGGTGGGTCCCCAGAGGGACACGTACGCAAATGTTGTTATTTGTGGGTGTTCGCGGTACGGCTTCGACGAGGATTGGTACCTCTCGTTGCAGTTTCTCTCAGGGCCATTTTGGCGTACCATGGGGGGGGCGGCTGGTGGAAGTTTCTGTGAAGTTTTGCGTGGGCTGTCATGGGCGTCTCGGGGCCCCTCAGGGACAGTTTTGGGACCTCGAGCCTCTGAGAGGTTTGTCTGGGGAGCTGTTCGGGCCTCAGGGACCTCCTTGGGGGCCTCTTGGGCGCCTGCTGGCGATCTCAAGGGCCAGTTTGCGGGGACGGCTCGACATGTGAGAGCCCTCTTGAGAGGCCCATTAGGCCGTCTTGGGGCCCCCCTCGGGGCCAAAGAAGGCGGTGACGCCACAATCTTCAGAAAAAAAAACCCAAGCAAAACCGATGAGCTTTGCATCTTGGGGCTCTCTTGCGGGGTTTGGCGGGGGGGTTGTTTGGGCTGCCGAGGGCTCCGTCTGGGCTTCTGGAGCGCCCGCAGGCGGTCTCCAGGGCCCGCGAGGAAGGCCCAACAGGTGAGTTCGGATCCCCCCCTCGTGCGCCTTCTGGGGGCCCAGAGAGCCTCCTTGAGAGGCCTCCTGGGTCGTCTTGGGCTCCCATGGGGCGTCGTGGGGCTGGCTTGGAGACGCTCTGGGCAGACTTGGGGCGATCTTGGCGGCCTCCTTGGCTGCCCGGGGTGGCCGGACGCCCCACACGGCGGCGACGCCAGAATCTTTCAAAGCCAACGCATGAACTGTGAATTTTGCCCTTGAGGGCCATTGTCGGGTCCTCGTGGAGCTCTCCGGGGCCGTCTTGTGCGCCTCTGGGGCTGTCTTGAAGTCATATCTGGCCACCTCGGCGCGCTGTTGGCCCGAAGCTGTTGGGCCTGCCGCCTGCTTGACGCCTCCTTGGGGCGCTCCTGGGACGCTGTGGGAGCATTGATGGCCGCGCCTGGAAGTTCCGACATTCCCGGCCGGGATCTTTGGCGGTTATGGACTTGTCGTCGGGGTCACCCCAGGGGACGCCCCGCGCGCGCGCGAGCTAGAGGTATCCAAGCTTCTTACCAG